>CM021107.1:641540293-641723094 GCA_007115665.2 Sequoiadendron giganteum
CTTGTATGAGCATTTAGTGTTCCTTTGTCGAGACAGTTGTGAGACAAAGTTCTAGGACCATGGCATCTACCAACAACACTATTATTGTACATCTTGGGATCCCTCTGACTTCAACTATTAGTATTGACGATGGTGCATTAGGCTTAGAAACCATCCTTAGCAATTTATTACACCTAGAAGACAATTGGTGATAACAATGACCTCCCACATGATAATTTCTTCCATATCCATGTTGATCTAGTTGATTATCAACATGAAATCAGTCTTGAACCCATCTCTGAAACTGCTATCCCCGCCATCAAGAACCTTCACCGCTTAATTGACCGTGATGATGGCTTACGTGTCATGAAGAGGATTGTAGAAATCTATGAAAAACATGCACCTAAGGCATCCCCTTCACCCACTACTATGTTTGTCCAAGGAGGACCTTCTATTCCTCCCCCCTCAACCATTGCTTCTATTCCTACCTATACACCTCCTAGCGTGACAGCCACTATGCAACAAGTTAGTAATGTGGTACCTCCCCTCACCATCCCCACTAGCATCTCTACTTCTCTTGTGGCATCCTACCCCTCCACCTCTTCCATTGTCCCTACACTTACTATCCCTACCACTTCCCCTTCCAACACCATCACCCCTTCACCTCTCTCCCTTCCACCTCATAGCACTTACACTGACCCTCTTATTACACAACTTTTTCACATTGTAACTTCCATGCAACAGCAAATATCCACCATCAACCAGAGCCAATATGGCTCCCCTACCCACTCCATTCATAGTAATATGTTATCCCTTGACATCCTATGCACTCCCTTGCCACAAGGAATAGAGATACCTAGATTCGAGAAGTATGGAGGGAAGGGTGACCCTTCTAACCATGTCAATTCCTATACTGCCCTATGTAGCAACTTCACTCTTGACGATAAGTTATTCGCTAAGTTATTCCAAAGGACTCTCAAAGATGCTTCCTTGGACTAGTTCTTCTCCCTGCCTAATAATTCCATTAGTTCATTCAATGAATAAGTGGATTCCTTCATTAATCAATCCCAAGTGCATATGGCCCCAAAGAAAACTTTAGCGGACCTCATGAGATGCAAACAAGATAATAACAATAAGATAACTGATTTCATTTCTCGTTATCAGGATCTTTATTCCTTGATTGATATTAAGATACCAAATACCCATCTGCAAAATATGTTCACCAAAAACCTTGTGACACCCCTACAAGATAAATTGACTCTCATGAAGTTCTCCTCTTTTATGCACCTGTGCCAAGCACTATGTGACTACCATAATTCTACTAGTAGTCGTGACTCATGGTCCACTCCTAGTCGTGTTGAAAATTCTAACACCTCTTCCCAATCCAACCCCCAACCATTTTGTAAACCAAACAAAGGGTTTCTCCAATTTAACCCTTCATCCCAAAACCCTCCACCTGTCAATAACCAAGTGGCCACTATTAGGTCTATAGTGCCCTTTAATTATGGAGATCCTAAGCGTACCTTCACACCCTTTCCTGACACCCTTCATAACACCATGACCCAATTACTCCAACAGAAAATGATCTCTCTACCTCTCGTCTATACACATGATCCCAATAAACCATTACCTCCATCTTATAATGCCACTGCTTATTAATACTTTCATCATCAAAACAGACATGACACTGAACAATTCAAGCATCTAAACCACCTTGAATATAGGACCTAATTGATTCGTGTTGTCTATCTATTGCAAGTGTTAATGATAAAAGCAATAAATCCATGGAACCACCCAACCAAAACTTGCAAATCTTTACCAACCCCATGCCTAAACATAATGGGTCATTTGTCAAACCAATTGAAACTTCACCACCTGATGTCATGAATGTGGATTCACAAAATCTACATTTTGTTTCTCTTCCCATGGTAACCCGTGTCACACCTATTAATGAAATGGTAGGAGAAATAGAAATTATCCATTGTAAGGGCACAACAAAAGGACCTCTTGAGATCACCTTTTCTACATAAGACATACTGAGAAATCTTCCTGATGGTCCTCTCTACATAGTTGGTCATATTTATGATAAGCCCACTAATGGGATACTCATCGATCCCACTTGTTGTGAGAATGTGATCATAGAAGAATTTCTAGTATTACATAATATTGATCAAGGTGATGATCAAAGATGGATGGAATGGATGGAATGGATGGAAGGATGGACGGAAGGAAGGACCGGAATGGATGGATGGACGGAGGATGGATGGACGGAGGAAGGAAGGATGGATGGAGGACGGAGGAAAGGACGGATGGAGGATGGACGGATGGATGGATGGATGGAAGGAATGGAAGGAAGGAGAGGAATGGAAGGATGGAAGGAATGGATGGAAGGAATGGAATGGAGGATGGAGGAATGGATGGAATGGAGGATGGATGGATGGACGGAGGATGGAATGGAGGGACGGATGGATGGAGCCGGATGGATGGACGGAAGGATGGATGGATGGATGGATGGATGGAAGGATGGATGGATGGATGGATGGATGGATGGATGGAATGGAAGGATGGACAGGATGGATGGAATGGAATGGACGGAGGAAGGAATGGACGGATTGAACCGAGGATCAGGACGGATGGAATGGACGGAATGGAAGGAAGGAATGGAATGGAAGGAATGGAATGGAATGGAATGGAAGGAAGGAAGGAATGGAATGGAATGGAAGGAATGGAATGGAAGGAATGGAAGGAATGGACGGAAGGAATGGAATGGAAGGAACGGACTCATCTCCCTCCTCTCCTATCCCTTTATTCCTCCCATCCCCCTCCCTCCTCCTGTCTCTCACTCTCCCACTCCCTCCCTCCCTTTATCTCCATCTCCCTCTCCTCTCTCTCCTCTCCCACTCCCTCTCCCTCTCACTCTCTCACTCTCTCACTCTCCCAATCCCTCTCTCACCTCCCACTCTCCCTCCCTCCTCTCTCCCTCTCTCTCTCTCTCTCCCCTATCTCTCCTCTCCTCTCCCACTCTCCTCCTTACTCACCTCTCTCCCTCTCCCCCTCTCCCTCTCTCTCTCTCTCTCTCCCTCTCCCTTTCTCCCTCTCCCTCTCCCTCTCTCCCTCTCCCTCTCCCTTTGGTCTATGTGTCTACAAATCGGATATCCGATTGGAATCAGATATCCAATTTGAATCGGATATCCAATTTGTGAAACTCCATTGTGCAGAGGTTAAATCTTACCGTTGCATAACATGTTTTACAAATCGGATATCCGATTTGTGGGCCATAGAAAAACCCCATGTGGGTCGTTTTGTGCATTCCAATGGACCTTGCATTCTATTTGCAGCACTTTGCAGGTGACAAACGCACGGTTTCAAATAGGAAGAGACAAAGATAAACTTTTAGGAGATTCTTGTACTCAAATTTGTCATACATAATGATTTTTTAGCATCTTTTATTTGGTATAATGGGGAGCAGCAGTCGTCGGAAGCAAAAGCATAAGAGAAAGCTGACAAAAGAACAAATTGAAGGATATAGACAAAGAGATAGAGAAGGTCATAGAAAGAAAAGACAAGGTATGTTAAATATTGGTGAACCTGAGCCCTATGGTCTTTCAAGTAAAGAGGAAATTGAATATGTTCATGGTGAAAATGTAGAACATGATATTGAAATTGGGAATGGAAATGTTCAAATTGATATTGAAAATTTTCAAGGTGAAAATGTTGGAATTGAAGATGTTGAACATTATATTGAAATTGGGAATGAAAATTTTGAAATTGATAATGAAAATGTTGGAATTGAAGATGTTGAACATGATATTGAAATTGGGAATGAAATTATTCAAATTGATATTGAAAATGTTCAATATGAAAATGTTGGAAATGAAGATATTGAACATAATATTGAAGCAAGTGTAAATTATGTTTCACCAGATTACACGAGAAATGAAGAACCTTGTGTGGAATAAAGAGGTATTCCAAATTCAAGACCTTCAAGGACCCCTAAATGGTTAGTTGAAATTGATGATAACATTATAAACAATTTTGAAGGCAAGAGGTCAACACGAACTATTCGGTTGTGGGCTAGAATACTTTACAACCAATATTTTAGGGATAAGACATTGACCGAGCAATGCCAATTTTTTGTACAATTGCTAAAGATGCAAAAGATGAGACCTTTGCTAGCCAAATTGAAGATTCATCTAAACAAGAGGGCCAAAAAAAATTCTATTATTGTCAAAAATCTTTTTAATGCTCTCAAGTCTATTGGAAAAAATAACAAAGAAAAAGATAAGAGAGTTGCTCGGAGAGTCTACCACCGCCCTTGTAAGCCATCAATTGAAAAAGGCTCGCTTTATGAGACAAACTTGTATTGATTTTGACTTAAATCATAACACTTTGGATAGAGCACTTGCAAGAAGAGAAAGAATAGATGATCCTCTTCAAAATGATATATGGGCTTTTGTCGGAAGGCTTACATGTGTTGATAAGAAGCTAACCGATAATGTAAAGCAGGCAATTCAACAATTTTGGCATGATAACTCTAGAGTATCACCCAATGCAAAGGATGTTTTAAAGTTAAGAATTGGAAGTCGAGACCGTACACCGCATCCTAAACATTTCTTGGAATCAAGCCAAACAATGTTGTTCAACAAATTCAATCAAACACATCCAAATATGGAAATCTCGCAAAGAAATTTTGAAGGTTTGAAGCCATTCTATTGTGTGCCTCTTAAGATTCATAATACTTGTTGCAAATACCATGTGGAGTTTTCAATGTACCGTGAACTATTATGCTATATCCGTTCTACTTTTCATACTAATGAAATGTTACAGGAGTGTGGTGCAATGCATCCTCTGAAATCATCAAGAGACTTGCTAGATCTATTTTTATGTTCTAGGGATGATGGTTCCTTTTTCTATAGAAATGATTGTTTAAATGCGACGTGCTCACAATGTGGTGGCTTGTCAAAGTTTGTTCAATGTTTTCATGAGGGTTCAGAACATGAATTTGGAAAGAATCTTGTTGAGAAAAAGAGATATGAGATAGTCAAATATACTTTGCAGAGTGGAGGTGAAGGTTCTAGATGCGAGTTGGTTACAAAAGAATGCAGTGTTGCTGATTTTAAGGACAATCTTTTCTACAAATATGCAAGGCATAGTCATAGGTCTCAGTGGTTGGATCAACAATTCAGGATATGTAAGGACTCTTTTCCGATTGGCACTATTATATCAGTGGTTGATTTTTCTGAAAACTACACATTGCAACCACAAAATGAGGTGCAATCTCAGTATTACAATTCCATTCAGATTCCTATTTTTGTCCACATAACATTTAGACATGCACCTGATAGTATAGAGGAGGATCAAAAGATAATCAGAGAGTATCATTTTTATATGAGTGATGATAGATCTCACTCGTCCGAGTATGTCCAACATTGTTTCGAGAATTTTTTTGAGTTCTTGCAGGAGCATGATATAGCACTGGACAGACATCTCATTTGGTCAGATAACTGTATAGGTCAATTCAAGAATGCTCGTATGTTTTATTGGTTGAGTAGAATGCATGTAGAGAGGGGTGTACCTAATATTTGGAGTTTTTTTGAAGCTAGGCATGGGAAAGGGGAGCATGATGGAGCAGGTGCATGTGTAAAAAGAGTTCTAGTTAAGGAGCAATTGAAGATTTTAGGAGCAAAATTCAGTGATGCACGTTCTATTGTTGATTGGTGTAGTTCAGCATTGTCACAGGGAGGGACACTTGATTCAACAGTGCACAGATTCTTTTGGTTGGTTGAGGAGGGTACAATGGGAGGTAGATTGGATTGTCATACAATCAAATATTCTTCAAAGATGCATTCATTTCAAAGCTCAAATGCAAGCACATGGACCATTTGGACATGATAGTTGGCTTGTTTTTGTCAGAGTTGTATTCAGTGCGAGTGGGATCGATGCGATTCAAGTGAGTGGGTGGATACATGGGTTCCACAATATCTAACTCCTTTATCTCAAACTATATCCATGACAAATTACACAATGGAAAGTTCACTTGATTATGACCAGCTTTTAGATCTACTACATCTAGGACATGTTTTTGCAGTTGTTGCACCGTAGGGGAATGAAGAGAGATCGGAATATTGGTTGGCTCAATGTGTGCGGGTAAAGCACAAGCTAACACAATAGATGGAAGATGATGATGGGTTCGTGTATCCTATAGGTTCAATTGTGGTTGCAGGAACTTGGTTGCAAACATACGTGATTAGAAAGAATGGCATACCTGCATTTGAAGACTACGAGAAACACAAAACCATTCTCATGTATTCACACCTTGTTATAGCAACAAATGTTAAGTTGTTGAAGCATCATGCCAAACCAAAGACAAAACAACTACGGACACTTAGTAATGTTGATTGTGATCCTAATAAAATGCTACTTCCTAATGTGAGATGTTAGATAAAAACTAATAATGCAATATAAAGAAGTAACAAGGTAATAGGGCACCTCAATAAGATTAGCCTAAGAAAATGAACAACATATAAGTAAGATAAACAAAATGATTGATGTTATACCTTCATGTTGTTGCTTCCTTGGTTGGACCTTGATTTTGAAGTCTTGTGTGCTCCTTGGATGGCAATGAAGTTGGATGGATGCAAGATGAATTGATGCAACATGGATTTGATAATATGCAATGAGTGCTAAAATGGATGAGAGCTTGAATGGCAATTTTGCAAGAGTTTATTTGCAAAAGACTTGATCCCTAAAATGAGGGAATTGAGGGGATATTTATAGGCTAATTGGAATTCTCTAGAGAATTCAATGGTTTGGATTGATCCAACAAAGATCAAGATGAAGGGCTATGGTGAGTTGAGGACTCACAAGCCCTCACATCTTGACATGTGGAAGGTGATATGTCCTAGGGTGGGGTGATGTGGAAATGAGGTGGAAGAGAAGGACAAGAAGTGGAAGGGAAGTACATGAGGTGGATGAAGGACAAGTACCTTTGAGGTACCTTGGGGGATGAGAATATTTCCTCAAAAAGGAATTTCTTGTCCCCAAATGAAAATGAAAGAGACTTTTGAGGAATTTTAGAATTTCTCAAAAATCTCCATGGGAAAAGGGAAAGTGTGTGGGAGAAATAAATGTAAATTAAAAATTTACATTCAATAGAGAGTTCATTGGATAAAAGGAGGTCTCCAAAAAGCTGGAGATTTTTCACATGTGGGTGATGTGATAAGTCCAAGGTTCTAGAAGCCCTTGGCATATGTGAAGTGACAAGTCAAGGCTTCTAGAATCTTGCATGGGGGATAGGGTAAACCTTGGAAAGATAAAAGTGAATTAAAAATTCACATGGGGAAGAGAGGAACCTTGGGAAAATAAATGTGAATTAAAAATTCACATGGGGAAGAGAGTCCAGGCTAAAAATGGTAAGTGGGAAGGTTGACCAGAAAAGGTAAGCCAAATGTGGTTAATGATTCTGATTAAGGTTGTGCAAACACAGGATTAGGATAATTAATGAGAGATTAGGGACAAGTGGAGGATGTGACACTTAATCTTGATTAAGTGGTGCACATCCTAATCACAAATTAATTAATTTAATTGGATTAGAAGAGGGTTATGGAGATGTGACAAGGAGAGAGAAAAGAGGAATTGAAAATTAGTTTTAATCCAAATAGGTTAAATGACTAAATTAAATAATTTGTCATGTTTATTTAATTTAGAGAAGACAAGGGGGTAAGTTAAAGTATTTAATTTATTTAATTACATACTTTAGGAACCTTAGGCAGAAAATGAAATAATGATTAAATAAATTATTTAATCACTATTAATGGAATAGATGAATATAATAGACGATTTTAATCATATGGAAGTGATCAAATTTGGATGTCTACACTGATCATGAAGCAATATTGGATACTCTTAAGCAAAGAGATGACCCTTCAGGCACACTTGAATAGCATATTCAAGAATGGAAAGTACAATGCTTAAGCCTCTTTTTTGTTGTGACAATATAGATATATCATTCGACAAATTTTGCGATATTCTTGGCACGATTGATCATGGACCTGCTGCAACAATAGCCAACTCTGATCCTTTCAAAGAGGTATGCGACATATTACTTTAATATAGATTGGTTATTCAAAGAATCTTTTATAGTTTGCATTACCAATTCATCATCATTCAGTATGTTTAGATTAATATGGATTTGTTAGTCTAAGCATATTTTTTGTTGTTACAATATAGATTTATCATTTGACAAATTTTGCGATATTCCTAGCACGATTGCTCATCTACCTGCTACAACAATAGGCAACTATGATCCTTTCAGAGAGGTATGTGACAAATTACAATAATATTGATTGGTTATTCCAAGCATATTTTCTATTGTATGTAGTTTAACTGCTACCTTGATGGTTTGTACAGGTGCTTGTCACTCGAAAACGAAAACATACTACTCTTGTGGAAGACTGTGCCTTGAATACCTCAAATAGGAAAATTTTGTAAAAATTGAATTTTGAAATGTGAAACAATGTAAAAAGGTCATAACTGTGTATAGGCATAGTCTATATATTGTGATGTTTTTTGAAATACGATTCAAATGTCTGCCATTGTACTTAATCAAGCTACAACTGAAGGTTTTCTTCCTGGTTCTTTCCTGTCGGTATGCTCATTTGAACCAGGTTTTGTAATATCTTCTATTTATATATAAAAAATTACAATGGCTTGCCACTTTTTCGAAAAACAAAAAAGTAAAAAGTTCATTATGAATTTCATTTTCCATGTAATTGATTCAAGTTGATTGGGCAAGAGCTAGGACTTGCAGAATCTTGATCCAACTTTAAATATTTATGCCCCCACATTTCATTGATATTAGCACTTTGGACTCTTAAGGGAAAACACTGCTCCGATGCAGCTCGGAGCGATTCGACGTATTTGGGTGCAAGAGAGAACCATACCTAGTATAAACGTACCCATCCGGATGTGTTGGAACAGTCTATTGGGTCATACGAGTTTGAAAATGAAAGTTGCACCACTTTGCAACTTTACACTGCTTGCATTTAGCAAATTTTCCCTCAACTAAAAACTCATGACCACGGGAAAACGCCTTTGAGATAGCAAAAACCGTGAGAGGTTATTGTAGATGGTCTCAAAACAATCTTGTATCCTCAGTTGAAGAGTCTATAAGTATCACGGTTTCCAAGAAATAGTTCATCAAAGTTTGCTGCCTTTTAGCACTTTGGACTCTTAAGGGAAAACGCCGCTCTGATGCAGCTCAAAGCGATTCGACGTATTTGGGTGCAAGAGAGAACCATACCTAGCGTAAATGTACCCATCCAGATGTGTTGGAATAGTCTGTTGGGTCGTACGAGTTTGAGAATGAAAGTTGAACCACTTTGCAACTTTACACTGCTTGCATTTGGCAACTTTTCCCTCAACTAAAAACTCATGACCACGGGAAAATGCCTTCGAGATAGCAAAAACCAAGAGAGGTTATTATAGATGGTCTCAACACGATCTCATATCCTCAGACAAAGAGTTTGTAAGCATCACGGTTTCTGAGAAATAGTCCGTCAAAGTAGTTATTCTCAATGCCTTCCAACCCTACTCACAGGTTGAAGGCTTCCCTATATAGGTTCCCCAAAGTAGTTATGCCTCCCTTTTGTCGAACAAGTCAATTACCAAGTGGCAAAAGGTGTAAAATGTCCATTTTGCCACTTTTTCCAATTTCTCAATGCCTTCCAACCCTGCTCACAGGTCGAAGCCTTCCCTATATAGGTTCCCCAAATTAATTATGCCTCCCTTTGGTCAGACAAGTCAATTACCAAGTGGCAAAAGGTGCAAAATGTCCCATTTTGCCACTTTTGCCAATTTCCTAGAAACTAACAAAAGTGAGTGTCTAAACTCATAAACTTTTCCACTACTGATAGCTCCTGACCAAGGCATTTTATTAAGTCTCTCACTCAATTCCAATGGTCAACATGACCTTTAAAGTATCAAAAACACAAAACTTCATTCTAGGCCCTCAAATTGCCTAGTGCTTCCTAGTGCTTCCTAGGTGCTCCTACACCATCTACCCTATCAGTCGGCCTCATCCATTTAAATAAAATGAGTATAAATTAAATAGCCATAGGCTATCATTTAATTTATTACAAATTAATGTGATTGCTATCATGTATGAAAAATGTGGTAGCATAGACAAGGCAGTGGACTATTTGAAAAAAAACTTCAAAGAAATGTGGTCTCATAGAATTCAATGATAAACAAATGTAATTGACAACTACTCATAGTTTTTAGTTATGCAATGTGAAGTAATTGTATAACTGCTTAGGTTGACTTTGTTAGAACTATATTGTAATTCAAATTTTTTCATCTATGAACATCTAGTTGTTAGTTATGCAATGTGAATTAATGATTTGAGTTTGAAAGATGTGTAATGCAATGTAATCAGAGATATAAATATAAACTACATAATATAACCATTCAGTTTTAAGCTATTGTACATTGATATTTAACCATTGCTCAAGATAAAATTTTCAAAGAGTTTAATCATGCACATGAGGAATAAATTAAATTTTGATTGTCAACTTCTATATATCAAATTATCCAATAATCAAGTGTATGTCCATATACAAAAATGGCATCGATGCCAACTCAAACAAAGTTTTACAAAATGTGGCATATGCCATCTCAATATGTATTCAAAATTTATATGCCAAAATGTCTATCTCATCCTAAACCACTGGTGGATCATCAAAATGGAGCCTCTTTGAAGCACTCGTTGGCTCTGAAGGTAGCTCCACAAGAAAAATTCAAACCACAATTGAGATTAGTTATACTATATAATTTAAAATCGAATAATTAACATCAAAATCAATATACATTGAATTTAATTGAACTCTAAAATTGAAATCTTGATTACCTGAAATATACGTCTCTTCAAAGGGTCAGGAGTCCTATAATATACCAAATCAACTTTTGAAATGCCAATCTATATATGTGAACAAAAACATAAAATTGATCCAAGTTAGCATATGATTATTGGTAATAAGAACTTATTTACCAAACACAAAATAAAATAAGCACTTGTACCTCTTTAGGTTGATCTTTTTCTTTATCTTTTTCAGGTGTTTCGACACCTCCTCTTTGATGGGTTTCAATACCTACTCTTTGAGGTGTTCCAATAACTACACCTTTAGGCGGTGTGTCCCTTGTCAACATATATGTAAAGCTCATAATTGCTTGTAAATAAAATTAACAAGTACATATGAAACTACCAATCTATGTCGACATATGTATAATCAATATAAGATCTTAAAAATCTTAATTCAATCCAATTTGAGTTCAATTACCTTCCCCTTATCTAGATTTGCGCCTCCATAGTCTGGACGAGGTTGCACCTCACTCACACTGGGTATTTCCTAAAGGAGGAAAACAAGATAAACATATAAGCTATTATATAATTTCATTAATGACAATTCAAATGACAAGAAAGTATATAATATAAAATGTAAACGAGTGAGTATGAAAATATATACTGCGTGTGTGTCCAAGCCAAATGAAATGGCCCTAAGGGTGTTATCAGTCACCGTGCAAGCTCCTCCTCAAACATCAACTGTTAAATAGACCATATAAATAAATATTAGTACTTGATACTATCTCTTATTAATATTCATTTAAAAACAAATGCAAGTTATGAAATTACAACTTAAATCTTACCTGTGTTACTATTCCAGCATCTCCCTCTCTAGCAGGAGAGGACTCTGTAGGGTGCACTCCACTCCCCTGCGACTAATCTATAATGTCTACATCATGGAGGTCATAATCAGAAGTGTCCAAGGGATGCTCGGTGGGTTGTACAGAAGGACCCAAGCATATCTAGCACCACATAGTGCAAGCATGTGGCACACAAATATGTGGTCCTAACGAGGATGATGCAGCAACACTCGAGCTTTCACCAACATAACCAAAATGTGGTTGAGCTACTGTAGAAGCATGCAAAACCAAATGACCACTCAAAGAGTGAATAGCCTAAATAGTCTGTGTGGATGCATCCTCGATAATCTCTGGGTGGTATATTGGAGGTGGCGGAGGAAGGGGAGGAAGGGGAGGAAGGGGAACATTTGGGCGCTGGACTACTCTAACTGCCCCTGGTCTATCCTAGGGCATACCTCCATCGACGCCCTAGAAGGGTTTAATGTCAAAATAATTGACATGATGCCCTAACACAAACTCAGCATATAATTTTTTAATAAAGTAAAATGGTATGTCGGAATTATTGTTCGGTGGTTTATCAAAAACCATACACCAACAATCCCAAAAGTTAGCTACAATGTCCCTATGTATGCACCATTTTATGGAAAGTTTTATTCTATTAACATTCACTGGCAAACCGGTGTGGGGGTTAATGAAAAAAGAGGCTATTTGGGCTTTGGTTATTTGGAGATCTTTCACATCATCGTAAGACAATCCACATCGATAATACTCCCTTATGTCTTCTCACCACGAATACAAGGAATTATGTTGGGTGGAGAGGGTTTCTACATTTTTAATTATTTCTTTCAATGTGTTTGTCATATCTCTCAATCGAGGTATTGTCTGATAAATTTCACAAATGCCCCTCAATTGCCCCAATTTTTCACCAATTAAGTCTTCGATTGGTGGTTGCGGAGGTGGTGGAGCATTTGGCTATGGAGGTGGTGGAGCATTTGGCATTTGTGGATTTACATTCGCAGCCATAATACCTGATTAAAGTTAAAAACTAATTAAACTAATTGAATTTACACAATATAAATGAAATTATTGTAAAAAAACCCTAGTTTTAAATAAAAATCCAAAAAAAACCATACTTTTTCACAAAAATAAATAACAAACTCTTATTTTTGATAAAAATACATCAACAATACTAATTTTTAATCAAGATCCATTTCAAAACATTAAGTTTTAATAAAAAAATCAATGTAAACTCTAGTTTTTTTTTTAAATCAATACAAAACCATATTTTTCAAAAAAAAATTCATAAAACCTATTTAAACTTAACAAAATCTATTTAAAAATCAATTACAAGATCAAAAAAACAAATACCTTTCAAATCGGATATCGGATTTGGATTTCACCTCTTGCGCTCGCGTCAAACTATGAGAAATGAAATTAAAGAGTTGGCTATTTTTTTATATACAGCTTCCACAAATCGGATATCCGATTTGTGGAAACTACCTTTGGTTTTTGGTTTGGGTAGAAGTACGAACACCCAAACCTAGAAAAGTCAACTAGGCCATTTCCGCATTTTTGAACCAATTCAAAACGTGATTTTTTCTCATTGCCACTTTTTGGTCCATCATGATCCTGCACATACCCGTATTTTTGGGTACCCTTTTCCCCGAAACTTGGTCTAGCAAAATTTCTTGACAAGTGGACTAGGTCGCCCAACTTGGCATAAGTGTCCTACAGATTTCAGACATTTTCCAGAAGATTTTGGGGCCCTTCATCTGCAAGTATTTATTTCCAGGTGCACACCCTCTGTCACTCTCTATTTGTTTCTAGATGGCATACATTTAGGTAATTTTAGATTAGTTTGCATTAGTTTAGATTTAGTTTGTTTACATTGCATTCATTAGATTAATATCATTCTACTTTCAATTTTTAGCCACACAACACACACATCATAACCTTCATCAATCATCCCTCCCTTTTGAATGCAACCACCAAAATTCTTATAACCACCAATCGGTAAGAGTTTCATTCCTACACACTAAGAGCTCATAGGGTGAAAAACCCTAAGGGCCTAATAGAGGGAATCTTTTTTCCCTAGGTCCCAATGTTATATTTTTGGTGTTTCACATATATATTGTAAAATTAGTTGCTATTATCATTGATGACTTAGGAGAGGATAGGAAGACAACTTGGTCATGAAAGGGAAGATCATTTTCTATGAGATAGACAAGGGAAGATCTAGATTACTCATGATTTGGAAGAAAGTGTCTCTAAACTCCTATATACCTTATATGGGGAATTTAGATAAAGATGTTATTTCTAAACATAGGTAATAATACCACCTAGTATGAGATATATTATCATGAAGCAACTTGACACCATAGTTTATTATGCTAAGGGACCTTGGGAAAGATAGGGTTAGCATTGTAAAATAAAAGGTACATGTAGATATGATATGATGTTATGAAAACCGCATCAAAATATCTTTATGATAGTGATTATTTTATCATACCTTATACTCAAATAAAACCCTAGGTTTGGAATAGCCTAATTGGGACGATAATTTCATTCAAATAAAGAGAGAAACCTTAGGTTAAGTTTTACCTATAGGTTGGAATATGTATTGGACTACTCATTAATACATATAGGTTCAAAATAAATTACTCGGTTGAGTTGTACATTTGGTCGTGATTGGAACATATAGGGTTAGAGTAACCTATGTAATTGGACTAGTCATTAGTTGATAACTTCATCCTATGATTAGGGTATATTGAGGTTGGGACTCACATATGTGATTAAGAGAATCAATTGAGCTAACAAGAAAATTTTGTTTTTGGTAAATTAGGTTTGCAATTAAAATTGATATCTTCTAGGAACCAACATGATTGAACGATGATTAAGAATGAAAATTAGTACCAAATTTTATTGGGAAAATTAGATTAATTTGAAAGATGGATTAAATATTTGAAAATAATATGAGGATGGAAGAAATCTAGAGTGTGGATGTCTTAAAACAAATGATATTTATCTCTGCAAACTCCTAACCATTATTAATTGTGAATTAAATGTGGAATGAAACCACAAAATAGGTTTTCACTTAGTCAAAGAATAGAGTAATATGAGAAATTTAATGTTAGAGGTAGGACATTAGGGTGACAAAGTTAATTGTCGGGTGAGGAGCAACTAAAATATGGAAAAAGATGGAGTGAGATGTTGTTGAGTATATAGAAAGATAATGTCTAGTATGCCTAAAAAATGAAGATAGGATGTCATCATTGGAAAGACATGTGTACTCTCTTGAGATTCCAAAAGGATAGTGGTTGAATGCATGACATTTTAACCTATCTATGTCATCAAAACTGACATAATGTTGTGGAAAAACTCACCAAGGTAACCAATGTGATTCGAAACTTGACTTATGGGATTTCAGTCTTAAAGTAATATATTGTGTGAGGTACTTGATTAGAATTCCTAAGAATTTAGTCTTAGTTGTGAACAATCAAATAATGATAGGGTTGTGTGGACCATGATCATGTACTACGAAAATTCAAGTGAACGAATGTGCAATATATTATTGAAGCCGAATAGGCAAAAGAGGAAAACCCAATCTTGAATGATTGTTGAGTACTTGCAAACTTATAACATTGAGGTTTGATCCATTATATGGAAAGAATGTTGGAAACTCTATTAGACTGAAATAGGATAGGAAATTGGGTTAACCTTAGACTTGATAGTTTATCAAAAGGATTAATAGATCAATGAGACTTTGTCGATACAAAGCTTAAGTATGAAGCAGTATCGGAATTGATAGATGTCCAAGAGCAATGTTTTTCTTAAGACTATGGACAAGTGGTCAAGAGCATTACTCTTCGCTAAATTAAATAGATAAGTAAGAGATAGGTGAACTAGGCTTCTAAGATGACCAAGGTGTAAATACCAAAGAAAAGGAAGGGACCCATAGTGTAGTGTAAAATGCATTGACATTCCTTATCTATATGGATTACACTAAGGATTTGAATTCATTAGCCAATGAGAACGTGCCTTCCAGTCACTTTAGAATAGGTGTCATGTGGTGTTCAGATAGTATTGTACATGGGATGTACATAAGAGATATTGTGAATACAACACGTAAGCTCTTGAGAGAGTAAGTATATGGGAGACATACAAGTTTTCCCTATGCGATAGAAATGATATTTGATGCAAAGTCCAAAGGGGACAAGGTTGCAAGGAATGATGCTACATAGGATGAATGTTTTATAAATCTTACATATTTTGAGAATAGTAAGTAAAACTTTAATCGACTTTATCTATATGTTAAAGTGCTATAGATCATCGAGGATGATGATTCACAAGGGGGGGAGTATGTTACACCCCCAAATATGTGATTATTATTTACTATTACTGTGTAGGGTAAAATTTGAATGTAGTGTGAAATCAGTGGATGAATTGTGTGTGCACTTTGTTATCATTTATTTTTTAACATGAATGTCATCTCATTTAATATTGAATGAAGGAATGCATTTTGGATGAATATTGTGCTAATATTATAACTTTGGATATGTATTATGTATGTTGCATATTTTGTGAACAATTGTCTATTGTGTACATGTGTTAGTGTTTGTAGGTATATGTTCAATTCCTCCAGGCGGAGTGGAAGTATCACTCAGGAGAAGGTCTTGGTCAGGTAACCAGTAACGTAATTTATATGAGCTTACACACACCATCGTAGAATAGTTGAGTTGGGTTATCATGTGGGAAATAGGTAAGTCATCCTTAGCGTAATGTGTTTGCATTAGTAAGAGTCTTGTTTACTACTAAATTCATGCTTGGGTGATGTTATATATTTTAGCTTGTGAGTCCTTCCTTATACTACTATGTTTTTTTGTGTGGTTGAATGAGTATTTGGATATATGCATATGTCACCATACACGAATGATGGATATAATGGGATTTCCATATGAGTATGACAACATATGTATAGAGATGCATATATGTATATAGATAATTGATATGATGCTATAGTCATGTAGGTCATGATCATTTGAATAATGAATAGATCATTTGACTAACATATGTATATATATGTATATGTATATATATATATAATACACACATAAGTGTAAATGCTTAATAGAGGAGTGTGTAAATATATATATACATATATATAATATAATATTATTATGTGAAGGTTATCTTGTTTTATTCATTTGTGTATCGAATAAATACATGTTCGACATAGCGTATATATATGTGTGTATATATTAAATATGTATATATATGTGTTTATTTAATTTAAACATCATTCACTTTGAAATCGAATATTTCAAATAATGAATGGAAGCCAGTTATTATCCTTGTTGTAGAACAGAAAATTGTCGCCACTAAATATTTTAGGACCTAGGGCAATAAGTCTTTCCATACTCCACATTCAAGAACAAATCCTTGAGATTTCAATGCAAAGGAGATTGAAATGTGGCAAAGGGAATGTCCTAGGGATTGAATGATGTTTGAATGAGGGGTTCACCACCAAGTGTAAACCTGGAAAAGAAAATGTTGGAAAACACAATGTGATATGCAAACTAACTCTAAATGACCTAGAAAAGTAAATGAAATGAAACAAAAAACTATAAAACTGAAAGTATGCTCCTGGAAACTTGTAGATGCTTGACTGAAAACTAGAAATTCTTATTATTCTAAAAAAAATTCCCACTAGGACTCATTCGCCAATCTAGGCGAATTAGTCCCAGATCAAGGTTTTTGCACAAGAACAAGTTTCTCGAAAAAGGTTATCCAAAAATGCCAAAATCTCAAAATTGACCAAAAATGGGACTCATTAACCACTTGTGGTGCATGAGTCTAGTTTGGCTTTTTTTGAAATTCAAAGTTTTGATCTGCTCCTCTCAGTTTGCTCTTTTTGCTTCTCCAGGTGCTCGAATCTTAAACTATCAATTCTAGACCTGTAGGTGAACTTTTGTAAATATTATGACCTTAGCAATGGGGAATCACTCCAATAATCTTGTAACCTATTCTTCAATTATCTCCAAGTCTTCAAAGCACCTAGATCTACAATCACACAAAGAAAGAGAGAAAAAGTGTTGATTGTTAGGGAATGGGGGTTTGCCTTGGTCAAACCCCTTTTAGGTAATTAAACCAAATGATGAAATAAGATAATGAAGCATGAACATGGAATAATGCAATTAGAACCTTTCCATGATGATGGATCTTAAATTATTGCAACAATTGATGAAGAATCTTGTTCTTGAATGCCTTAGAAATGATCTTGAATGTTATCTTGATGATCTTGGAATTCTTAAACCTCGATTGCTTGACTTGATAACATGTAGGCTTGTGTTTCTTGGATTTCTTAGATGAAATAATGCTTTGGAATCTTTTTTATATAAGCAATCCACTCACATGGCCATTAATTTGATCCCCTAGGCCAACATTGAAGAAATTTAAACTTAAAACCCATTTTTTTGGCTCAAACCTCGAAAGTAGCTCAAATGGGACTCATTCGCCATCTTGGGTGAATGAGTCCCACTTGGATGGGACTCATTCACCCAAGGTGGAAAATTGGTCCTACGGGGTCTATTTTGCCAGTTGGGACATCAGGGAGTGGAGAATTTAAGCTTTTATGTTGATATTGTCAAGTTTTTAACCAAAATATGTCTTGGGATGCACAATATGGGGTCCTATTAATGATGATGTAAAGGTCATATATGTAATAGGGCCCAAAATTCAATGTGAAAGTGTAAATAAATACACTTTACAACACTAAATTTAGGCAAAATTGGGTCTATTTAGCTTAGAAAGGCCCTAAATCCCATGTGAATATGAAAAACACATTACAACACTAAATTAGGTCCACTTGA
The DNA here is from genome assembly GCA_007115665.2 of Sequoiadendron giganteum. Lineage (NCBI taxonomy): Eukaryota > Viridiplantae > Streptophyta > Pinopsida > Cupressales > Cupressaceae > Sequoiadendron > Sequoiadendron giganteum. The sequence goes on from CM021107.1 coordinate 641,558,842, forward strand.
TTTACAAGCCTCCCAAATTTAATGTGAATATGTAGATAAATACAGTTTAAAACATTAAATTAGGACAGTGTTATGTTAATTTAGCTTTAAAAGGGCCCAAGACCTAATGTGGATGTGTAAAACACCTCACAATACTAGATCAAGGCAACATTAAGTCCAATTTATCTTGAATTAAGCAAGGTGCACCTTATTCTACACTAGATTTAGCCCCCACTTTAGTGATATGATGAACTTGCTTCAAACTCACACTAAAGTAGACATTAGAGAGGGGTCCAATCGTACCAATGCAGATGACAAAGGATGACAAAGATCAAAGCAGTGATAAAGCCCCCAGGATCCAAGATCATAAGTCAAACCAACATGAGAAAAAAAGGAAATGCACAAGGTGTATTATTTGCAGTAGAACAAGATGTACACAATCATGCAATGTCAAGAACTAAATGAAAGAAGAATGAGGTGGAAAATATGCACTCACTCTGGGGCCACAGAACATCAGATCGTCTACGGGGTGAGTTGTCCCAAAGAAGTGGTTTAGTGAGAAATTCATGCCAATGTGTTGGCTTCCCACTATATAATGATAAATTCATGTCAGTGTATCGGCTTCTCATAATACTAACCATACCAAAGTTATCCTCCTGATAACTTTGATAAGGCACCACAATGTAAATGCTTTTGAATGTCATGTAAAAAATTTGTTAAAGGGGATTTTTCTTTGTTCGTGTAAGGTCTTCTTCTTAGGGAGAATTATGCCTAATGTCTCCAAGAGAGTAAAATTCAAAGTGTCAAATCATCACCCATGGGATGCCTCATTCACATCATGTCATTTCAATAGATCATACACTCTTAGACGGCATAAAACCCAATGACACCACCAAGAAGAGGACACATCACAAGAAAAAAGAAAAATCACACCATGATTTTTTTTCCAAAAGATGTCATCTATGTATGCGCCCACTTTAAAGAGGTTGCTAGACCATCACTATGAGCAATTTCTTTAAATTAGCCAATGAAAAATGCAAACAAGAAAGAAGACTTGAGAGATAACTTGGAAAGCCCTATGCCAAGTCACATGGATAATTATGTCACATGTGAGTCAACTTAAGGCATGTCATCCACATCACAAGCTTGCTCTTATATGTAAATGAAAGGTGATCAACTAGCCAACAAAGACAATGACAAGTTACATACAAGGACAAGGCTACCTAACCCCCTTTCCCCCACTTAGTGCAGGACAAGGGTGAGACCGGAATGGATGATGATATGTTTCTCCTTGTGATGAATATAAAACATGCAATAGTGAGTATGTTATGATCCTACAACTATTACATGGCAAGGAGCAGCAACTAATATTATTTATTTTGATAAGTAAATAAATTTTCTGCTTGATACATATTTAATGAGATATCTATCAGTTTAGGATGTACCAAGGTTAAAGTTGTCTTGGAAGAATCTTTTGCGATAGTGTTGACATTGGATGAAGTCTTTTGTTTTGAGGGACAATAACCAAGACCATTATTCCTTATATGGACATGGATGCCTTGTTCTATAGCATCACATAATTTCCCAAGTTGCTTCATAAGTCCTTCAGGTTCGAGGTGGGCCTTAATTGTATACACTTTGTTATATATGTGAGTAATGTCATTGTAACTCAGTAGGTGTGAAACGTTATTATTATCGAGTTTCCTTTTAGGTGGTTCTAAGATGAGCACAGGTTTCTTTTGAACTTGTGGTTGTTGTGAGGGTGGATGAAGAATTAAATGATTCTTAGGATGTCCCATGGGGTATGTAGGAGGTCCAATAGTCAAGGGGGGTCTAATGGACACTTGCACATGCATAACCTCAGCGATTTGGGTTTGATGTATCTCTAAGAAAGGGAAATCTAGTATCATCTTCTTACCATCACCCTAGGAAGACACATTACTATTGCTTGAAACAATTTTGTTGTTTTCTTGCACCATGATACCTTCCCTAGTAGGAGAGTTTTTAAGATAACTACAAAGTAAATGTTCCTGAAATTAAAAAGTTGGTTCTTCTAAAATGACTTCATCACAAGTAATGGTTAGATTTTCTTGTTCAATAATGTTTTCATCATGATTCTCATCGATTGGATCTTGTAAAACCCTAATATCTTATTTACCAATAAGAGAGATATTAGGAGAGGAGGAAATTTGATTGTTGTCCATAATGTCATCCTTTTTCTCTAAGGTCTCATTCTCTTGTGCTATAATATTACCCTAGTAGGAGATCTTTTAGGAAAGTAAAAAAATAATAGATTCATCACATTTCATGGTGAGATTTGGTAAAGTAGCTTCATCAATCATAGGAGAGGCATCAATAGAAGGATAACTATGAATTTCATGGTTACCAATGATTGGAATCTTTTTTTCAAATAGGTCTTCCCAAATGGTAGGGGCATCAGGAAAGGGAGGAATAAGATTATCATGAGTCTCAATAAGGATATCTTGTAACACTAAACTATCTTCTTCATGTCTAGAGAAGATATTAGGAGAAGGAAAGGTTTGATTGGCATGATTATCTACATTTACATCCCCATGTCATATAATGTATTCATGAGTAGGAGAGGTAGGATTGTCATAGTTCTCAAATATCAACATATCCTCCAAACAAATATGTTTTTCATGATCATTCACGATTGTATCCTTATTCACTAAAGAATTTTCACAAGTAGGGGAGGTTTTGGGAGATGAATGGAGACTAGGTAAAGTAGTGGCCATGATCTTAGCTTTGTGTGTCATAATATCTTTCCAAGGGAAAGGAAAAACAAGACTTTCATGATTGTCCATGATTGTGTCTCCTATCACCAAGATACCTCCATCACTAATAGGAGAGGTATCGGGAGAAGAACAATTATGATTGTCATAATTTTTAATGCTTGCACCCTTTCATATCAAACCTTTACTGGATGATCTAGGAGAGATGGAGTCATCAAGGGATTCATCTAACATTGTACAGTCATCACTAATAAAGGTCTTGATGGTTAAGTTAACTTTTCTTGGTTTGGGTTCTTTGTAACAAGCCTTAGTGCATGATCCTAGTGAGAGGAATTCCTCAAGGGCTTCATCTAACATGTATAAGTCATCACTACTAAAGGGTTTGGATGTTATTCTTTTTCAAAAATTTAGCATTTTTTGAATCGTTTCTTTTGATGTTTTTTGTTTTTTTGTTTTCATTTTCTAATGAATGTTGAATGCAATCTGATCTAAGTGAACTCTAGGAACTAATGTTGAAAATGAAAAGTGCAAGAATCTAATTCTATCCACAATTTCCATGAATGTAAATTATGATATTTCTAATTATTTCAATGTAAAGGAAGCTATGCAAGCTTAAAATGCAATGTTAAGACCTAGAATGAAATAAACATTTCAGATTTCAAACAAGGTAATGCAATGATTTGAAAATGAAATGTTGTGAATGCAAATTTGAAATTAAGCAATGCATGAAATGAACCAATTTAAGCTAGATTTTGTAAAATATACGAAATAGAAAGTAAACCAACTAAAACATATAAACAATGGCAGCAAAAAAAATCTTTAAAATAAGGTTTTCAGTGTTGTTAAAGGCAGTTTTAGATTTGTACAAGGACCGATTTTCCCAAGGTGGCGAATGGGTCCCAGGAGGGATTTTTTCAAAAAAAATTATGATTTTTCAATTGATTTTAATGCTTTTTATGTTGTATGATGTGTATCCTAAATAAAAACACAATTTGTAGATGTTTTCCAATAATTTGAGATGCAAAATGCAACCTATATGCACTTTCACTAATGCAAAAATTAGAAACCCTAGAATTTCAATTAACTAATGTAAAACCTAATGCAAAGTTAATGCAATCTAGATCTAGGATGATGATGGACTCCAAATCAGAAAATAAGGTATTTGAAATGAAGGTTTACCAAAATGTAGAATAGAAAATTGTCACCACTATTTTGGGACCTATGACAATAAGTCTTTCTATACTCCACATTCAAGAAAAAATCCTCGAGATTTCAATCCAAAGGAAATTGAAACTTGGAAAAGGGAATGTCCTAGGGATTGAATGATTTTTGAATGAAGGATTCACCACCAAGTGTAAACTTGGAAAAGAAAATGTTGGAAAACATAGTGTGATATTGATGTGAGTGTTCCAAGGTTTGCTTGCACTGCAACTAAGAGACCTAGCTTGTCTCTTCTAGGAACCTAGTCTCCTCTAGGTCTTGATTGGCTTAGATGATTAACTAAGCCCAATTCTAACTCTTCTCTAAGATTTCTATTCTTTATGCTTCACCTTGTAAGACTAACACCTTTTAAATAGTACAAACTTCTCCCTCACTTAGAAAGCTCTAAGTGCTATCTTCTCACAAATTTTATTCTTCATTGCAGGGGTGTCCATCCTTATGAAAACATTCATAACTTTGTCAATGTGAACCATTTTAGAAGGATCTTTAACCCTATCCTTACCGGGTTCAAGGATTCACCATTTGGAAACCCTAAGTAGGCCTAATTTGTGTAGCCTTTACCAGTCCCTTTTTTCCAAGTTTAGCAAAACTTTCCCAAAGACCTTGACAATCTAAAAACACATTTGGATACCCATTTGGAAGTTTCAAAAGATTTAGTGGGGCTTAGGGCCTGACAATCTTTGTACACTAGTTTCCTACAACCTAGGACAATAGGGCTAATAGGCCTAGTTTCTAGGACTGACTGTAACCTTGCTTGTATCTTGCTCAAACCATAGTCTAAGTGATTGGTATGACATCAATCCACCTAGTACATTGAGTTATGATGAAACCCTACATGAAACGGTACCTGTGTCGTACAGTACCTCTCTACCCTGCAATAAATCTTCAATCCCTCATTTCTAGACCTCTAACCGGGCTCTATCTACTCGCCTAGGACCTAGTAGTAAAGAGAGCTCTCCAATATTTCATGACTCTTACTTCTACATATGTACAGACCAATGGCTCCCCTAACACATCCATCTATCCTCAGGAAAGTCTCATGACTAGATTTCATGGGGGAGCCATAAAAAGACAAACTAGTCAGGACAGGACCAGTGAAACCCCTAAATGTTAACTATCTCTTTATAACACTAACACAACTTGAATCAACTTACTTATTGAATGAAAAAGTATTATAACTATTCTATGAACATAATCCCATCACTAATTCAAAGCATTCGATCCATCTAATATCACTATCACTCAATATCACTCGGAGTTCACATAGAAACAAAATTTGCAGAGCTATTTTCTATTCCCAAAAATCTTGATTACAATCTGATTACCATCATCCACTACTTGAATTCGAGTCTCCTCCATATTAGGTGCCATTCACCATGTTTTCAGGGTCTTTTGGTCAATTCCCCACTCCTATCCTTTAGGGAATCCTATGTAACCGAGTTGCATACAACCTTTGCCACTATGTCACCTTCCTAACTCTTAGGACCTCTATCTCCTATATTATGAGTAACCAACACTATTAAAGGCTTCAAGGCATCTTCCTAACATCATTCATGTTTTTAGAACACATTTAAGACTCAAATCCCCAACCATTAAGCTACTAAGGTAAAGCAATTTAAAAGCTACTAACAATGACAAAAATTTGTGACCTTAGTCCTAATGACTAACTCACCTAGTCCAAACAACAACAAGACCTTCTAAGGTCTAAAACAAACACTCAAACTCTCTGACTTGGCTAAGGTCAGATACAAGCCAAAATAACAAGTAAAATTTGGAGATTAGCCTAGGTGCTCCTACACCATCCTCCCCAAAACAAAAGAGTTTGATCCACCCTTGGATTGAGTAAGTTGAGATCAATTCCCAACTTCTTGAACTCTGATTCTTTGATACTGCATTAGCATCAAATTGACCATGCCTCTTGATCAGATGTTCCTTGTATTCCTTGGTTCTAGTCTTTTTGTAGACCCTAGTATCCAGTATACTGTCAGCTTTCTTGACTGTAGATGCAGGTAGTTTGAGATCTTCCACATCATGGATGACTTCATTGAGGATTTGATCCATGTCTGGTGGTGGTCCTTTGTAATGAACCAAATCTGCAATGTTGAAAACAGGGAACAATCCATTGTCTTCCGGTAGCTCCACTCTAAAAGCATTGTTCCCATACTTTGCCAAGATAGGACAGGGACCTATCCTTTTCATCTGCAACTTGTGAGGGACTCCCTTCAGTAGTCTAGACTTATTGAGATGTATCATCACCAAGTCTCCCACATTAAACTAAACTTCTCTTCTATGCTCATCCACCTTGGTCTTATGCTTCATGGTGTTTTCTATCAATGTCTTCCTGACTGTGTCATGAATCTCCTGCATTGCATAGGCAAAATCATCAGCATAACCACTTCCCTTAACTCCACCTTTTAAGTTTCTTAGCTCATAGACTCCTCTAGGATGTAGACCATATACTATCTCAAAGGGACTCTTCCCTGTTGACCTGTTCACAGTGTCATTATAAGCATATTCAGCTTGTCCAATCAACTGATCCCATTGTTGACCATACTCCTTGGTCAAGCACCTTAATAGATTTCCAAGGCTTCTATTTACAACCTCGGTCTGACCATCAATTTGGGGATGGTATGCAGATCCAAAAGATAAATTAGTTCCCAATCTCTACCAAAGAGTCTTCCAAAAATGACTCATAAACTTGGTGTCTCTATCCGACACTATGCTCATAGGTAACCCATGAATTCTTACTATCTCCTTGAAGAAAAGAGAGGCTATTTGGCTGGCATCATTGGTTGTCTTACATGGTACAAAGTGAGCCATCTTACTGAATCTATCCACAACTACATAAACACTATCCATACCTTGTCTTGTCTTGGGTAACCCAACTACAAAATCCATACTCAAGCATTCCCATGGCCTAGTAGGAATAGGTAGTGGTTGGTATAGGCCTGCATTGGAAGAAGTGCCCTTGGCCCTTTGACATACTATACAACTTTCCACATACTTCCTTACATCAAGGTTCATTTTTGGCCAAAAGTAGAACCTTTGAACAAGTTCTTGTGTCTTAGTGATCCCAAAGTGACCACTCAATGCACCATTATGCTTTTCTTGTATCAAATTTTCTCTAATGGAGCCTCTAGGAACACATAATTGATTCCCCTTAAACAAGAGATCACTTTGCAAAGTATACTCAGCATATTTACTATGAAAATGGTTCTTGTATTCAACACATACCTTATAAACGTCTGCAAAATCTTCATCATCAGTATATAGATCCTTGAAGTGATCTATTCCCATGCTCTTCAGCTGAATTTCCTAAATTGTGAGAGCTCTTCTAGACAATGCATCTGCTACTCTATTGAGGACACCTTTCTTGTGCTTGATATTGAAGGTGTAAGCTTGTAGGTACTCAACCCACTTCATGTGCCTATGGCTCAACTTCTCTTGTGAATTCAGGAAACTAAGTGCTTGATTGTCTGAATAAGCAATGAATTCCTTGGGAAGCAAGTAGTGCCTCCACTTCCTTAGAGCTTGGACCAATGCATACATCTCAAGGTCATAAGAAGAGTACTTCTTTTTGGCTTCACTTAACTTTTTTGAATGAAAAGCCACCGGTCTACCCTCTTGGCTTAGAATAGCCCCAATTGCCACATTGCTAGCATCACACTCAATGGTGAAAAAATTCTCAAAGCTTGGTAGCACCAAAATAGGTTGGGTAGATATCCTTTCCTTTAACAACTCAAAGCTCTTGTTAGCATTCTCATTCCATACAAATTTGGTCTTCATGCCTCCCTTAATAGTATCCAACATAGGAGCACAAATTGCACTAAAATTCCTTATGAATTTCCTATAATATTGTGCAAGGCCATGAAAACTCCTTACCTCTGTTGTTGTCCTTGGAGTAGGCCAATTCATGATAGCCTCCACTTTGCTTTCATCCATTTTCAGATTGCCATGTGATAGGACAAATCCAAGGTACACTAGCTCTATTTTGATGAACTCACACTTCTCCAAGTTGATCATCAACTTCTCCTCATGTAGCTTCTTGAAAAAAATCTCAAGATTTTCTAGGTGCTCACTCCTTGTCTTGCTAAAAATCAGTATATCATCTAGATATACTACCACGAACTTGCCTATGTAGTCTTTGAGAACTTCATTCATGAGCCTCATGAATGTGGAGGGGGCATAAGACAATCCAAATGGCATGACAAGCCACTCATATAAACCCTCATTAGTTTTGAAGGTTGTTTTCCACTCATCTCCCTCATGTATCCTTATTTGGTGATAACCACTCTTCAAGTCTATCTTGCTATAGTACTTAGCTCCACCTAGACAATCCATTAGGTCTTCAATTCTAGGGATAGGGAACCTATACCTTATGGTTATCCTATTAATAGCCCTTGAATCAATACAAAGCCTTCAAGTTCCTCCTTTCTTAGGTGCAAGGATAGTGGGTACAGCACATGGACTAATGCTCTTTTTAATGAGACCTTGGTTTAGGAGTTCTTGTATTTTCCTAGCAATTTCCTCATTTTTTTGAGGGGTCATTTTGTAAGCTGCCTTATTGGGAAGGGTAGCTCCTGGGATAAGGTCTATCCTATGAGTTATGGCTCTTTTAGGGGGTAAGGCTAATGGTTGTCCATCACTCACTATACCTTGGTAAGTCTGCAGCATGCTTTGAATCTCCTTTGGTAACTTTTTCTTCTTGGTCACCTTGCCTTCATCTCCCTCTCTTTGTCTTAGCACCAATGCATAACCAACTCCTTCACTCTCTTCCAAGGCTTCTAAGAACTCTTTTTCACCAAACATGAGCAGATTAGGACCTGTTGTCTTCACCTCTGCATCCTCTAATAGTGACTGTATTTTGAAGGTCACATTGTCCTTCTTGAAAGAATAAGAATTCTTTCCTCCATCATGTATGGCTTGGCGGTAAAATTGCCATGGTCTACCTAGGAGCAAATGACATGCATCCATAGGTAACACATCACACAAAACTTTATCTTTATACCTTCCAATTGAGAACTCCACCCATGCTTGTTCATTCACTAACACTTGTTGGCCTTTATTGAGCCAAGTGATCTTGTAAGGATTGGTGTGGGGTATCCTTGTCAACTTTAATTTGCTGACTACTTCCTCTGACACAATATTATTAGTAGAGCCTAAGTCAATGATGACTCTACATACTTTCCCCATCATTTTGCACTTTATCCTAAATAAAGACCTCCTTTGGCTTGGCTCCTCCTTCACCGGTTCCTTGATCAAATTTCTCCTCATCATGAGGTTCTCTCCTTCCTCTGAATTCAATGGTATTTCAGCATGTTTTCCTATTGCATTAGATTCCTCATGAACTAGGTTAGTTCTCTTGTCACCTTCTTGTGAAGAACTACCTTTCTCTGGGCATCTATAGGCAGGGTGCCCCATTTGATTGCAATGATATCACTTCATATTGGAAAAGTAGTTGCCTCTTCCTCCTTGTCCACCATTTCTTCCTCTAGAGCTAGAGTCATAACTCCTTCCTCTACCACCTCTATTTGAGCTTCCTTCTTGCTGCTCACTGAATTTTATGTCTCCTTGAGTTTTTGATTCAGAACTTCTCCCACCATAGCCACCTCTTTGTCCTCTACTATCCTTGCCTTTACCTTTACCTTTAGAGGTTTGGTCTTGCTTTCTCTTGCTTTTCTCTTCTATCTTCAAGGCCATTTGATTGCATTGGTGAATGGTTTTGAAGTTCACTAGACTCATTTCTTCTTGAATAGACCATTTGAGGCCATTCAAGTACCTTGCAAGCTTAATGCTTTCATCTTCTACTACTTTTCATCTCAAACATAGCTTTCGAAACTCCTCAGTGTAGGCTTGGACATCTAGATCTTTTTGTCGTAGACTGTGTCTTCTTCTATGCATTTGAACTTCATAGTCATCAAGAAGGTAGGTTTGCTTCACTTTGTTTACCATGCCCTTCCAAGTAACTATAGGACCTCTTCCATCCTTTTCTCTCTCGTTTTGCACAAACTTCCACCAAGTAAGAGTTGAACCTCTTAGTCTAGACTTGGCCACCATAACTTTTTGTGCCTCTAAGATACCATCACACTCAAAATGGTTCTCAATGTTGTCTATCCAATCCACGACTAAATCTGGATCCATTTGTCCACTAAATAGTGGCACACCTTCCAAAGCTTTGCCACTCAATGCCTTTAGTGCCTTTAAGAATGGCTCTTCAGGAAGAACAGGGTTAGGTGTTGGTGCTTCCTCCTCCAACTCTAATTCCTTTTCCCTTGCTTCTTTCTCTTCTTTCTGCTCTACTTTATCCTTTACCCTGTCTGCCTTTTCTTGGACTCCATCCAAGAGTTGCTCCATTCGAGCCAATCTTTCTCTTAGTGACTTGTTATCCTCTTCTTGTTCTTCTACCTTCTTGGCTAACTCAGTGTTAGTTACCATGGTTTTATCTTCCATTGGTGTATTCTCTCCCACTGATTCAGTAGGCTGCAACATCCACCACAAGCCTGATCAATTCAAGCTCTGATACCAATATGATGTGAGTGTTCCAAGGTTTGCTTGCACTGCAACTAAGAGACCTAGCTTGTCTCTTCTAGGAACCTAGTCTCCTTTAGGTCTTGATTGGCTTAGATGATTAACTAAGCCCAATTCTAACTCTTCTCTAAGAGTTCTATTCTTTGTGCTTCACCTTGTAAGACTAACACCTTTTAAATAGTACAAACTTCTCCCTCACTTAGAAAGCTCTAAGTGTTATCTTCTCACAAATTTTATTCTTCATTGCAGGGGTGTCCATCCTTATGAAAACATTCATAACTTTGTCAATGTGAAACATTTTAGAAGGATCTTTAACCCTATCCTTACCGGGTTCAAGGATTCACCATTTGGAAACCCTAAGTAGGCCTAATTCTTGTAGCCTTTACTAGTCCCTTTTTTCCAAGTTTAGAAAAACTTTCCCAAAGACCCTGACAATCTAAAAACATATTTGGATACCCATTTGGAAGTTTTAAAATATTTAGTGGAGCTTAGGGCCTGACAACCTTCGTACTCTAGTTTCCTACAACCTAGGACAATAGGGCTAATAGGCCTAATTTCTAGGACTGACTGTAACCTTGCTTGTATCTTGCTCAAACCATAGTCTAAGTGATTGGTATGACATCAATCCACCTAGTATGTTGAGTTATGATGAAACCCTACTTGAAATTATACCTATTTCGTACAGTACCTCTCTACCCTGCAATAAATCTTCAATCTCTCATTTCTAGACCTCTAACCGGGCTATGTCTGCTCGCCTAGGACCTAGTAGTAAAAAGAGCTCTCCAATATTTCATGACTCCTACTTCTACATATGTACAGACCAATGGATCCCCTAACACATCCATTTTTCCTCAGGAAAGTCTTGTGACTAGATTTCATGGGGGAGCCATAAAAAGACAAACTGGTCAGGACAAGACCAGTGAAACCCCTAAATTCTAACTATCTCTTTATAACACTAACACAACTTGAATCAACTTACTTATTGAATGAAAAAGTCTTATAACTATTGTATGAACACAATCCTATCACTAATTCAAAGCATTCGATCCATCTAATATCATTGTCACTCAATATCACTCGGAGTTCACATAGAAACAAAATTTGCAGAGCTATTTTCTATTCCCAAAAATCTTGATTACAATCTGATTACCATCATCCACTACTTGAATTCGAGTCTCCTCCATATTAGGTTCCAGTCACCATGTTTTCAGGGTCTTTTGATTGATTCCCCACTCCTATCCTTTAGGGAATCCTATGTAACCGAGTTGCATGCAACCTTTGCCACTATGTCACCTTCCTAACTATTAGGACCTCTATCTCCTATATTCTAAGTAACCAACACCATTAAAGGCTTCAAGGCATCTTCCTAACATCATTCATGTGTTTAGAACACATTTAAGACTCAAATACCCAACCATTAAGCTACTAAGGTAAAGCAATTTAAAAGCTGCTAACAATGACAAAAATTTGTGACCTTAGTCCTAATGACTAACTCACCTAGTCCAAACAACAACAAGACCTTCTAAGGTCTAAAACAAACACTAAAACTTTCTGACTTGGCTAAGGTCAGATACAAGCCAAAATAACAAGTAAAATTTGGAGATTAGCCTAGGTGCTCCTGCACCAGATATGCAAACTAACTCTAAATGACCTAGAAAAGTAAATGAAATGAAACAAAAAAAACTATAAAACTGAAAGTGTGCACCTAGAAACTTGTAGAGGCTTGAATGAAGACTGAAAATGCTATTGATTTTCAAATTTCGGCCCACTAGGACTCATTTTCCAATCTGGGTGAATCAATCCTAGATTGGGGTTTCTGCACAAGAAATAGTTTCTCTAAAAAGGGTATCCAAAAATGCCAAAATCTCAATGACAAAAAATGGGACTCATTTGCCACTTGTGGTGAATGAGTCCAGTTTGGATTTTCTAGAAATTCGAATTCCTTATCTGCTCCTCTCAGTTTTCTCTTTTTGCTTCTCCAGGTGCTCGGATTTGAGATTGTAAATTCTAGACCTGTAGGTGACTTTTTGTGAAGATTATGACCTTAGAAATGGGGAAATCACTCCAATAAGCTTGTAACCTATTCTTCAATGATCTCCACATCTTCAAAGCACCTGGATTTGCAATCACACAAAGAAAGAGAGCAAAAGTGATGATTGTTAGGGAATAGGGGTTTGCCTTGGTCAAACCCCTTTTAGGAAATTAAACCAAATGATGAAATAATATAATAAATCATGAACATAAAATAATACAATTAGAACCTTTCCATGATGATAAATCTTGAATTGTTGCAACAATTTATGAAGAATCTTGCTCTTGAATGCCTTAGAAATGATCTTGAGTATTATCTTGATGATCTTTGAATGCTTAAACCTTGCTTGCTTGAATTGATAACATGTAGGCTTGTGTTGCTTGGATTTATTAGATGAAATAATGATTTGGAATCTTTTTTATATAGTAAATACACTCACATGACCATTAATTTGATCCCCAAGGTCGACATTGAAGAAATTTGAACTTAAAACCCATTTTTTCTCGCTCAAACCTCAAAAATATCTCAAATGGGATTCAATTGCCATCCTGGGAAAATGAGTCCATCTAGATGGGACTCATTTTCCCAAGGTGGCGAATGGGTTCCACAGGGGCTATTATGTCAACTGGGATATCAAGGAGTGAAGAATTTAAGCTTTTATGTTTATATTGTCGGGTTTTTGACCAAAATATGCCTTGGGATGCACAATATGGGGTCATAGGGGCCTATTAACGATGATGTAAAGGTAAATAAATGTAATAGGGCCCAAAATACAATGTGAAAGTGTAAATAAATACACTTTACAACATTAAATTAAGGAAAAATTGGGTCTATTTAGCTTAGAAGGGCCCTACATCCCATTTGAATGTGAAAAATGTTGGAAGAATGAGGAAGAACATCTAGTTATGTAGATTTTGTGTTTTCATTGATGTCACCATATTGAATGAGTCATCAGTTTGATCTGGTACTCTGAATCAATATGAAGAACCAGTTTACATCCTTCGATATTTTGTTTGGTATTTTAGTCTTCAATCCTCCTTTGGTGATCATCATTGCTCATAGTTTTAGGAAGTGGTTTTTGGATGTTGGAAGCTTGTAAGTTTAGAATCTTATGTGCTCATGTACTCATATGTCGATTTGGCACTATTATGTTGATTGCATTTTGTTATTAGGTCTATCCCTCGCCAACCTAATGAATAGTGGATATTGTAATGGATTAATTTGTTTTATGGATATATCCGTGACCTATATTTGGTCCATGTCGACATATTGTTGCATGCTACATGCTTGGATTATTTTTGGAAAAGTTTTGTACTAACTTGGAGCTAACAGTTAGTCTTTTTGGTGAATAAAGATTGCATCTAATTAGGTCGACCTAATTGATGCTTGTGGATGTATCAGTTATATATATTGGATTGTTTTGAGATTGTAGAAGTGAATTTAATGTGATGGTGTGAATGTGAAGCAAAGTGTGCAAAAATGATGAAGTGAGTTAAGTCAGTTTATTGAGCTTCAAAGGAACTTAATCAACACTTGTTAGGTGCACTCTTACTAGTTCATTCTGGTTGTAAAGTCACTTTTGTATTGTAATCCTTTTGTAGGCAGTGAGCCTCCTTACTTGGACAGTGAGTCCTCTTTGTAAGTAGTGAGCTTTTGTATCTGGAAATGAGCCTCTTTTTGTATCCAATTTTTAGAAACATTATATTGTGAGTTAATCCTCACCGTGGTTTTTCCCATTTTGGGTTTTCCATGTAAAAAATTGGGTGTTCATGTGTTGTGTGCTTTTATGTTTTGTTAAATATTTTTCTCGTCTTTACTGTTATATGCATTGGAGAAATTGGATGGTGTTTTTTTAATAAGTTTAAGAAGATATTGATTCATGGCCCCCCTCTCAGTATCTTGGGTATTCAACAATTGGTATCAGAGCTTTGGTTCCTCTGAAGAAGCTTAATAGCTTGAGGAAGATCTTGAAGATTGAACAAATGGATGGTAAAAGAAGAGCTTCGGTCTGCTCTTGAAGATCTTGAAAAGGCTGAAAATGAAAATAGAGATTTGAAAGAAAAACTTGATGAGGCAAATGAATGCATCCATAAATTGAAAGAGAAATTGAAGAAATTCAAAGAAAGACATAAAGAAGTTACTCATAAATTAAAATAATAAAAAGAAGAGATTACCGGATTGAAGGTGCAAGTGGGGGAAAAGAAGATAATTTAAGATTGTTTGAATATAGTGGTGCAAAGAAAATTTGTTGTATGCTCAAGGCTTGAACAAGAAGTGGTGAACCTGAAAGCAAATCTGGAGAAAGAAAAACTTTGTGAAGATAGTTTCAAGACAAGATCCACCAAGCTTGATGAATTGATTGTAGGGTAGATACCTTATAAAGATAAAGGTGGTTTGGGAAATGAAGCCAGTAAAAACTTTAAGAATGTGCAGAGCTCAAATTCAGTGGATAATCAAAAGACTCAAGATAAAGGGAAGCAGAAAAGAAATCCAAGAAACTTTGCTAGAAGACCGCCTATCAGAAAGCCAAATGCTCAAAGGTACCCATCTTTCAATAGTGTTTTCTTTTCATGTAATAAATTTGATCATACGTCAATTGAGTGCAAAAGTAGGATGAATCAATTTTTTGGTTCCTTCTCAATACAATGTTTTGCATGCAAGAAAGTTAGACATAGAGCTACTAAATGCATATCTCAGGTGAAGATGATTAGTTGGGTGATAATGAATAGGTTTAATGGAGGTATAGAATGAATCAATATTTTGTTGGCTACCGTTATACTTGTAATAATTTTGGACACAAAGCAAATTAGTGCAGATCAAGGGTTAGTGGAGATCAAACAAATCAAATAAATGTTGCCTGCTACAATTGCAACAAACCGAGACATATTTCAAGAGTTTGTAGAAGTAAAAAGGGAAATTAGTCTGCTCTGATAAAGAAGAATGAACCAATGAAGAGAATTGAAAGGAATGAGATTAAGCAAGAAATGAATAAGATATGGAGGAAGAAAGAAGAGTTAGAGATGACAGATGTGTTTGTGCCCTCATTCGGTGCAGAAAATTCCTTCGGGAATTAGACCTAGCATGGTCATAGGGGGAGTATTAACATAAAAAAAATTGAACCCCCTGGATATATGGTTTGTCAAATATTGGCACAAGGATATGTTGTAAGGAATGAGGAGGCAAAGGTTATGCAAAAGAAACCGAAAGAAAAATTTTAAGCATGTTCATTTATGGAGAAAATTAGGGTTTCTTAGTGCAGTGAAGAAGGGTTTTTAATCATCTTTTTAAAACTTATCGCATTTAATGTGAATTAGGGTAGCGTGATGCTGTATAAAGCGAAATTCATAAGTCATTTTTTATCACTTATGCAATTGAAGAATTTGAAGAACGGTTTGAAGCAATCTTGAAGCGATCCTGAAGTGATTTGGAGTTATTATGAGGCAATCTAGAGAAATCATTATGAATAATTAAGAACAAAAGATAGAGGTTTTCAAAATCATCTCTCTCAGTTTGCAAAGAAGGGGAAAAAGAAGAAGTTTCGTTGAGCAAGAAAGAGCTTGAAAAATATAAGCACGACGATGAATCTTTTGACAGAGGATTGAGTGGCGATATTCCGCTAAGGTTGAAGGGAGATGATTTGGAAGAGTTTGATCATCAGAAGATGAAGGAAATGGAACTAGGGTTGAAGACAAATGAATTGCAGAACGTAAATACTTTGGGTATGGATTTATGGGGAGAATTTCCTTGGTTTTGTAGACAAATAATATTTGTTCCTATTAAGTCAATTCAAGGATGGCAGCATTATTTTGGACAAACCCTATCCAATCATGAAGGAGGTAATTAAAGTTATTATTGGGTTGTGCAATTTTGGTGACCTCCCTGGGAAGAAAACAGTGAAATACAAAGACGTGGAGGAACTTACTGGCGTCAACAAATACCCCTGAGCTCTATTGATAAATACCATTGTCAATCCTGTAGTATGGTATGTCACCTACGGCATCACTTATAAAGTCTATTTCAGAAATCGTGAAGGTTATACTTCAGCTATTGTTGTATATATTGCACATAAAATGGTGAAGGAAAACACGCAGTTTGATTTGTGTAGCCTAATTATAGAAAACCTAATTGAGAATGTTAGAATGTCTTTGGTCAAGGGTTATCCTTTCTAGTTTGGGTCTCTGCTTATATGTTTGGTATTTTACTTTTTGATTTTGCTACCGGCAAGATAGAATGTTAAGTGGGAATCTGACATCCCTATCGAAAATCAAGTTTACAGGTGTTTGGAATGTATGGACGATAAAGTAAGTGCATGCAAAATCTATTTCTTATCCATGCAAATGAATATGTGCTCCAATATGCTAGTGTCTAGTCAGTTTGAAGAGGGTTCCTCTTCTGGTAAGAAAGAGTTGGAAGTTGTTATTGGTGGTTCCCTTCTAGAATCTAAAAGGAGAAAAATTATCACAAAAGATGTCATCACTATCCCAAAAGAAAAGGAGAATGAAGAAGAGTCCCTTCCTGAATTAGATTCCTTCAATCCTGAAGACATTTGGATGATGTTAGATAAAGTTGATATGAAGAAGGTTGGTGAAATGTGGCATGCTCGCTCTCCAATCAAAAGGCTTAAAATTGATGATGTGTTGATTGATTATTTTCTCAAAAAGGGTATTATAGTTTCAGATGTGTCTGACTCATTACCGGATGATCTAGTAGAATTTATTGAAGAAAGAATATTGTTGAAAGGACCTGAAGGACATAAGTTTGAAGCTATGATTGAGAGAAGATGTGCCAAATCCAAACAGAATTTATCCAAACATATTGATGAGACAAGAGAATGCGTTAAGGAGATGTCTGACATCTACAGGTATTGTCTTTGGTGGCCTGTAGTTGCTAATAACTTTAGAAGTAGAATTAAAGCTATTGAATCTGAGATAAATAATATTGGAAAGAGTTTTGATTTCTTCAAAGATAAAAATGGAAAACAGAGAATAAGATTCGGTGAATTGCGAGTAGATTTTTTGATTGCTTAGAGGCAAAGGGAAGACTTGGTAAAAACCTTCTGGCTTGTTAAAGAAATTGTTGAGGTCCAGTTAGATCATCTCTCTAGAATACTTTCTAATGCAAAATATTGTGAACGAAAATGTATATCTTCTGACTAGACATCCTCATTTATTTTTTTGTCTTTATTGGATAGTATGAATGCCAAAATCGGTTCGGTAGTGTTTTCTTGGAAGAGGATTCTTCCGATCATAAGAGAAAGGTACAAGAAAAAAATTCATGTAAAAAGCATTATTTTCACTTGAATATTTGAAATGGGGAGTTAGAATTTACTTGTATATATACATTGTCACCATGTACATACATTTAAATCCTATTTTTGGTCGCCCTTTGTCCTTGATGTCAAAGGGGGAGATATTTTCATGTCGAAATTGGAGTGTGAAGTGAAAAGAATGAGAACTATGTGAAGGTGTGCAAAGGGTTATACATTATTTTAGCACATGTTTCCATCAATGAAAAAGGGGGGTACTGTTGGAAGAATGAAGAAGAATGTCTAGTTATGCAGACTTTGTTTTGTCATTGATGTCACCATGTTGATTGAGTCATCAATTTGATTTGGTACTTTGAATCGGTATGAAGAATCAGTTTACATCCTCAATCCTCCTTTGGTGATCATTGTTGCTCGCAGTTTTGGGAAGTGGTTTTTGGATGTTGGAAGCTTGTAATTTTAGAATCTTGTCTGCTCATGTTCTTGTATGGTGAGGTGGCACTATTATGTTGATTGTATTTTGTTATTAGATCTATCCCTAGCCGACCTAATGAATAGCGGATATTGTATTGGATTAATTTGTGTTGCGGATATATGTGTGACCTATCTTTGGTTCATTCCGACATATTGTAGCATGCTACACACTTGAATTATTTTTGGAGAAGTTTTGTACTAACTTGGAGCTGACAGTTAGTCTTTTTGGTGAATAAAGATTGCATCTAATTAGATCGACCTAATTGATGCTTCCGGATGTATCAATTATATATATTGAATTATTTTGATATTGTTGAAGTGAATAGAATGTGAAGTATGGTGTGAATGTGAAGCAAAGTGTGTGAAAATGATGAAGTGTGTTAAGTCTATTTAAGCTTCAAATTAATTGAATCAACACTTGTTAGGTGCACTCTTACTAGTTCATTTTGGCTATAAAGCCACTTCTATATTGTAATCATTTTGTAGGTAGTGAGCCTCCTTGCTTGGACAGTGAGTCCTCTTTGTAAGCAATGAGTTTTTATATCTGGTAGTGATCCTCTTTTTGTATCCAATTTTTTTGCACTACATTATTTTGTGAGTTAATCCTCACCATGGTTTGTCCCATTCTAGGTTTTCCACGTAAAAATTTTAGTGTTCATGTGTTGTGTGATTTTATGTTCTATTAATGCTTTTGCTCATCTTTACTGTTATATGCATTGGATAAATTGGATGATGTTTGCTCAATAATTTTAAGAAGATACTGATTCACCCCCCCCCCTACCTCTCAGTATCTTGTGCTAGTTGGGATGTCGAGGAGTGAATAATTTAAGCTTTTATGTTGATATTGTCAGGTTTTTGACCAAAATATTCGTTGGGATACATAATATGGGACCATAGGGGCCTATTAATGATGATGTAAAGGTCATAGATGTAATAGGGCCCAAAATCCAATGTGAAAGTATAAATAAATACACTTTACAACACTAAATTAAGGAAAAATTGTGTCTATTTAGCTTAGAAGGGCCCTAAATCCCATGTGAATGTGAAAAACACATTACAACACTAGATTAGGTCCACTTGATTTGCAAGCCTCCCAAATTTAATGTTAAGATGTAAATAAATACATTTTACAATATTAAATTAGGACAGAGTTATGTTAATTTAGCTTAAAAAGGGCCCAAGACCTAATGTGGATGTGTAAAGCACCTCACAACACTAGATCAAGGCAACATTAAGTCTAATTTATCTTGAATTAAGCAAGGTGCACTTTTTTCTACACTGCACTTAATATGTTGGCTTTATAGTCGATAATCTTGGGCAACTTAATAGCTAAAAATTGGAAATGAATATGACTGTATTCATAAGCCAATTTCTATGTCTTTGTTATCATTATTTAATCTACAATCTGCTTTATCATTTAAGACAATATTTAAGAATTTGATGCCTTAATTCTTCTTGGACTTGGTAAAACAATAAACCATGAATTATTGTTAATATTAAAACAATTGTTGAATGCTCCAAACAATCGATGACTTTGTCAAAAAAAAATGAGCTTATGAGTCTACATTTAGCATGGAATAATCCAATGCAAATTGGGGTGGCAATATTTGGTTATTGACTATTTCTCTTCATTGTTAAATCATGCCACCTTTGTGTCTTCTTATCATAGAAGTTTATATTTGTATTCTATCACATGGGGAGTTGATTTATTTTCCCATTTTTTGTCAGTAAGTGGGTCAATTTGTTGGTAAGCAAGCTGAGTCTTAACTTACTTATTCACCACCTATCTAAGTTGTGTTAGTGGTGTTGCTTTGTATTTTTACTGCTATCATTATCATGCCTAAATTGTATGCAGTATAGTTGCATAGTTGTTGTATAAATAGAAGCCAGTAGTTTATTGTTTGGGATGCATCATTCTTATTCTTTTGTGTTATTTTTTGGAGCAGCAATTTTATTTTTACTGTGCTTTTCGATCTGCAATATTTTGTCTATATAGTGAGGGAGAATCTTGATACTTGAGAGAGTATTAGTTATCTTTTGAGAAAGAATCAATTACCAATTTGAGAGATAATAAGTTATTAGTCTTTGTTGGAGAAAGTTGTTGTTCAAAAGGTGTTGTGACTACATCTAGTCAAATTGGAAAGCTTAAAGACAAGCATGAGGATATTCTACTTTTTTTTATTCTAATTTTGAATGAGCTATGTCTTGTTTGATTAAACTAGTCTTGTTGTCATTTGCACTTAGAGGAAAGTATTGTTTTATTTGAAAGAAAAAGTGGAAACTATTTACTTTTTTGTGCATTGTTTGTAAGTACTCCATGATAGGAGAGACTGTTAACATAATTATTTAATTATACTAGATTTGTTAAAGACATAGGTATTTAAATATACTAGATATGTCAAAGATAATTCTTTACATAGGTATAAATAACTATACTAGATATGTTTGAACATGGGTTTCTCAAAGCTAATTATTTGATAATAGATAGCTAGTGGGTTACTTCAAGGTAGAAGAGGTTTAGTGCAACCTAGTGAGTTAGAGCCACTGCTTGATTAGTGTCAATGGACACTTAAATACAAATTTATCATATTGATAAGAGTAGACTCGTAGCTTAAATCCTCTTATGTCAAAGAGGTGATACTCTTGAATGGGGTCCTCTATTAATATGATTAACTATTCGATTGAGGCCATGCATGGTGATTTTATTTACT
This sequence comes from Sequoiadendron giganteum, assembly GCA_007115665.2. NCBI lineage: Eukaryota > Viridiplantae > Streptophyta > Pinopsida > Cupressales > Cupressaceae > Sequoiadendron > Sequoiadendron giganteum. The sequence goes on from CM021107.1 coordinate 641,579,803, forward strand.
CCATGATAGGAGGTATGTTTTTCATGGGTATTGTTGATATACTAGATATGACCAAAGATAGACAAGCTTAAGGAACACTCATATCTAGATATTTAATTATGCTACATGGCTAGTACGTTACTCCTGGAGTTGTTATCTAGTGAAGGGAGGGAACTAGTAGGTTACTCCTGGGAATGTGATGTAAGCTCTCCTAGGCTTGCTTGCACTACAACTAAGAGACCCAACTTGTCTCTTCTAGGAACCTAGGCTCCTCTAGGTCCTAACTAGCTTAGTTGATCGACTAAGTCCAATCTTAACTCTGTTCCAAGATTTATATCCCTTGTGCTTCACCTTGGAGGACTAAAACCATTTGACAAGTTCAATTGTTCTTCCTCACTTAGAAGGCTCTAAGTGCTATCTTCTCACAAACATCATTCTTCATTGCAGGGGTGTCTATCCTATTGAAATAAATCATAACCTTTCATATTTGAACCATTTTAGAAGCTTCTTCAACCCTATTCTTACCGGGTTCAAGGATTCACCACTTGAGACCTTGAATAGGCCTATTCCTTATAGCCTTTACCAGTCCTGTTTTTCCAATTCTTGCAAAGCTTTCCCAAAGACCCTAAAAATCTAAAGGCAGATCCGGATACCCTTTTGGAAATTTTAAATGGTTCAATGGGGCTTCTAGACTGACAACTTCCATACACTAGCTTCCTATAACTTAGGGAAAAAGGGCTATAAGGCCTAATTTCTAGGACTGACTATATTTTAGTTTGTGACTTGCTCAAACCATGAACCAAATGATTGACATGACTTCAATCCACCTAGAATGTTGAGCTAAGGTGAAACCCTACATGAACCTATACCTGTTCTATACAGTACCTCCTTACCCTGCAAGAAATCTTCAAGGTTTCAATGCTAGACCTCTAACCGGGCTTTGTTTGCTCGCCTAGAGACTAGTGATAAAAAGATCTCTCCACTCTTTCATACTTCCTAACCCTAAACCTATGTACACTAATGACTTCCCTAACATTCCCACCTATCCTTAGGTGTTTCCCAAGGCTAGACTTCATGGGGGAGCCATGTAAGCACCAATTGGTCAAGACTGAACCAGTAAGAACTAAAGCTAAAACAATTTAACTAACACTAAAATATCTACTCCAAATAACTTGCCTATCAAATGAAAAAGTCTAAGATAATGCTAAAGAACATAGTACAAACACTAAACTCAGGTTTTCAATCCATTTAGCATCTCTATCTTCACAAAAACTCGAGTTGTCTTTAAAAACACTGTTGCAGAGCTCTGTATTTTACTTCCAAAAACTAATTACACATTACATAACTACATCACCATGCTGAGATTCGAGTCTTGGGTCATATTAGATTCCCACTCCATGATTCTAGGGCCTGTTGGCTGCTCTCCCACTTCCTATTCTCAAGGGAATCCAAAGGCAACCGAGTTGCATGCAACAAACCATGCTAACTTCCTTACAACATTTGGCATCTTTCTTCATGCCTTGATCCTATTTCTTAGGACCACCATTCCCTCTAGATTCGAGGAACCAACTCATTGAATGGCCTTAAGGCATCTTTACAACCACATTAAGTGTTTAGAACAACTTTAAGACTCTAATCTCCCCTAGACAACCAACATTAAGAAAACATAAATTCCTAAAAATGGCCAAAAGTGTGACCTTAGTCCTAATGACTAACTCACCTAGCCCACAAAAGCAATGACCTTCTAAGGTCTGAAAACAAACAAACTTCCTGACTTGGCTAGATTCAAGTACAAGCCAAAATGACAAAAATGGAGGTTAGCCAAGGAGTGCTCCTGCACCAGAATGTCACCCAATGAAGGGAGGGAACTAGTACTTTTGTTTATGAGTTGTGTTTCCTTAGGTTGTTAAAGAGATAGGTTATCATGGGGAGTAGCTTTCCCTTGGAGAGGGATTGCCCAAGCATAGATATAATGACCTTAAGTCAAAATGAGTTTTCCATAGTGTAGGTGAATGTAGACCATCGCTCAATTATATTGAGTGAGAACACTTTGGCCAAAGTAGTGGGGGTGTCTGATGACTCCACTGCGAAAAGTGTGTAAGCCAAGACTCCATTGTCAGTTCACTGTGTCTACTTAAATGCATGAGGGCTACCTAGTGTAGGTTATAAATCCTAATCAAATTTGATACAACACTAAGCTGAAATTGGTATGTCGTACAGGGTTACCCAACCAATACCTTCATCAAAGGGAAGGGCCATCTATCATTGATAGATGTGTGGGGGATCGCATATGAGTTTGTGGTTGGCGGAAAACCACTTGAGTGATGCTTCTCCTCCTCAACAAATGACAAAATACCGAGGTTTTGAAAGGTGAATTCCTAGACCATCTATATCTTATGCTCTGAAGGTTGGTGGAGTTGTGTTTGTACATTCTTGGAATATTGCAATTTTTGAAATTATTATATCATAATGGAATCCTCATTGTATATTGTTGACATTTTGTTCAATATGTTACTATGCTTTGGGAAGAATTGTAAAATTAGTTCGGATGCAATGACAAATTGGAATTTGTGTTATTTCAATTATGAGTGTAATTTACTTTATTGGAAGAAAAAAAAATATCGCTATGTCATGGCATCATGTTTTGTTCACTTAAGGTGAAAACATTGGAAATTTTACTATGAAGAACATCGGGGTTGTTACAGATGCCTATAGGAAATGAAAGAAAAATCATCAATGAATTGTAAAAATACACAAATGTTTGTATTAAAATACATCTATATAGAAGTATGCATTGTATAATATAAGTAGGTACATTCTTTTGTTGGAAATTTTTTTTAAACATTGAAATCCCTTTGAACAATTTGTAGCGAGTTTGCATAAGTCAAATTTACATAAGAGCATCTATTTCTCTCTTTTGAAGCTCCTCTTTTGAAGACATGGAATGTCTATGAAGTGAATCATAATATTGAATTAGATTTATTTGAACAAGTAGTTTCAAGTTTGCATTAGTCAAAGTTAAAAAGAGCTTTGCAATGTCTTTATTGAAGGTCCTCTTTTCAAGCCCTGGAATTTCTATGCAATGAAGCACAATGTTGTTCGACGAGAAATCAATATATTGTAAATATTTAACTAGATATGTAAATTTAACAAAAACTAAAATTGAGTTAGAGGAAGAAAATATATTTTCTCCATCAACGATTGACCACCTGTAGAAGATAAAATTTGTAATTGATTAGTTTTAGTATTGTTACTCTATTCGAAAATGGGATAATTAAACATGTATAACTTTGAGAGAGAGTGTAATTAATTGTACATACCTAAGCATGCTATTGTGGGTGAGCTTCTTCTTTCTTTTTGATTGCCAATAGCACAAGCACTGATCAATGACTTACCCAAATTCATATCAACTTCAAATATACTCACATGTTTGAGATGCAATCATTCCAATTTCCTCTGTACACTGACATTTATAAAAGATCATCAATATTTTCATGTTAGTGGGAAGAATATATTGAGATTGAATGGAAGTGTGTAGAACTCCTCATTGCGGCTATCCCCTTTGAATGTTTGAAATTTAACCCACCAAGGCATTCCCCTATCCTTCTTTACTTTGTGAACTCATAGTGTATTGTCTAGGAATACTACAATTATTAGTAAAATTGTTGGTGCTGAAGTTTAAACTGATTTTATAAAATCATTGAACTATCATCACATAGAGAAAAAATAAATTTGCATGATCAAAAAATACTGTGCATTGACCAAGCATACAATTTTTTTGAAAAATTAAAAGTAGCATGTCAAACTCACCCATGTGGCTCTTATATGAACAGGTCCATGGAAAGGATGAGGATCTTTAGAAGAAGATACCAATAGGCCTTGCTCAGAAGTAGCCTTAGCTTCTTTTGCTTTAGAAAATTCATTAAAGTACTAAGAGATGGAAAGTCCAAGGAACAAAGAAACTCCAATAACGAACAGGTTACGAAGAGAGTTCATGTTTGTGAACTATAAAAATGAAAGACCAACTACCACTAGAACAGACACAACAACAGACCATATTTAGAGGCCACAAAATATTTAAAATAGGATGCAAAGAACATTGATCCAACTAATGGGATTAAAAAACATTGGCTTACTGTGTCACCAAAATGTGTAGCATTTGACACGTTTTCACTCATTTGTGCCTTTTCCATTGGATTTTGGCCTATTTTTCCTTGATTCAGTCTTGAAAGCTTGCAAATCAAAAATAATCTAATGGTTTTTTACTAAGGTGTTGTGAAGTGTTGTAACAAATATTCCCACTTTTTTAAGACCCTTTCAACATAATTCACCTAAAAAACCCCTCTTTACCCCTTTCCAAACCTTGTGACAAAGTGTTGTAAAGTGTTGTAAGGAATTTTCACACTTTCCTAGGCTTATCATCACTAATTAACCCTTTTCTTTGTTGAAAACAAGCTACACTGAGAGGAGGGGTGAATTAGTGTAGTGCAAAAATTAACTTTATAAATCTTTATCTTCAAAGCACTTGTAACATTCAACCATAATGCATAAACATGAAGCAAACAATCACAACACCATAACACAAGGATTTTTACGTGCAAACCCTATTAGGGGAAAAACCTTAGTGGATAACCAATCCACAATATGATCTGAGTATACTCAAAATGAAGTTTACAATATGGGGAATGCACTTGCATTCAGGCACACTGCCCAAAGCTCACTGCTCAAGAAGGAAGGCTTGATGCCTTACAAAATGTTCTAATTAAAACCATCTAAAGGATTGAACTAAATTATTAGCATCTACATATGCTTGATTATAGTTTTGGTTAGGCTCAATAATCAATCTTTTGTCCTTCTGACTTATTCTACACTTTTTCTCTGCTCTACTCGAACTCGCATCAAAAAATCTTTAATGCACAAGTGAAATTGTGCATAATCGCTCTTCTGCTCTTTTGATATTTTCAATTCGCACCAACACACCTTCTTCATACATCAAAATGATATGATAAATCACCTATATATATCCACAATCAAGAATTTAATCACAATATTTTGGCATCAATAGAACACAAAAATATTTGCAACTGTCACCCCAAAACATGAGTAATGTATAATGCGTATCAACACCAGTCGACCAAAACTTAGCTAGGACCCAAAAAAATATGCTCGAACACAAACATACTTGAATAATTGTTTCCCAAACATCTGCAACATGTTATATCCATGAATTCAGCTTCCATGCACTGATAAATTAGAGAATTACTCAACCGGATCTTCAAAATTGTACACGGATCGATACGAGCCACTAAGAATAAATAGAAATAGAGATTATACACCAAAAAATATTCCCTGAGATGCACAACACAAGATAATAACAAAAAATCTTCATAAAGATCGATGAACACAAAACTATCAAATGCCATGTTCTTCCTTGATTGTCTTCAATATGACTGTTGGTATGATCGAATGATGATGTGTGTATCCAATCATCCATTAGGGTTGTCATAAATGACAAAACCAAATGATATTAGTAGTGTATGTTGCCAACAATCTCCCCCTTTGGCATTGATGGCAACACTTAGTGAAAAATGACTAAGTGTCGGATCAGTACCAAGATGAATTACATTGTCGTCTTCAAAATTCCAAAAATACAACTCTCCCCTTGAGATGATAATACGTTTTTCACTCTACTACTCTCCCCCTTTGACATAAATGGAAAAGGCAGGAATCCGCATACCATAAATCAAACAAAACTATTATAAGAAAACTGTATATATACAAAGATGCTTCTTTAACTTACATAAACTAGAAAATATCTACAAAATATTTCTTCAACTGGATCAAATTTGTGTCCCAAACCCTTTTGAGACTCTCCAGAATTTTTATGTGACCATAGACTAAGTAGGAATGTGTCTTTGCAGACTCCAAGTTCACCAGATCATTAATCGCCATAGTATCTTCACCTTCTTTTAGTGCACTTGACATTATCTCAATCTTCAGACCAATTAGACCTCTAAGTTCACATGCTTTCTCCACAAATATGTCATTGTCATGCTTCAAGCTCCTTATTTTGTCAAGTAGAGATATCACCTGACCTTCATGCTTTGCAACACCACTAGCTAAGGGATCAAAGGCTTCAAAGATAGTGGTTAACTTTTTTTCAAGATCCTTAACCTTGTTCTCATTGGCTTTAGTAAATTTTGACAAATTCAAACAGGACTTATAAATATTTCCACCTTCATACAGAGAATTTTGAACATTCTTCACACATGTGGCTAACAGAGTCTTATCATTAGCAATCATTTCTTTCAACCCATTGAACCTTTTGGCATCAAATTCTTTCTAAAATTTAATCATAGTTGACTTCTCAAGTGACTTGAAATGAGTACTTACACAGGTGATGAGCTTCTTCAGTTCACTGGATGAGGAACCAAATAGATCTTTGACATGAGTAGGCATCATCTTCTCTAGAACTCTAGATGCAAGGTTTAAGAGTTCACTATCCTCAATGTGAGACCTCAGCAATTCTTCTCTATCCTTTGCCATGGCGAATGATGCTACCTTCATTTTCTTGGAGACAAAGTGGATAGGTCAATATGACCTTCAATCAATTCGGAATCAATTTCTTCATGTTGTTCTATCAGAAACTTCTTCACTACCTCTACAGTGTCTCTTGCTTCCATTTGAACTTCCTTTACCTTGACTTTATTTTCCTCAACTAATGTTTCTTTAGCTGCAGGTTCTTGCTTAACTTCTGGAATTTCAATTTCTTCATCCTTCTCAACAGATATAATTTCAGGTGTCTCAATATCCATAGGTATTTATGTATTGCCCATATCGGGAGGAATCAGAGTATCCTCAGTGGTATCAAGTATTTCTTCTTTTGCTTCTCCTTTGGGACTAGATGGAACATCTTCAACTTGTGCTTCCTCAGTAGCAACATCAATTGTGTCATTTAACTATATCTTTCTCAAGATTTTCTTAGTTTCTTTTGTAACCTCTTCAATCAGATCGATCATGAGCTTATTCACTCTTGTCTTGCTCTTGAATTCCTTTTTAGATTTATTCAAGAGTTCCTACATATCTTCCATAGACATCACCAAACACAATTTTGTAAGGATTCTTTCTATCATTTTCTCTTCTTTTGTTCTAGCATTGACTCTCCTCATTTCCAAAATCTCATATAAAATTTTAGGTAGACTAGGCATTACTTCAATAAGAACCTTATTGAAAATATTCAAATACTTTATTGTTCCTTCCTCAAGAGTTCTTTGACCTGATTTATCAAAAATTTCATACCATTTACGGAGTGGCTTAGGATTGCCATCCTTGACCAAAACCTTTTCAACTTCTTCAACTAACATACCTTGTTTCTCAACTTTTTATTTCTTCTTGGCTTTGACTTCTTCACCGGAGGAACTTAAACCTGTAACACTTATAGCCTCTTTTTTCATCTTGAAGGTTATATTCAACCACATGAATTTTGCATGAACTCGACTCAAGATGTACCAGACCCATTCATTCTCTTCAAAGATAGGAAATTCCATAATCTATATGAATGTCTTCTCTTCTAGGGTTTTGAATTCTAGTTTTACATAGTAGTCTTCTCCTATTATATGATTGTTATACAAATTCAATAGTTGTGAGCTTCCTAGCTCTTCAATGTTCACATGAATATATGCCCTAATATCTTCAATGTGTAAAACTTTTTGCGGCACAGACAAAAATACTCCTAATGGGTTTGTCTTGAAATATTTGTAGGGATGCCATTTGAATTTGGGATGAGGTATATCCTTGACTTCAACTACCAAAGGAGTACTCATTTTGACCAATTCACAAATTTGCAGGGTTTTTCTGATAAATACCTTTTCGTCTGATTGGACCTTCACACTTGAATTTCGCCTCAATTTTCCAAAGTTCACCTCAGAGCTCTCCAACTTATTTTCTTCAAAATGCAAAGTGACAAATGAAGGATAGAAATAACTTTTTATCACTTGCATACTTAACCCTTTTTTGTCGCAATAAATGCTTTTTACCCTAACTCATCTGGTTACCCTGTTCTATGCACTGTGATGGATAATTCTTCTGCAGACCATCAATATTGCATAATGCTCTCTCCAATATTTTTAGCAGCATCTGTAGAGCATCTATGCACTTACTGTACATATCCACATCCCGTTTCAATTACTGGCTAGGGGGTTAAGATATTTTCTTGACAGCTCCCCCTAGGCCAAAGGCCTGAAACTAATTCCCGAAGGAATTGATAGAAGAAGATTCTGGTGCTAGTACATTTTCTTCACTAGAGGGACTTTTCTTTACCCATTTCTTCTCCATTTACTTCCTGATCACATCTGTAGTGACTTTTCCTTTTCCCTTGTCATCCTTTTGCATGTTTCTCCTTTGATTTATCGGACCCTTTTTGTTCTAGCAAAATGTAGCAATGTGACCAATTTTGTTGCAATTATAGCACACAACATTTCTTTGTCCAGACCAGTTGTTCCACTAATTTCCTCTTGATCTGCACTAGTTAGAAATATGGCCAATTCTATTGCATGTATAGCATCTGACATCTCTATGAAATTTTTTCATCATATTTCTGCATTCATTTGACTTATGACCAAACTTATTGCAATTAAAGCACTGACTTGAGAATGATGGACCACTTGGATTCATCCTGCTTCTACATTGAGTAGCCATGTGTCCAAATTTATTGTAACTGAAACAGTATCCATTGAATCTCTATGCATTAGGTTGTCTTACCGGATACCTTCCAGAGTTGTTCATTTGATTTCCTTGCTTGAATTTCCTTTGTCTAGAATTCCTTTGTCCATATTTTGAACTTTCTCCTTCCTCATATCCAAGACCTCTCTTGTCACCATCAGTCCTCTGACTTTTAATCAGTTCATCAAGCTTGTTGGGCTAACTTTGAACTTCTCCTTGTACTCATTTGTAGTGGCAAGTTCATTTCTAAGATCATCAATCTTCTTTTCAAGTACTTCCTTATTGTTTTTAGATTATTCCAGTTCATTGTCCAATCGGATGCATACTTCAGATTTTTCTTTCAAGGACTGTGCTAGATTCTCTTCATTTTTCTTTATGTCTTAAAGCTCCTTGGTCATCCTCATTATGATAGATTCCATCTCATTCTTTAGGACAACATTATCTCTGGTGATCTTTTCACATTCTTTTGTCTTTTCTTTTAAGTCTTGACTAAGTTGCTCATCTTCAAAGCTTTGATCGTCATTCTGCTTAATCTAATCACAAATTTCCCTTCTTTTCTCCCTGGAATTATTGATTTCTTCTTTCAAAGACAATTAATTTCACAGCATCCATCAGTGATAACTTTAAGAAACCCCCCCTCGGAAAAGGTGTAAAATCTTGCAAATCTTTCCTTTTATTTGAAAAAATATATTAATTTTTCTGGCGAATCTTATGCACAGTATTAAAAAATTTGTAAAATCCAGTCAAATATTCATGAATGATTGGTCAAAATAATAATCACAGTGGCAAATCCTAGTGAATAATCACTAAAAATATTAATTACAATGGTGAATCTCTCCTTTAAAAATTTGCATAGTTGGTCGACGCAGTTGCCCCATATATTTTTTTGTTTTTTTTTAATATTGAAGTAGGGGCTCGAGGGTGACAGCCACCGATGGGGTCAAGGGGCAACGCCCCTTGCGGGGGTCAAGGGGCAGAGCCCCTCACCACCAAGCATAAATTCACTATTGAAAATGCATTGGAACACACACAGATGAAGTGTTTTTAAAAAATCTCACTTGAAAAGTAATCCTAAATGAAACTTGAAAATTTTACAATCGATTAGCTTTTAAATCGGACGGCTGCAAGTTCATTTCGTGAGCGAATATTGGCATGAGTGAACATCATCAGTGGGACACTTAGGGATGTCCCACCGATACAATGATGATGATGTATGTCATGAACTATTGGCAACAGTGAACGATGGAGATCAAACAAAGCTTTGATCAGATGTCTTTATGGGAGTTTCGCGTGAATATTGTGCATTCCCTTCATGATTCTCTGGAATTATACAAGTGGTGTACTTGTGCCTTGGTGGACCCCAAGTGGCATATGGAAGCCTTATCGGCATGAGTGAACATCATCAGTGGGACACTTAGGGATTTCCCACCAATACAACGATGATGACGTATGTTCATGAATTATTGGAAATAGTGAATGATGGAGATCAAACAGAGATTTGATCAGACGTCTTTCCATGAGCTTGGAATAAATATAGTAGATCCCCTTCTTGATTCTCCAGAATTACACAATATTACTGGCGAATATTATTAATATTTTTAATTTTACTGTATAAACTACTGGCGAATCAATGCCAATGACGCATCGAGACGAAATTATTTTTTGTAAAAACTTGGCGATTCAATCTCCATTTTAGCTTGTACTATTTTCCATTTTTGGAGCTCCAGATTTCTATTATTCACCAATTGGTGAAGATTCACCACTAAATTTTTCCCTGGCATCCATGAGGTTTTCTTGCAATTTATGAACTTCAGCCTTTCACTGATCAAGATCATCTAGGGCCACCAAAAGTTGTTGTTGAAGACTGCTTGAATCCATTGAAACACTTTCCAAGATCTCCCCAAGTTGTTAGACTTCTTTCGAGGAACTAGCTCTGATATGAGTTGTCGGAAAAAAGCTACACTGAGAGGGGGGGTGAATCAGTGTAGTGCAAAAATTAACTTTATAAATATTTATCTTCAAAGCACTAGTAACATTCAACCATAATACATAAACATCAAGCAAACAATCACAACACCATAACACAAGGATTTTTATGTGGAAACCCTGTTAGGGGAAAAACCACGGTGGATGGCCAATCCACAATATGATCTGAGTATACTCAAAATGAAGTTTACAATATGGGGAATGAACTTGCATTCAGGCACACTACCTAAAGCTCACTGCTCAAGAAGGAAGGCTCACTGCCTTACAAAATGTTATGATTAAAACCATCTGAAGGATTGAACTGAAGTATTGGCATCTCAGTATTCTTGATTACAGTTTTGGTTAGGCTCAACAATCAATCTTTTGTCCTTTTGACTTATTCTACACTTTTTCTCTGCTCTACTCAAACTCGCATCAAAAAATATTTAATGCACAACTGAAACTGTGCATAATCGCTCTTCTGCTCTTTTGATATTTTCAATTCGCACCAACACACCTTCTTCATATATCAAAATGAAATGATAAATAACTTATATATCCACAATCAAGAATTTAATAGAATATTTTGGCATCAATAGAGCACAAAAATATTTGCAACTGTCACCCCAAAACATGAGTAATGTATAATGTGTATCAACACTAGTCGGCCACAACTTAGCTAGGACCCAAACAAAGATGCTCGAACACAAACATACTTGAATAATTGTTTCCCAAACATCTGCGACATGTTATATCCATGAAGTCAGCTTCCATGCACTAATAAACAAATAATTACTCAACCGAATCTTCAAATTCACACACAGATCAATACGAGCCACTAAGAATAAATAGCAGCAGAGATTATACACCAAACAATATTCCCTGAGATGCACAACGCAAGATAATAACAAAAAATCTTCATAAAGATCGATGAACACAAAATTGTTGAATGCCCTGTTCTTCCTTGACTATCTTCAATCTAACTATCGATATGATCGAATGATTTTGTGCGTATCCAATCATCGATTAGGGTTTCCATTAATGACAACACCAAATGATATTAGTAACTATGTCTCTTGCCAACATTCTTATTTTAATTTATCCCCTTAATGTACTTTTAGGCCCGACTTAAGTGTGTTTTGAGAGGAAAGACTAATACACATTATTAATCACCATTTTATTCCCACCACTTGAAATTTCCCAAGTGGACTAGGTTGCCACCTTGGGCGACCTAGTCCCTTTAAGCCTAAAATTCAAAATTAAAACATAAATCTAACAGGAGTTTGCCTCCTAAACCCTAGTGTCGACCTATCATGTGAATTTTTTGGGAAATTAGGGCATATCTTGTATAAATAAGGGTTTTCACCTTCATTCCCCCCCTTAAGCTCATTTTCATCTTCAGAAGCACTCTTGCACTCAAGCTTCCCAAGCAAGCAATCAAGCAAAAGGCATCTCAAGAAACCTTCATTGGAGTTGGTTCTTGCATGTTGTAGACTTCAACAACAAAGGATTTGGTAAGCATTTACATTGTTTATCATTCAACCATCTCTCCTTTTATTTCTATTTGTGTTGCCAAAAAGTGTAGCCTTTAACACTTTTTCACTCATTTGGGCCTTTTCCCCTTGATTTTGGCATGTTTTGCCTTGATTCAGTCTTGAAAGCTTGCAATTCAAAAACTATCTAATGGTGTTTTACTAAGGTGTTGTTTTTTGTAATAAAACTTTTCTAAGACCCTTTCAACATAATTCACCTAAATAACCCCCTTTTTACTCCTTCACAAGCCTTGTGAAAAAGTGTTGTAAGAAATTTTCACATCGTCCTAGCTTATCATCCACTAATTAACCAATTTCTTATGTTAATTTGTCCCCTTAATATACTTTTAGGCCCGACCTAAGTGTGTTTTGGGAGGCAAAGCTGATAAACTTTATTAATCATCATTTAATTCTCGACCACCACTTGGAATTGTCAAAGTGGACTAGGTCACCACCTTGGGTGACCTAGTCCCTTTAGGCATAAATTTCAAGTTTAAGATAAAAACCTAACGGGAATTTTCATCCAAAACCCTAGTGTCGGCCTATCATGTTGCATTTTCAGGAATTTAGGGAATATCTTGTATAAATAATGGTTTTCACCTTCGTTTTCTCTCTCCCAAGCTCATTTTTACATCTCTTCACAAGTACTCTTGCACTCCAGCTTCCCAAGCAAGCAATCAAGCACAACACATCTCAAGCAACCTCCATTGGATTTTTTCTTACATGTTACATTCCTCAACAACAAAGGATTTTGTGATCATTTACATTGTTTATCATTCAAGCATCTTTCCTTTGATTTCTATTTCATTTGGGTTTAGCTACCATCAAAGGGGTTTGACTTAGGCAAACCCCTAATCTCTAACCCTAACATTTTCTTGGTCTTTGCATGTTATTTACAGGTTGTACTTAGATTTGGAAAGGTACAAACATTCCACTCAAGTCACATCAAGGCATCAAACCCTAGGAGGAGCAAAAGAACAAGTTGCAGGTCATTTTCGGGAGTTTCAGACACTAACTACTACAGAGAAGGAAAGTACCAACTAGGAACCACAGAACCAAACCTTCAAGCTTTAGAAAGTACCAAAAGGACTAGGTCACCACTATTGGTGACCTTGCCCCTATGTCGGGCTTGAAAAAGGGTTTTTGTATTTTTGGGTACCTTTTTCCCGAAACCCAGTCCGACAAAGTTTCCCGACAAGAGGACTAGGTCGCCCAACTTGGTGTAAGTGTCCCTCTGCTGATTTCAAGCAATCTCTAGAATATTCCAGGGTCTCTCATATACAAGTTTCATTTCCCAGGTGCACAAGCTCTTAACTTTCCAATTTCTTTTTTGTTTTCATACATTTAGTTCATTTAGTTTACATTTTCTTTGTTTCCATTTCATATATTAGATTAGCATTATTTCATTTCAGCTTTTAGCCACACTTCTCACACACAACACAACCCTCATCTCAATCCCTCCCTTTGAATACAACCGCCAAAAACACTATAACCACTAAGCAGAAAGAGATTCATTCCTACACCAAGTGCTCCTAGGTGAAAAACCCTAGGGGCCTAGTAAAGGGAATCCTCTTTCCCTCTTAGTGTTACATTTTTGGTGGTTCGCTATTTCATTTGGGTTTAGCTACCATCAAAGGGGTTTGACTTAGGCAAACCCCTAATCTCTATCCTTAACATTGTCTTTGTCTTTGCATGTAATTTGTAGGTTGTATGTAGATTTGGTAAGGTACAAAGTGTTGAAAAGGGTATAATCATTCCATTCAAGTCAACCCACATCACCAAACCCTATGAGGAGCAAAAGGATAGCTTACAGGTCATTTTCAGGAGATTCAAACATGGGTTTTTGTACAAAAGGAAAGTACAAGCTAGGACCCACAGAATCAGACCCTAATTCTTCTGAGAGTACCAGGAGGACTATAGAAGTTGATACAACCAACTTCACAAACCCCAGTGAACACCTACAAGCAATAACCTGTCACAAAGAAAGAAGGATGTCCAGAACAACAAAGATACTCTCCAAGCCTCAAGAGAAAAATGCATTAAGAGAATTTTTTAATTACAATGAGATCAATCCTTATGAAGGAGATCAAGAAACCCTAAAGTGTAACCTAAAAGGGAAACCCTAGTGTGCACACTTAATAAATATAAATAATTAATTATTAATGTGCCTAATTTTAGCTTAAGTAACTAAAGTGATAAGTGACTTAATTAATTAACCAATATGATATAATTAATTAAGTGAAATAACTTATTACTAGATAACACCCCCCCTTAAGATGAACTTAGGAAGCAGCTAAAACACTAAAGATGCATGAAAGAAAAGATGGGTCCCGACAACAAAGGCCTGATCAGGTACCCATTTACAAATGCAAGAATAAGGTAGAGAAGAAAACCCAATGGGACAAAAAGGAAACCCTAGTGTGCACACTTAATAATTAATAAATAAATAATTATTAATGTGCCTAAGTTTAGCTTAAGTAAAACTAAAGTGATAAGTGACTTAATTAATTAACCAATGTGATATAATTAATTAATTGAAATAACTTATTACTCTAACAAGGACTAGGTCGCCACTATTAGTGACCTTGTCCCTATACCAGGCCTGAAAAAGGGTTTTGCCATTTTTGGATACCCTTTTGCCTGAAACCCAGTCTGGCAAAATCTCCTAACAAAAGGACTAGGTCACCCATTCTGGTGTAAGTGTCCTTGTGCACATTTTTAGCAAATCCATAACATTTTGAGGCTTCTCATCTGCAACTCTCCATTTCCAAGTGCACAATCTCTATACAAGTTCCAGTTTCCTTTGAACAGTTTTGCATACATTTAAGTCATATAGCTTAACTTGCATTTAGTTTACATTTGTTTTCATTTACATTTCATAGATTAGATTAGTATCATTTTATTTTAGTTTTTAGTCAGACTTCCCACACACAACACAACCCTATCCAATCCCTTCCTTTGAATGCTACCGCCAAAAATACCATATCAACAAAGCAGAAAGAGTGTCATTCCTACACCAAGAACTCCTAGGTGAAAAACCCTAGGGGCCTAGTAAAGGGATTCCTATTTCCCTTGTTAGCATATATATTTTTGGTGGTTCATTTTTGTGAACCCGGTCATAGACCATGTGTTAATCTTCTGATCTTGCATTTCATCCTAGGAAATAGCTTGCATTGCATTAAAAATTTGCATTGTTTGCATCCTAGGGTTTGTTAAAAAGGTGCATTAGTGAAAATTCATGTTAGATTGCACTTTGCATTTCATTTTTATTGAAAAAAGTACAAAAAGATCTACATTTTCATTCTTGACCTGCACTGAAAAAGCATAAAAATTAGACAAAGCATTCAAACCTTTCAAAACTTGTCAAAAAAATCATTGTTAGGACTAAATCACCACATTGGGCGACCTAGTCCTCCTGCATATTTTTCCAAGTCTTTTTTGTCATTTTCAGTACATTTTCTACCTTTTTGTTTTCTGCAATTGCATTTTAGTTGTTGTTTCCATATTTTCTATTTTAGTCATTTTCTTGTCATTAGTTTGCTTTCATCATGGCCTTATCTTTCAAAAAGTTTTGGATGTCCTTCAAATCCCTCATGGATATGTCAAGTTGCACCTTTTCCACTGATCCTAATGACCTTGAACCTACTCCTACTCAATCAACTCCAAATGAGTGTCCTCCTCAGGAAATTGACATCATTGGTGATGATGATGCTAGCATGAACCGGTTCCTCAATGAATGCCTAGACCATCTTGAATAAAATGAAGCCTTTTACCCATCCATGCAACAATCCCCATTTCTTGACATGTCCTCCTGTGATACATTTTCTTACCTTCATCTAGAAACAACCAATGAACCTAAGCTACTTGTACAAGGTGAGCCTAGTTCCTCTACTCTTTTCATTACCCCACCCTTTTACCATAACCAGGCCACCTTCCCTCCCATTAACCTTCAAAAAACCTATGGAAAATGGTTTACTATTCTCAAAAACAAGCCAGTGACACAACAAATAAACATGCCATTCACCTGATGAACATACAATGGGCATAGGTTATCAAGATCCCCCTCGTGAAAGGGTGCCTCTTAGAGATTAAATTAGGCTCTGTGACGATGGAATAGTGATCTTTGATTCCCTTCCCAATTTGAATGTTCTCCTCACTCTAGAATGCCCACCATCTCCTCCTAAAAAACCACACATTCATCAACTCATCTCAAGACCCCTTGCCCTAGTCTCCTCTTTCAAAGTTGGAGAATCTAGTAAATGCAAGAGGCCCTACAAATTACAAAAACTCAAATTCCCTCTTTGGCCACCTCTTGAATGCGAGAGGAAATTAAAAATCCTCCTAAATAAAGGACTCATTACATTACCACATCGCAATTGGTTGGTGATTTATCCTAAAGATGCTAATGTACCACTTTGCGCTTACCATCGTGTCCTTGGTCATAGAAGTGATGAATGTCGTCATCTCTGAGAGATACTGAGTAAGTATCACTTTTTTGGTGATAATTTCTTCCCCCTCACACCATAAGCTCCTTCCATACACCTTTTTCATGTAATAGTTGTAGAACTTACAATTCTTACTATTACATACTTTTTCCCATCACCTTATCTTGGCTCACTTTGACCCTACACTCAGTGGGGGAAAGAGGTTGCTAGCCTTGTCCTAGTAACACATTTTTCCTTGTCCCTTAGCTTCATTTTCTACCTCTTGCTTATAAAAACTAAGATTGGGAGGTGGATTCCTTGCTTAACGGTTGAATTACACTTGCTTTACTAGTAGTGTGTTTGCTTGCATTACGTGTGTCCCCTGTCGTGTTTGTTGTTTTCTTACTCTTCATGACACTCTTCTATTTGGCTCTCTCTTCTTCTCTATGTCATACATCCCTTCCACTTTTTTCTTTTCCATTTCTTTTATTCTTTTTACCTTCATTAAATTGGGATGACGCAAGGCATTGAGACTACAATGTCTCCTTCATGTTGTACCAAATGAACCCTTCTCCTCTTTTTTTCCTTTTTTCTTTCATTTGGGGATGATGCAAGGCATTGAGACCGCAATGTCTCCTTCATGTTGACCCAAATGGATCCCTTTTCTTTTTCGTTTTGCCTTTCATTTGAGGATGATGCAAGGCATTGAGACCACAATGTCTCCTGCAGGTTGACTCAAAAAGGATCATTGTTTTTTTCTTCTTATTTTTCTTTTGTTTTCCTTTTTGGGATGATGCAAAGCGTCGAGAAACCCTATGTCTCTTCCATGTTGACCAAAATGACTCTTTCTTTTCATTTGTTTACGCTCTCTTTGTGTCCTTCCTCCAGTTCTATGTATTTAGGGAGATGATCACAGTTCCAAGCTCTCTACATAAACATTGATGCAATGAACATATTGACCCCAAATCCATACATCCCGTATGTGTTTGTGGATTTTCATTTTGGGGGCAACTCCCT
Organism: Sequoiadendron giganteum; assembly: GCA_007115665.2. Classification (NCBI taxonomy): domain Eukaryota; kingdom Viridiplantae; phylum Streptophyta; class Pinopsida; order Cupressales; family Cupressaceae; genus Sequoiadendron; species Sequoiadendron giganteum. The sequence continues at coordinate 641,597,441 of CM021107.1, forward strand.
TTTATTTTTCCTTTTCCTTTCCTTTTACATGACACAACCTCTCTTGGAAACCTGTCACTTGACATAGGCTTTCTAAGTAGGCTTTCATGTCCTTTTCCTTATTTTTGCCTCTTTCCTTTCTCTACTTAAAATAAATTACTCACTAAACAGTGTGTAGCAACTCCTTTAAAGTGGGGGCATTCATTGGCATGATTTTTATTTGCATTTGCATTTTCTTTTATTTTCCCTTGGTTCCTTATGTAGCCTTATCACTTCATATGATGTGTTTCTCACTTTGTGGATGACATTGGGTGTAATGTCCTTCATGAGTGTGACTTATCTTAGCATATTACATTCCTCTTAGTGGTCTGATGTGACGCATTGCATCCCCTAAGTTGTGGATTTTCTATCCTTTGATTGGTTCTCTTTTGGAAGCATTAGACACAATTTTCCCTAAGTCAAATACCTCACATGAACTAAATAAAACTCCTTGGAACAATCCTTTTTACATTTTTGCATTTTACATTTTTACATTCTTGCATTACTGCATCTTGCATACATGGCCACCTTGTATAACACAACTTGCATGCCTATGGTGCCATCTTTCCCTTGTTCATGAGTCCTAAGCATCCAAGGATTTGTTGGTCTCATGAACCACAACCCTTTGTGGTGCCTTATCAAAGTTATCAAGAGGTATAACTTTGGTATGGTTGAGAGGGAAGCCCAACTAGTAGCACGACTTTCTCCATAGCCACATTTTTGTGGGTGTGAGTGCATACCAACCAAGTGTATGTATTTCACCCCTTTTTAGCATTCTCACTCGGTGGACAACCAAAAGTCTCATCAGCCCAGAGTGAGTACACCCTTTCCTTTCGGAAAAATAGCCTAGATCTGATCCACAACTAGTTGGACAAAATGATCAAAGCTTGATCTGACTCTTCTTCTTTCTTCATTCCCTCACATCACTTCTTGTGTGATATTTTGTGCTTATGTTTAGTTTTTCATGGGATCTTGATCCTGGGGGCTTGATCATCCCTCTCGATTGATGTCATTTCACCTTACTAGCATGAATACACTAGATCCTACTCGACATGCATGATTCAGCTACTTTAGTGTGAGTTTGAAGCAAGTTCATCCTTTCACTAAAGTGGGGGATAAATGTGTCACCAAAAAGTGTAGCCTTTGACACTTTTTCACTCATTTGGGCCTTTTCCATTGGATTTTGGCCTATTTTTCCTTGATTTAGTCTTGAAAGCTTGTAAATCAACAATAATCTAATGGTGTTTTACTAAGGTGTTGTGAAGTGTTGTAACAAATATTCCCACTTTTTTAAGACCCTTTCAACATAATTCACCTAAAAAACACCTCTTTACCCCTTTCCAAGCCTTGTGACAAAGTGGTGTAAATTTTTTAAGGAATTTTCAAACATCCCTAGGCTTATCATCACTAATTAACCCTTTTCTTATGTTAATTTCTCCCCTTAATGCACTTTTAGGCTTGACTTAAGTGTGCTTCAAGAGGCAAGACTAATACACATCATTAATCACCATTTTATTCTTGACCACCACTTGAAATTGCCCAAGTGGACTAGGTCACCACCTTGGGCGACCTAGTCCCTTTTGGCTTAAAATTCAAAATTAAAATATAAATCTAACGTGAATTTGCCTCTTAAACCCTAGTGTTGGCCTATCATGTGAAATTTTAGAGAAATTAGGGCATATCTTGTATAAATAAAGGTTTTCACCTTCATTCCCTCCCCTTAAGGTCATTTTCATCTTCACAAGCACTCTTGCACTCAAGCTTCCCAAGCAAGCAAGCAAGCACAAGGAATCTCAAGGAACCTCCATTGGAGTTAGTTCTTACATGTTGTAGACTTCAACAACAAAATATTTGGTGAGAATTTACATTTTTTATCATTCAATCATCTCTCCTTTGATTTCTATTTTGTTTGGGTTTAGGTACCATCAAAGTGGTTTGACTTAGGCCAACCCCTAATCTCTAACCCTAACATTGTCTTTGTCTTTGCCTGTTATTTGCAGGTTGTATGCAGATTTGGTAAGGTACAAAGTGTTGAAAAGGGTATAATCATTCCATTCAAGTCAACCCACATCATCAAACCCTAGGAGGAGAAAAAGGATAGCTTACATGTCATTTTTAGGAGATCTGGACACGGATTGCTGCAAAAAAGGAAAGTACAAGTTGGGACCCAAAGAATTAGACCCTAATTCTTCCAAGAGTACCAGGAGGACTAGGTCGCACTATTGGCGACCTTGTCCCTATACTAGGCCTGAAAAAGGGTTTTTGACATTTTTGGATACCCTTTTGCCTGAAACCCAATCTATTAAAATCTCCCGACAGAAGGACTAGGTCGCCCATTCTAGCGTAAGTATCCCTATGCACATTTTTAGAAAATTCCAAAACATTTTGTGGCTTCTCATCTACAACTCTCCATTTCTAGGTGCACAATATTTGTACTTTCCAGTTTCCTTTCAGTTTTGCATACATTTAAGTCATATAGCTTAACTTGCATTTAGTTTACATTTTTTTTCATTTAAATTTCATAGATTAGATTAGTATCATTTCATTTCAGTTTTCAGCCACACTTCCCACACACAACACAACCCTATCCAATCCCTTCCTTTGAATGCTACAGCCAAAAAGACCATATCAACAAAGCGGAAAGAGTGTCATTCCTACACCAAGAGCTCCTAGGTGAAAACCCTTGGGGCCTAGTAAAGGGAATCCTCTTTCCCTTGTTAGTATATATTTTTTGGTGGTTAACTTACCAACTAGCCCAAATAGGACACAATACAATGTTGTAAAAATTGGGAAAGGTATTGATGCAAAGAGGGCACCAGATTTTCATGTATTAGCAAATAAATACGATGATAAAATTTATGTGTCAAAAAAAAGAATACATATGATCCTATGCAAGTCAAATGAAAATTTTAAAAATATATCTAGGGCTCCATCACCCTATCCCCCAACAAAATAATCCCCTACCTAAGATTGAAAATAATATCATGAACCCTACGGAAATTTCCACCACACTGTGGCTACCAACTCGAGTTACCCCAAGAAGTTCAACATTCTCACTGAAACAAGATGGCAAGCTCCTAGGCTATAAATTTTGATCGTCATTCATAAACCTTAGAAAAAACAACAGGTTCTAGAATCTAAAATAATTGCAACTATGTATGGATTAAAAATGAAGGTATTATCCTTCTTACACTAAAACTATTGAACTAGTTCTTGCTCCAAAAAGACCATCAAGGAGTATCCCAATGCCCTATTATAAGCCATAGTATAAAACATTATTTCATTCATGTATGAAAGAAAACAAACTTGAAAAAAGTAGAAAGATATATAGCTAAAGATCACATCTTAAACTCATACCTGTCAACCAATACCATGACTAAGAACATATGTTTAAGGAGGTGTTGCACTAGCAAGTCTAGATGCAGCCAAGTATATTGTAGTTGATTGCAATTATAATTGAAAAAATAGATTACTATGAATTAAGTGCAACTTTTGTAAGACTAATAATAACCAAGAATCATAAAATAGACCAACCACTTTGATGTGATGAATTGTGAAAAAAATGATCCAAATCAAATTATATATCATCTCAATCATGGAAACTAAAACTGGAGCCATCATTCCAAATGTATGACCATAATCTAAGGTAGGGGCTCCCCATTGAAGTGGGTAGGGAAATTTCACCCTACAATTGTTGAACTTATTTTATACATTTATTACAATTTCACATGCAATTTATAAAATACCTAAGACAAACTCATCAAGACATCAAACATAGACTTTTAATAGATCAAAGCATAAAATTCCTTACCACCTGTCCAGTGGATGATAATAGGTGTGATTGATCAGTACGACAATGGATCTTTCACTTAAATACCTGAGTGTCAATTTCTATTATTCAAAAGCTTTCAAATATTAATAAATGGCTTCAAATATTTCAAAAGATTCTTTATTATTTACAAAATCCTAATATTGTGCATATGAAAAGCTTTTGTAGCCATTGATCAATTTCAAGATCTAATAGTTCTCTTGAAAACTATCCTATGAAAGAGCAAGAGACCATAAGTTAGCACCCCAGACTTTGAGAAAGATTTACTATTGTCTAATAAATTCCTTCATTCGGTAGCTCAAAAGTTTTCTCATCTCTTTCCTAGAAAGGTATATTATAACTGTCAAGGTTAATTGGAAACTTAATCCAGTGGAAATTTTGAGATATCTCCCTCTAATTAGCATGTGTTCAAATAAATATGTGTAAGTCGAGATTGAAAATTAATCTTAACTGTCCTAATGTCTCCATTTATGTGAAACGTTGTGAAAAAACTGTAGAGGGAATGTCATTAGAGATTACTAGCTTTGTCTAAAATTCTACACTGTTTATCCCACACACATTTAACTACAAAGCTTCATGACAACAAAAATCCCATTTTTAATATTAAACTATAACAGTTAACTTAGACCCAAAAACTATATGTATACATCTAAAAATGGTCACGTCAAATCGAGTTCGGTAATTAATTAAATACGAGTTATTTAATTAATCTTCTAATTTCATCTACATATAAATAAATTTAATTATTTATTTGTATTGTTCACTTTTTAATTCTTCTATTTTAATTAAATATATAAGTTTATTTAATTATTATCATTTTCTATCTTCCTCTTAATTAATTAAATAAATTTTATAGTTTTTTTAAATTAATTATCCTATTGCTTTAAATTTTAATTTTAATTCAAATAAAGTAATGTTCTTCTAAACTCCATAACCATCATCATTTCTAATTCTCCACTTCACATATAATTAAGTATTCTAAATATTTAATTAAGCACCTTTTATCCTCTTTTCACACTTAATAAATATTTTAAATATTTAATTATGGAAGCTTCTAAATCCACATGTCACGTATAATTAAATTATTTAATTATTTAATTATGGAACTATCTTCAACTACCAACTAACTCCTCATAACTAAAAATGACAAATGGCTACTTTCCTTCATTTTTGAATGGAGAAGGTTTTGTAGGAGGAAAAATTTTCCCTCTTTCTCTCTAGCTTCTATTTTTCTCTCCAACTTCTTGATCTTCCACCGTTCATCTTGCCAGGCTCAATTTCAACCATTGATCTTTGCCAACTAAGCTTTTTCCTCCAAAATTCTATAAATATGGCCTCTTTGTGCTTTGAAAATCATCTAGTTGCATAGCATGAGAATTATAAATGCATTATCAAGCATTTAGCAAATCTTAATATCCTATATTTCTTAAGCATAGCATAGCATCTGAAATTTATCGTTTTAGCATAAAAAATCATGGTAGGACATCTTGCATAATCTGTTTTAGTTTCATATCTTAGCATAGCTTTATCTCATATCATTTACCATAGGAATGTATGTTGCATATCATCTCATTCTCTAGGTTGTCATTATGTTGATCTTTTGCTTACACAATTTGAGAGCAAGCAGCTTAAAATGAATCCTTGGAGATAGAGGACAATGGGACGTCTTTGAAGAATTTGTTGAGTTTAAAGTTTGTTTATCTTTAAATTAGATTTCTTTGATCCAATGTCGCATTGGTGTGTTTTTTTAGCTTGTTATTTGATTCCACATATTCACACACACATTTATGGTGCCAACTGTGGGGCCTTTGCCCCGTTTTTAATATTTTCTTGCAGGTTTTCTAGCAAGTTACAAACTAGAGATGCGGATTAGCGCATACGACACTCGTTTTAGCACATACATGGGACAGTTTAGCACATATGAGGCCAGTTTTAGCGCATAACTGCTCTATTTTAGTCCATTCATGTGTTCTTTTAACACATGGCTGCTACGTTCTAGTGCATTTATGTGTTTCTTTCAGTGCATATATGCTCTATTTTAACACATTTGCGTGTTCTTCTAGCGCATCTAGGAGACTGTAATTTTTAATCTTGATCCTGACGCGTCCACGGACAGAGATTAATATTTCCGCATAAGGTTAAAATGAACCAATCCTAGGGTAGTCATTCAAATTAAAACAAAAAATTCCTAGGGTAGTCACCAAACAATTGAAATATCTTGGATAAAATGAATCCCATGTCTTTTGTGAAGCAAAATCTTCACCTAGCTTAGAAAATTTGTTATTTGGAATTAAAATTGAACAAGATTGTTTTTTGTGGGTGTCAGGTGATAGGCCTATGATTTCCCCTTAATTGGGTGATCAAAATGCCAAACTCATATTTTCATTTCATGTACTTTATGCTTTGTTAAAACCTTTAGCAGGCCTACTCTTGTGGGAAAAATTACTCACCCAAGAGGAACGACCTAAGTGGGAACCCCTAAAGCCAAGGATTCCAACCCACTATAATCAAAAGCGATTCAATGATGAAAATCCACTCGACGGTAGAGTGCAAGATAACCATCCCCAAATCCTTTGTTCTAAAGGTTGGGTGGTCTCTTGAGGGATTTTATCATTTGTTGCACTAAATGGAAACCCTTCTTACGAACCTTAGTGTAGAGGCTAACCGAGTCGGTAGCTAAACATTATAATGCTCACAGTGCAAGGGGAGGGAAGAATTTTCCCCCAAGATACTCACCATATAATTTCCAAGGATCATTTTCTCAAGGGATCAAGAAATCTAACTTTGAGTACACACCTGGAAAAGACAAAAACACGGGCGCCCTCTAGGGGTGACACGGCTGTGTGAGTCGACACAATTCTAAGATGTGGGTTGTGATGATTATGATGACCTTTTTGAACATTAAGAGTGATTCTACTTGAAGTGTTTGTCTTGTTCAAATACCTATGGAAATTTTAGAGAAAATACACTTATTGTTTAGATTCTAGGACTTTAAAAACAACTATCTTCCTATCGATGTGATTGTTCCCGCGAAGTTTAGGTGGGAAATCCATGGAATGTCTTTCTAAAATCACTCCACCCATCAATACATTTGAGGATTTGATCAAAAAAATCATATCTCAATACTCCTACAACATTCAACATCAAATAACTATGCTTGATTTATGCAAAGCAAAGCAAAAGACTGCAGAACCCTTCATCACATTCCTCCAAATATGGAGAAGATTATTTGCATGATATTCTCATCCAGTTCCTGAAAAGGAAAAGAAGGAAATCTTTATTGGCAGTCTTAATCAAGAAATGAGTTATAGGCTCAACCTTCATTTTCCCCCATCATTTGAGAAGTTGATTGAAAATGCAATCACTATTGAAGGAGCCTTAGTCAAGAGGGGAGTGATAAAGCTTGACAAAGATAGTCCAAATTTATATAATCATAACAACAACAATGACAAATCAAGATTTTGGACTAGGAAAAAGAATTTTGTCAATGATGGTGTGGTAGATTCCAACAACGTGAAAGAAAATCCATCCATCCTCAACCTATCAGGTACCCAACGCAATAACACAAATCTTGGAAATTTAACTAATCAAGGCAATAACAATTTCAATCAAGGAAACAATGCCAATCAAGGAAATATGGCCAATAATCATGGTAATTTCAACAATAATCTTGGCAGCAATCAAAATTCAAATCTGCCCAAGTCACAATTCTTCTCGAATTGACAGATTTTTACTCCTTTGGGCCAATCTCTTGAATCAGTTCTCAAAGAGCTAATGGATAAAAATACCATCACGTTTCCATGTCAGAGGGATTATGAGTCGTGATTCAAACCACCATCATGGAATGAATCATATTATTCTTATTACCATAGATGCAAGGGTCATAGGACAAATAATTGTCATGGTTTGAAAATTTTGGTCTAGGATTTGATCGAAAATCACACGATAAAAATTGAGGGACATCATGCCAACAAAGATCATCAGGCATTTAAGGACCCTCTTCCAAACTATCAAAAATGGGAATCTTCAGGTGACAAAGGAAAAAATGTAAATTATGTCTAAGATACTACAATTAATCACATCTACACAGATGATTGGCAAGTTAACGTCATCAAGGTCAAAGGAAAGAAGGAGTATCAACAAGTTAATGCAACAATGAGGGGATAGGCTAAAATTGTCTTAAAAGGAAGTACATCCAAATCAATTATCCCTCCTCCAAGGTAGTATAATTTAGTCGATCAATTGCAGAAAACATCGGCTCAAATCTCTATCTTGGAGCTTCTTAAGATATCCTCGACACATAAGAACATTTTGGAGAAGGCTCTCATTGACACAATAGTATCCACTGATTTGGATATTGACAAGTTTCAAGCCATGGTGTGACACATGTCCTCACCCACTTGCCTATCATTTTTCGAGAAAGATTATGCCTCCATGATTCATCCCCACAACTCCTCACTTTATCTAGAATTCATGGTCCATAAAACTCAAATTAGGCGTGTCTTAATAGATGGAGGAGTCGGTCTAAATATGTGTACTTTAAAATTGGTCCTTTCCTTAGGGTTCTTTGAAGAGTCTATTGATCCAAGAATAAAGATAACAATTAAATCATATGATGACGAGGAACGAGCTTCCAAGGGTCTTATCATGCTACCTATCAGAGTGGGACCTATTGTAAACAACACCTTCTGTCACGTTTTGGATTGAGACCTTTCTTATAACATAGTTTTGGGTCATCCTTGGATCCATGAGATGCAAGTGGTACCATCAATGTCTAAAATTTCCTTATGACGGACAAGAAATAACCATACCAACAGATCATAACAGCAGTTGTAATTTTTCTACTCTCAAAGCAACCCATGACACTTTTGTACCGCATAATGGATAGGCTCTTGTTGTTTATGCTTCAAAACACAATGACCAATCAAAGGAATTGATAAAGAGCTTTAGCACAAAATTACAATTAAAGGACAAAGGGTTGGGAGAATATTCATTATGTCTCTCTAACTTACCTGTCTCTCCAAGGTCACATGGTTAGCCTACAATATCCATATGACAAGTTGCAGCGGCTTCCACATCAAGAGCAAAATCTTCAATCCACATCACCATGTTTGATGGAAAATTCATCAAGGCTAACACTGAAGAAAATGAAGCAAAAGATAGAGCTATTCTCAATTGGCTATATAAAGATGAAGATGAGTTTGTTCAACATATCAAATTACCCACAGAGCAATATGGTAAAGGTTGTGTTATAATGCAAAGGATGGTCTATGAAGGAACTGGTCCCATAGGAAAAATAAAAGAAGGAATTTTGGAACCCATCAAACCAAAAGTAACGCGTCCAAAAGATAAAACAGGACTTGGGTATGGTGAGGATGCAAAAGAAGCAGCCGAAAGAAATCCCATGAAGAGATAGCTTCGACAATTCTTAGATTGCAGGACAACTCTGACACTGATTCAAATGAGTATGAATGGGATACAATTTATGATGATGAATTCTGGAGAGACAAATACGTGGATGTCATACAAAAATATACACCCATACTTACACAAGGAGAAATTTCAAGGCCTCCACTTGACTATGTACTTCAACATGACCATGACTCGAGCGAGGACGATTCGGTTCAAAACGAGATGGATAATCAACAGGAGGATACCATCATATACCTTCCTTATGGTGAGAATGATAACCATGACATGACCTTAACAGCCCTTGACCTCACCCAACCAGATGATACCTTGCCTTTAGTCCATCTTGAGCTTATGGATTGGGATCAAACTGAACCAATTGATATACCCATATTCCAAGATGATGAGACCATTGTAAATTTTATGTGTTCTTCCAATCCTAAAATAGGTTCCACCAGTGAATCTCATAATCAAAATTTCAATCAGGAGAGTGCCAAATTTCTTAGCTACAAAATTAATAATATAAAAGATCGATCTCACGGTGAAAACCGAAAAAAGGCAATGTTAGATCATGAAAAAGGAAAAAGAAAGAGTGTATCTGACGGTGAAAACCTTTCAAAGGAACTAAAAGATGAGAAACTTGAAACTCTCCCATAACACTATCAAGAGAGGTCTTTTATTTTGATCGAGCCAATAGAAGCAATCCACATAGAAATTGCAAAATAGCCAAAGATCCTGCAACTTGTTGCTTCATTGACAGAGGAAGAAATCACAAAATTCACAAAATTCCTTAAGGCCAATCAAATCATTTTTTCTTGGTCATATGCAGATATGCCTGGACTGGATCCTAATCTTATCATGCATCATTTGTCTATAATTCCAAGGGAAAAACTAGTGAAGAAAAAGCTTAGAAATATGCATATGCATGTCGCATTTCTAGTCAAAGAAGAATTGAAGAAACTATTGGATGTAGGATTCATTCGGTCTATCGACTATGCAGAATGGATCTCTAACATTGTACCAATGTCAAAACCGGATGGGCGAATCAAAATTTGTACAGACTTTTTAGGATCTAAATAAAGCATGTCCAAAAGATGATTTTCCTCTGCCTAACATTGACACAATTATGGACTTGACAACTAGGCACGCCATGTATTCACTTATGGATGGATTTTTTGTGTATAATCAGATCAAGATTGCACCTGAGGATCAAGATAAGACTTCTTTCACATGTCCCTGGGGTACTTATTATTGGAATGTGATGTCATTTGGACTCAAAAATGCAAGTGCAGCCTATCAACGAGCAATGACAACTATTTTTCATGACATGATGCACACTTTCATGGAAGATTATGTGGATGATCTCTTAGAAAAATCTTACACAAGAGAGGGACATATGGATATCTTATCTAAAATATTTGTCAGAATGGAAAAATTCAAGGTCAGACTCAATCCAAAGAAGTGTGCCTTTGGGGTTAAATCTAGAAAGCTTTTAGGATATATTGTTTTAGAAAAAGGAATAGAGGTAGATCCAGGGAAGGTCAAATCCATCATGGAGATGCCACCACCAAGAAATATCAGTCAACTTTGATCATTGCAAGGACGACTACAATCTATCAGGAGGTTCATTGCATAGCTAGCAAACAAGAGTTTTCCTTTCACGCATCTCTTGCACAAAATGTTCCTTTCAAATGGGAAGAAAAGTGTGAGGTAGCATTCAGTCAAATCAAGCAATATTTGATGAGTCCACCACTCTTGGTTCCACCAGTACCAGAAGAACCACTCATACTTTACATTTTAGCCACAGAAGTATCCTTGGGGGCATTTTTGGCACAAGAGGATAGAACAGGAAAAGAGCAAGTTGTATATTACATTAGCAGGACATTGACAAGTCATGAGCTCAATTACACTTTTATTGAAAAGGCTTGTTTAGCAATAGTGTTTGCTTCTCAAAATTTACGGCACTATATCTTAGCCCATATAGTTAAACTTGTGGCTAAAATTGATCCATTAAAGTACCTTTTCAGCAAAGCTACCTTAATAGGTAGGCTAACTAAATGGGTAATGATCTTAAGTGATTTTGACGTTCATTATGTAGATTGAAAGGCCATCAAATTACAAGTAATAGCGGATCAGGTAGCTGAGGCACGCTTACAAATAGGTCATCCAATGCACATTGAATTACCCGATGCAGATGTTTTCATAGCAAGAACAAAGCAATCATGGACACTATATTTTGATGGGTCCTATACACAACATGGCTCGGGGGCAGGAATTATTTTTATCACACCTCAGGGACATACTATTCCAAAGTCTTACCGATTAATTTTTCCTTGCACTAATAACATAGCCGAATATGAAGCACTGCTTATTGGAATGAGAGTAACATTGGACTGGAGGATCATAGAGCTACAAGTCTATGGTGATTCACAACTTGTCATTAACCAAATCAATGATGATTATCAGACTAAGGATGACAAGTTAATGCCTTATAAAAACATGGTTGATGATTTCAAGAAGTATTTTGCTGAGATCAAGTTCACACAAATTCTACAGATTGATAACAAAGTTGCAGATGTCATGGATACAATTGCTTCACTACTACAACTGTCAAAAACTCAAGCTCGATATGAATTCTTGGTAGAACAATTTTATTCCCCTGTCTATGACAATCCTGAGACCCAAATCATTTGTCATCTAGTTGGTTTTGATTCCCCTTTATATGACAAAATCTATACCTTCTTGAAAGATACTATCTTACTCCCGGATTTCTCCTAGAATCAAAAGAGAAATTTTATACGCCAATCTTCTCGCTATACCTTAATCACTAACACCCTTTACCAACATGGTCTTGATGGTACCCTCCTTAGATGTCTTGAACGTGATGAATCCAAAAAATCCCTATAAGAGGTTCATGGTGGTATTTGTGGAACTCATTCAAGTGGATTGACCTTAGCTAAGAAATTTTTCAAAATGGGTTATTATTGGCCAACTATGGAAAAGGAATCTTTCACCTTTGTAAATAAATATCCAAAGTGTTAGATACATGGAAAGCTTATTCACGCTCTTGCTCAAGAGTTGCAGCCTTTCACTACCACATGGCCTTTTTCTCAGTGGGGACTAGATCTGGTTGGAAAAATCCATCCCTCTTCATCAAATGGACACAAGTTTATAATCAAGGCCACTAAATATTTTACCAAGTGGATTGAAGTTGTTCCCTTGACCACAGTAACCAGTAAGAAAATTTCATCCTTCATCTTGAATTACATTATATGTCGATATGGTATTCTCAGCTCCATTATCACTGATAATGGGAGACCTTTTAAGAATTAGGATTTTGACGAACTTTGTGAAAGATTCCATATCCAACATAGGTACTCTACACCTTATTATCCACAAGGAAATGGCCAAGCAGAAGCTTCAAATAAAACAATCTTGAAGATCTTGAAGGAGACGGTAAATGATGTCGATTGTGATTGGTATGTCCAGTTGAATCCAACTTTGTGGGCCTACAGAACTAGCATTTGCACACCAATAAGGGCCACTCCATACGCTTTGGTCTATGGAGTAGAAACAATCTTACCACTAGAAGTTGAGATACCCTCACTTTGAGTCTCACTGAAGGGACTCATAACTGATGAAGACTATAGAGTTCCTCAACTACAAGAACTAGAATTGCTAGATGAGAGATGGCAAAGTGCAGCCAATCACTTAAAGGGTTATCAACAAGTCATGTCTCACAACTACAATCACAGGGTTAGACCAAAAACATTTCAAGTGGGTGACCTGGTCCTGAAAGAAAATCTCTACAACCAACAAGATCAGGAGAAAAAAGGAAAGTTCGAACTAAATTAGCTAGGTCCATTTGTCATCATTGCAGCATATGGTTCTAGAGCATATCAGTTATCTACACTAGAAGGGGGCCTGTTTGAAGATCCAATCAATAGCACTCATCTAAAGAATTTTTATGTCTAAAAATACATAAAACAGCATAAAATGTCCTAAAAATATATATAAAAACAACAGAAAAAATCTTGAAGAAATCCATAAAAATCAAAAAGAGAAAAATCAAAAAAAAATCAAAAAAGAAGAAAATACAAAAAGTCAAAAAATAAAAAAAATTGTTGCCTTGATGAAAACCTTGCAAACAGGCATCTTGGTAGCAGCAAAAAAATCACAAAATCTGAAAAAGTGCAATAAAAATAAATGGTGAAAACCTGGCAAACAAGAGCTATTTGTGAATTAGTTGGGTCTTCCATCTATTAATTTATGTCCTGCATCATTTGTACATAGCCATTTTTATTGGCATCAAATCCATCCTTTGCCATCATATTCGCATCATGAGCACAACATTTCCTAGAAATGACAAGGATTTCATCATGGCTTGATGATCACTATTTATATTCCTAGCAGTAGGTTGTGTCTAATCTAAAGTCAAAGTGCAACTCATTGGGGGCAATCAACTTTTGAGCTTTTGAGCAGACAAATGGCAACATGCATAAAATATTTGAATATCAGATCAACATTGAATGTCCAATCGTGCCTAGTCAAAAAAAAAAGCTATGAGACATGTTACAGAATGAAACTGGAACAAATTGGATGATCTTAATCTGAATAAAATGATTGGAACACTTAAAGCATAAGTTGAATTGTTGTTTTGAAATATTATGACATTATATCTCTGGAGTGGCTCAATGATGTACTGAACTAGAGTAACAAGGAAGGAGTATGATTTTTCTTTGTTTGTTGTTTGTAAGTTAATCATTATTACTGTGCAAACTTGTCGTGAGACATGGTTTACAAAAATATGATTTCAGAATTTGCATAGGAAAAGGATTAACTTCTATCTGTTTACGCAAGCAATACTCGGGACATCTCAGTTCAATTATACCTAGATGCTTATATTAACTTGCTATATCAAACATCATGAAAGTTGTACTTGGGACATTATCAAGGCGGATCTACCCTATGACCTTGTACTAACTTCCAACATTTCAAAAAGCTCAATGATGATAAACAAGCATAAATTTGGCTCACAGAATGACAGCAATGTGTAGTTCACTTGCATAATTAAGTTGGCATGATTAATATAGATTGCATTCATTTTGCATTTGTGTAATGGATTTTGGAGGTTGACAAAGATATCAAAAAAATATATATCTCCTTTGAACAAAGATTGAGTACATTTGGACATTGGCGGAAATCATTTTCATATTCATATCATCATTTCATATCACTTTTCATATAATTATCATTTTATTTTCCTTTTTAATCCTCATTTATCATATCATTTTCACATCTTTTCATATCATATCATATCCATTTTCATTAGCATTTTTATTATCATTTCATATCTTTTTCGTATCATTTCATATCAATATAATTTTCACGACATTTTCATAACATTATCATTTTCGTTTCATTTCATCATTTTCATTATCATTTATTATTTACTGATTTATCATTCATTTCATATCAATATCATTTTTTTCATCATCATATTCATTAACTTTTCATATCATTTTCAGTATCATTTTTCATGTCATTCATTCATTATTGTTATCATTCATAATCATTCACTTTCATTTATCATACCATTATTATGTATCATTTTCATAATCCTTTCATTTTTTTATATCATTTACATATCATTTTTATCATCCCATCATTTCATTATCATTTTACATATCATTCATTCATATCAATATCATTTTTTTACGTCATTTTTATCATTCATTGCATTTTCATTTATCATTTTTGACTCATTAATTCATTGTCGTTTTCATTTTGCATTTAATACATCCACATAATTGCATCATTATACATAATCATACATTGGAAAAGAATAAAATGCATCCATTTCATAACAACATTTTTGCATCCATAATTAATAAATTTTTCCATACATCATTGAATATCATAAAGATCATGCACATATCATTCACATCATCCATCATAACATATTTTGCATATTCATCAATCATAAAGCATATAAAGTTCATATACAGGTCATCACATCATAAACATCATCATCACTATCATATTATCATGTGCATATGTATAAGTATCATATTATGTGCATAGGTATCATCATGCAAAGATCATTATCCATAAAAATGCATCATCATGACATAATCATAAGCAACATGGCATATAGAAATAGAAATGCATACATGAACATCCATCATAAAATAAAATACGACAAATGCATATAGAAATCACTGTTGCATATCATATAATCTTATCAAATCAATGTCTAAATGTACAATGATATCAAATGTCTAGAGAGATCCATAAAATGTAACAAAAATGATGTATACAAAGTCATCAATGGGGAGCATCAAAACAGGGACTATGGCTACTATTGCCTCTGAAATTCATTGGTCTGGTTGGATCCCTACCACCTGTACCACTTGTCTCTCGTCTGTACGGATGTAGCACACTCCTGGTCACACTCCTATAATTAGTCCTAGAGTGAGTGTGAGACCTACTATCTGAATGTGTGAATGATATTCGTTGCTCGGGAGGCACTGTCTCATAATATCTCATCTTGTAATACTCGGCCTCCCGAGCAGTCTTCAACCCCTCTACAACAACCTCTCCAATGGAGGTGCCCTCCATAGATCTCAATAGCCTCTCTGTTATGCCCTCTACCTGCTGGCAGTGTTACCTCAAACTATCCTGCTCAACAATCAACTGAGCCACCTATGGGTCTGAGGGTGGTAGTTGTGCCATTTGTGTCTCCAGTTGAGTGATCGTCAGCTGAGCATGTGTCAGTTGGCTTTGAAGAGCATGTACCTATGTTTGCAAACTATCAATTTGGCCTTGATGCTCTTGGGAGGGAGCCCTGATCATAATGTGAGATGGGTTTGTTGTTGGATGCTCTACTATACTCACAGTCCTCGATCTAGTCCTAATCTGAAAATCAAAAATGGGTGGCCTCCTCCCACCATCCTCATCATCCCCATCATCCTCATCACTGTCATCCCCTCATCCTCGTCATCTCCACCAATATCTTCTCCTCCTCCAACGGGTTGCTCTTCTTGTGCCTCACCCCTCTGTTGTCTTCATGCATGTTGCAATGTTGGCCCATCAAGTAGTGGAGTGGACTCATCAAGACTCGTCAACCATGGGAAAGGGTGTGTATGGAAGTACCATGTGTACTCCTCTGTTATATGATCATCTATGATATTTGGTCTGTAGTCCCAGATCTCTAGCTGTAAACCTAGATACTCTGCCCTAGCTACCTCATAAGGAATGAATGGGGCCCACTCTGCAACATCCTCTCTTTATCTTGCATAATGGGAAACCCGCTGAGGAATCACCTGCACTCTCTCGAACTATCTCAGTACCCGCATAACCAAAAATCTCTCTATGATGAACGGGGTCCTCTCGATCAAATATCTGGATAAGCCACAGTAGGGAAACTCAATGTCATCCTCATCCCAGACCTCGCAATCTATATATGGCCTCCAGATGACAGTATCCATGTCATCTAACACTCTCCTCCAGTAATCCAACTTGCCCAGCTTAGGCTTGACAAGTCGACCTACATATGCATATACATAAGGACAACCAATGGGACGATCTCTCCCTGCAAAGGGGCAGGTGATAGCAATATGCTCCCATGCCCATATTTGTAAGAGGGTAACCCTGAAAGATATGCTCTTCCCACCTGTGTATACCACTCGACGCAATTCATGGTATAGGTGGGCCAGCATGCATGAACCCCATGCATACCTCATCTGATGTAAAATCATCTACTCTAGGATGCGACCCCCATCCTACCGATAGCCCCTTCAACCTACGGTCAGGACACAAAAATCCACCAATGAATCCAGCCAATACAGAGGGGAGTGGAGCATAGCTCTCAACCATCTCTCTCCATGGGATCTCATATCCGCAAATGCCCGGATCTTGGAAAACTCTCTATAGGGCATGGGTCCCATCAACCTCCTTGTGGTCATAGACCACAATCTCACCTATCATAGGAATCCCTAAAATCCTATACACATCCTCAGGAGTGACTATAATCTCACCAGTGGGCAAATGGAAGGTATTATTCTCACTATTCCACTGCTCAGCTAAGGCTATCAGTAATCCCCAGTTAATCCTATACTGCAGGATCCTAAGCAATGAACCCAACCCACATCTAGCAATCACTGTAACCTCAGGCTGTGATAGTCTGGGGATCATCTCCCAAGTCCTGGAAAATATCTCTCTAACTTGAGGATCTTAAAATCCTTTTATACATCATATCGATAAAAATCAATCAAATCACAATATCAAAGCGATTCAATCAATCTATCAAGCAATCAAGCAATCATGTGAAAATCAAATGCAAGCACATTATCACATATCATCATTACTATTTGTTTTTCATTTATGAAAGAAAATTTATCAAATTCATACATCAACAACATATCAGCTCATCATTACTATTTGTTTTTCATTTCAGCATGAAGACAAATTTATCATCAAAATCATATCAGCTCAATATTACTATTGTTTTTTCATCAAGCATGAAGACAAATTTATCTACAAATCGGCATCAAATCATCATTTTACTATTTGTTTTTCATTTCAACATGAGGACAAATTTATCAAATCATCACAAAAATTCGATCAATTATCTTTGATGCAACTCAATTTTGTAAAATCAGTTGTCTAATATAGCAACAACATCAAGCAATCACATTTATTCTTGAAATGATCCTCAAACAAATCAAAAACATCAAAATTGCATGGGTGCGCTAAAACAAACAATTAATGCGCCAAATTAGAAAATGCTCTAAAAGATCCATGGATGCACTAAAATAGAGGGTCAATGCGCTATTTCAGTATATGCGCTAATCTATCCATCCAATGTGCTAATCTATCTATCAAATGTGTTAATTCAATATATGCGCTAAATCCCCTAATGAATGCGCTAGTTTATCAACGGATGCACTAATTTATCAACGTATGTCTATTCTAATCTATGTGCTATCCTAGATGTACTAAAAGACCTAAGCTATGTGCTACAATAAGGCTCACATGCGCTAAAACTCTACTCTATATGCTAAAACAGTAGGATAAAATTCAAAAAAAAATCAAAAACCGTGCGAAATTCTAGAATAAATTCACAAGGATGGTTTCAAAATCTTACCAAAGGTCCATACACAACTGGTCTCTGATGTCGTTGCACCCTCTCAAATCTGTGTCGCTCATAGTGGATCGTCATTTCGTCTACAGTCCCACAAAGCTCTCCAATCACCAAAATGCAACAGTACAAATGACAATGACTTTTACCTTTTTCCACCTTTTAAGGGGGTAATTAAGGTGATGTTATTTTTATTTTTCACCAAGTTGGGTGCTATTTTGGGAGATAAATCGGTGAAACTGCATCAAATCATTCAAAATATTTAAACGTCATCACAAACTTCAACAAAACCTTCAAACCACATGATTTATCTCTCGATGGGGCATATAGCATCATTAATCAATTTTTCAAAGTCAAGGGCAATTTTCTTTATCTGAATTTTCTTTTGAAGCAATGCATAAAACACATCACTTCAAAGAGAGGCAAAATGTATACATCTAAAAATGGTCACATCAAATTGAGTCAAGTAATTAATTAAATACGAGTTATTTAATTAATCTTCTAATTTCATCTACATATAAATAAATTTAATTATTTATTTGTATTGTTCACTTTCTAATTCTTCTATTTTAATTAAATATATGTTTATTTAATTATTATCATTTTCTATCTTCCTCTTAATTAATTAAATAAATTTTATAGTTTTTTTAAATTAATTATTCTATTGGTTTAAATTTTAATTTTAATTCAAATAAAGTAATGTTCTTCTAAACTCCATAACCATCATCATTTCTAATTCTCCACTTCACATATAATTAAATATTCTAAATATTTAATTAAGCACCTATTATCCTCTTTTCAAACATAATTAAATATTTTAAATATTTAATTATGGAGGCTTCTAAATCCACATGTCACATATAATTAAATTATTTAATTATTTGATAATGGAATTATCTTCAACTACCAACTAACTCCTCATAACTGAAAATGGCAAATGGCTACTTTCCTTCATTTTTGAATGAAGAAGGTTTTGTAGGAGGAAACATTTTCCCTCTTTCTCTCTAGTTTCCATTTTTCTCTCCAACTCCTCGATCTTCCACCGTTCATCTTACCAGGCTCGATTTCAACTGTCAATCTTTGCCAACTAAGTTTTTTCCTCCAAAATTCTATAAATACGGCCTCTTTGTGCTTTGAAAATCATCTAGTTGCATAGCGTGAGAATTATAGTTGCATTATCAAGCATTTAGCAAATCTTAATATCTTAGATTTCTTAAGCATAGCATAGCATCTTAACTTTGTCATTTTAGCATAAACAATCATGGTAGGACATCTTGCATAATCTGTTTTAGTTTCATATCTTAGCATATCATTTAGCATAGGAATGTATGTTGCATATCATCTCATTCTCTAGGTCGTCATTCTATTGAGTTTTTTCTTACATAATCTGAGAGCAAACAGCTTAAAACGAATCCTTGGAGATAGAGGACAATGGGATGTCTTTGAAGAATCTGCTGAGTGTAGAGTTTGTTTATCTTTAAATTAGATTTCTTTGGTACAATATCGCATTGGTGTGTTTGTTTAGCTTGTTAGTTGATTCCACATATTCACACACACACTATATTTACTGTCATACTAAAGCTATAATTAGTGGCTCAAAAATCTCCTTGCCTCTTTCAAAAAACAAAAATAATTTTCCTTCTATTAACTTCATGGTTGATCATACGACTAGTTAAGTTTGATTGAAAACATTCAAAAAAAAAGCAGCTTTAATTATCTTATAATCATGCTAAGCCTGCCACAATTGAAATTATAAAAGCTTGCATGAAGTGAAGGCTTCGTAAAGAAGTTATAATCTGATATCCCTCAAAAAAAATTACAGCTTTTTGCTTCCCTATATGAATTCACAAAATCTTGATGCTTTTACACCTCCCCCAAGTTCCAAATTGCATTGCATCCCTCTTCAGCTTGTAAGGGCGGCCAAGCCCGAGAAAGTTGCAACCTCCTCTGACCTTGAACTTCTAAATCCTCTTTTGCTTCATTGTGTTTCTTCTAGATGGTCTTTCTATGCCCTTGTTCATACAATAGTAGCAAGACTAGTGATGGACCTTGAGCTTATGAGGTTTCCTAGTGTCGCCCTACCTATGTTCCTGTTGGACGCATCGTGATTATAATCGTACTCTTTAGGCTCATGAGTAGGACCATATCTTGGCTCCAACATATTCAGATGTAATTGAAATACAACTTTTGGAAAAAATCTAAAGGCCTAAACACTTGAATATTTTGAAAAACTCATTGAAGTTGTAACATAAACCTCATATATTGTATTGCAGAGATCTTGGGGTCATTCATTCCAATCATAAAAAAGTACATGATGTGATATGTAATTTTTTACAGTATCAAAACCAAAAAAGAAACATTAACATCATCATGATGGCAACTTCACATGAAAACTCATTTCCAATAATAAGAAGTGGTGTCAAAAGACTACCATTTTTCTACTACAAGACATTGAAAAGTAAAATTAACTATCAAAGCCAAAGTGCTCAGCTTGGTCTCTTGAGAGCCTGTTAATTTATTTATCGTAGTAGAAATCAAAGAAATTACAGAAAATAAAATATATTAAAACAATCCACAAACAATAACACTGAATTTTATTGTGGTTCACCAATATATGGCTACGTCCACTTTCAAAGTAGTGGATTTTCTCTTTATTAAATCTGATACAATATATTATTAGAGCAACTCTAATTATCATCAATATATTCATCTACTCTCCAACTCCAAAGAAAAGAGCATAAGGCAAATCACCTACGAATGAAGATGAAAGGTCATCAAGAAAATACAAAAGGTCAAGAGGCAATGGTTACATCCAAGTAACAGTTATGTTGATTATTGGTCTTCACACGTACCAACAATCTCTTAGTTGAAGACCAATCATTGTTGGAAGATAGTTGCTCAAAGATACCCCCACTTTAGGCTTATTGTCACATTTGGACAATGTCGAGAGAAGCTCTACAAAATTTGAACTTCTCCCTTGGTACTACCTTTGTTAAAGCATCAGTTGGATTCATTTGTGTATCAATCTTCTCTACCTACAGGTTACCCTCATCAAAAACATGACGAATAAAGTGATATCTCAATTCTATACGCTTTTTTCTATTATGAAAAGCAAAATTCTTCACCAAGTGAATAGCATTGTTGCTATCACAAAATAAGGTGAAAACTGATTGCTTATACCACAATTCACCCAACAACCTTTGTAACCATATCATCTCCTTTGCTCCTCTGGTGAGAGAAATATATTCAGCTTTTGTAGATGAGAGTGCAACCACCTGTTGCAACTGAGAAACCCAACTAATTGTTGCCCCGACAAAAGTAAACACATAACTAGTAGTAGACCTCTTTTTATCCAAATCTCCAACGATATTTGAATCAACATAACCTCGCAATTGAGTGCCATTACCTTCAAAACATAAAACATGACCCGATATACCTTTCAAGTACCTCAAAATCCATTGAACCGCCTGCCAATGAGATTTACCTGGATTACTCATAAACCTTCTCACAACTCCCACTACATGAGCAATATCTGGACGAGTGCAAACCATGGCATACATGAGACTCCCAACTACAGATGAATACGAAACACCCTTCATTTTTTCTTCCTAAGATTCTTAAGTTTTAGGACACATAGCTGAAGATAAACGAAAGTGATTAGCTAATGAAGTACTAATAGACTTGGCATTTGTCATATTGAACGTATCCAAAACTTTGGAAATATACTCTTGAGATAATCTGATCTATCTCTTATGTTTGTCCTTGATTATTTGCATCCCAAGAATCCTCTTCGCTGCCCCTAAATCTTTCAAGGCAAAGCATTGAGCTAAATGTTGCTTTAATTCATGAACAATCCTCACACTAATGCCAGCAACCAACATATCATCAACATAAAGTAAAAGAATAACAAACTCACCATTAGCAAGCTTCTTATAATAAATACACAGGTCTGATTCACAATGAGTGAAATGTTGTTGAATCATGAAGCTATCAAATTTGAGATACCATTGATTCGGGGGATTCGAGGCTTGCTTAAGCCCATACAAACTCCACTTCAATCTGCAATATAAATGCTTGTGACCTTGTTTATCAAAACCTTTAGATTGCTCCATATACAACTCTTCCTCAATATCTCCATGAACAAAATCTATTTTGACGTCAAGTTTCTCAAACTCAAGACCCAAATAGCTGCCATGTCTAACACGGTACGAATAATTATCATTTTAACAATTGGTGAGAAAATTTCATTAAAATCAATCCCCTTTCTCTGATCAAATCCCTTCACAACCAATTTGGCACTGTATTGTTTATTACCTCCATCTTCTTCTTTCAGTCGATACACCCATTTATTCTTCAGAGATTTTCGATTTGGTGGAAGAGTAACCAAATCTCATGTATCATTATCTCTCAAAGACTCTAATTCGTCTTGCATTGCCTCCATCCATTGCACTGAATTTGCATATTTACAAGCCTATTTAAATGTTGTAGGCTCTGACTGATCGGAAAGCAATAGTTCATAGTCATCATATTTTGTTGGACACCTTCTCTCCAAGGTAGACCTCCTTAATTGAGGAGCCTCCAAACTTAGTTTTTGTAATAGATTTTTGAACATCATCTATATCAGACTGTAAAGTACCTCTAATATTTTGCCTGGGCACATCCAAAATCCCTTGTCGTTATCACTTTTCTCACCAAAATTTCTTTGTTCAGGGAAACTACCCTATGTCTTTAAATTAGTGTCTAACACATGTTGATTGGCCTACGTTGAAGAATGAGAGGCGCCAACAGTGGATGGCTGTGCAATATTTCCAAAAGGAAGTGTTGGCACATTACAAAGCAACGATGAAGTTTCTAAAGACTAGGAATCAGTGTTAGGAGATTGCGCATTACTGGAGATTGAGCATTAGATTGCGTATGCAGGGTTCCACATGATGACTGCGCAGACACATAAGGAGGGTGCATAGAAAATTCAAAAAGATACATTGAAAATGGACCTTTTGAAGTCTGTGAATTTCCTGAAAGAGGCTGCGAAGAACCTTGGGGAGGCTGCGCACAGGGATAATGAGGAACGCCAATACAAGATGGCTGCGAACTAGTAGATAAAGGCAGTGAACAAGGAATTGAAGACTGTGTGGAATTCGTTAGAGGCTGCATCGAAATATTTGATGGAGGTTGCATACTAACAATAGGCTATGGCAGAGAAACATGTGAAGGGTGTGTAATAATAGTTGAAAGTTGTGAAAGATTATTTAGTGGTTGTGTGCTTATGATATCGGTTGTGTGCTACCAATGTGTATAAAATTTCCCAAAGGCTGTGAAGAAACATTAGGGGGTTGGGAAAATGAAAGAGTTTTTTCTAGTAGTGCCATTATCAAACAAATCAACATCTATATATGCATTTGAAGAGGTGCTATGTTTTTGCAAATCTGGGAAGAATTTTTTTTTGTTGAAAACGACATCCCGACTGCGAGTAATCTTTTTTGCAATGAGATTCCAAAGCATGAAATCAAATTGATCCTCACTATATCCAAGAAATATACATCTCTTTGATTTGGGATTGAATTTCATTTGTTGCCCCTTAGGAATATGCAAAAATTCTTCACATCTAAACACACACAAATGATGATAAGAAATTATTTTCCCGAGCCATCTCTCCTCTAGGATATCGAAATCCAATTGAGATGAAGGAGCTCGATTTATCAAATACATTGTAGTATTACAAGCCTCTACCCAAAAAAAATTCCCCAATTTGGCATTCGAGAGCATACATCGAGCTCTCTCAAGAATCGTTTGATTCAACCTCTCAGCTGCACCATTTTCCTCAGGGATGAATGGAGCCACTTTAATCCTACGAATACCATTATCTGCACAAAAAATGTCAAACTCCTAAGAGAAAAACTCTCCCCCATTATCTAATAATAGGCATTTAATTTTGTGCCCAATCTGTTTTTCAACCATAGCCTTAAAGTCTTAAATTTTTAAAACACCTATGATTTTATATTCAACATATAAATCCAAACTTTGTGAGTGCAATCATCAAGAAAAGTAACAAAATAGTTAGCACCTCCAAAAGAGGTTACCTCTGTTGGACCAAAAACATCAGAGTGCACAAGCTTTAAAGGTGTAGACTTCCTCTCATGGCCAATCTTCACGAAGTTGGTTCGACTCTGTTTACCATAAAGGCAATGCTCACATAACTCCAAATAAACTGATTTTAGGCCAGGAAGTTGATCCCTTTGAAGCATGACTTCAAGTCCTCTTTTGTTCATATGTCTGAACCTTTTATGCCAAAGCTTTGAACTACTATCCACAACCGTCATTGTAGCTCCCACTTCACCATTGCACTCTAAAACATAAAGATTACCTAATTTTTTGCCTTTTGCAAGCACCAAAACACCCTTGGTTACCTTCCAAGTTTCTAAAGAAAATTTGACATCACACCCTTGAGCATAAAGCTGGCTCACAGATATTAATTTATTTTTCAATGTGGGAACATGTCCAAAAGGCAATATAGTGGTTCAACATGTGTTAAACACTACCTTGTTACGTCCACTTTCAAAGCAGGGGATTTTCTCTTTATTAAATCTGATACAATATATTATTACAGCAGCTCTAATTATCATCAATAGGCGGATACATTACCTATTTACATTCTAAAGAACATATCTAATATCTTCAAAATTAGATTGACACGACACTTTTTCATCTACAACAAAAACCAATGTCTTGAACAAATATTTTAACAAACTTAACTATAAATGTTTGAGTATGAGTTAACAATTGCAAAATCAAGATCTTTGATTTGATTATTGGCAATGAAATATGTTTTTGTAGATACCTAAAATTTGACCTTACCCAACCACACCTAATTTTAGCCCATCCTAAGCCTACTAATTAAATAAATCCATCATTTTCCCCTTTATCATAATCCTTTAATTAAATAAATATTAACTATTTATTTAATTATTTTCCTTTCATCATGATCCAATTAATTAAATAAATACTTTATCTATTTAATTAATTCCCCTTTATCCTTATGTTTGTCCATTTAATCCTAGCCCTTTATCTTGTTCACATGGATCATAATCTAATTTTGTCCTTATGTGACAAGCGTCCCCTTCACATGTCTAACTAGCTCCTTGCCTAGATTCATTAAACCTAGACATCTATCAAAAGTCAAAATAACTTCATCTTATCCATTCATCTCATTTAAACCTCTTAATCCTAGCCATTGTCATAATGATTTTTGTTATCTTAATTATAAACCTAAATCCTATCCCTCATGTGCCACTTGTCACATGACTACATCTTTGATCCAAAACCTAACCATCTTTCAATCTTGGCCATCCATCATCAAGCATTCCTAGCCATTGATTTTTCCTCTTCAAGACTATATCTAGATGCTCTCATTCTTCATTTTTAGCTCTTACAATCACTCATCAGGCTATCATGCTTACATGTTTCTATTTTGATCTATCATTATCAAATCATATCAAGGTTATGTTAGAGCACTGAGTGGTTGACATATCAACATCAAAGAGAAAATCAAATGGAAAAAGGGTGCACTCCATTTCTTCTCAATCAAGAAGAGAAACAAAGATTTTAGATGAAGGTATTATGCTTTTGTATTACTTTTATCTTCCATTTTGTTTACCTTCAATCTTTTCTATCATCCTCAATTTCCACAGTGAATCTTGGATTAACCTACTCTTTGTAGTCACCGTAGAACAAGATTTTCTTAGCATTTTAATGTGTAGGCTCTGTTAGTATGTGTGAAGACCAATAATTTGCATAACCGTTACTTGGATGTAACTGCTACCTCTTGACCTTTTGTCTTCTCTTGAAGACCTTTCATCTTCCTTCGTGGGTGATCTACCTTATGCTCTTTTCTTTGGAGTTGGAGAGTAGATGAATATATTGATGATAATCAGAGCTACTATAATAATATATTGTATCAAATTTAATAAAGAGAAAATCCCTTGCTTTGAAAGTGGACATAGCCATATATTGGTGAACCACTATAAAATTCAATGTAACAATCCACAAACAAGAACACCGAATTTTATGATTTATGTAAAGTTAAATCATACTTATATTATAAGAATGATTCTTTGATTATGCAATGGAAAAGTTTGGATAAAGTTATATTTCAAATGATGCATTTATTATTGAATAGAAAAGAAAAAAAAAATATTGGTTTATTTTAGACGCATAGTCAATTACATGTGAGTAAAACTTAGTAGATTTACTAGGAAGAACAATGGGCATGTTACAACAGAGGGGAAAGGAAGACAATTGAGTTCACACTTAATTTAGTGCTTATCAAAGACTTGTAGTAGAGATATAATTGTAGTTGGGATAATTGATCATGTCTCTCAATTGTATTCATTCTTACATTTTGCTATTGATGATTTTGCAGTACCATTGACTAGTTTACACTCCCATGAATCTAGAGTGGATAAAATATTTGAGGAGAAGTTTGGTCACTTGAACCTATGTGTACTTACATACACCTTGGTTCATGAGCCTTATGTTAAGATTTCATCACCTCCCCCTCTTGCATCTTCAAAGATCAATTCAGTTTAGTAGGATGCTACTTGTCTTTTAGTTTCAGCTTTGTGGGATGAGTTTTTGCTAGACATTGTAGTGTTATTTTTTGAGTCACACATTGCTTATATTGGGGATAAATTTAGGACATTCAATTCCTCTTTGATGATAGCTACAAACCACCAATCATCAATTCATCATTACCTTTGGAGGTTTTTCTATAGGGATCTTCACATTTGTTTGGATTTGATTTAGACATGTGGACACAAGCAATTTTTTGAGGCACACATCATGAGACATTTTCTCTCATCTCTTTTTATGAATTTGCTTCTACATTGTCCATTATATGTGTTTCTTCTTGAGGAACATTGTTTGTCAATTTTGGATCATCACCAATATTCTTCTTTCAGCATTTACTTTTGGTGTAGGAACTCCTTCCTTGTGGGGGGATTCATTGTCTCTTCTTTTCTCTCTTATGAGGGGACCTTGATTGTACTTATGTAATTGAAGCAATACTTAGGGGGACATGTTGAGTCCTACATTCTTTTGTCACATGTATGCATTTATTTATTTTTTCTCTCTTTTGGAGAGTTCTTTCAGATGAGGTTTTCTCTTCACTGATTATGAGAGATTTGTTTGTTTGTACATGGGTACCTCATCAAGCCTTGTATTTGAGACACATTCATGCATTCATCATTGGATTTTTAGCTTCTCTCCCTTTGTTGTACTTAAGGGGGTGTTAGAGTAAAAAGGTAATCATCTAATCATTAATTAAGTATTAGGTCCCCTTTTACTTTATTTCACTTAAGCTAAACTTTGGAGCGATTTTTCTAGTTTTAGGTCATGTTGTGTTGTAACATAGGATGAGGGTGCTTGTTATGATCTAACATAATCCTCACCTAGGATTTGATCTAGGGTTTTCTTTTTTTTCATAAGGATTCATTCATTGTAATCATTCATTCAAAAATATTAATGCATCAACAAATTCTCAAGTTGCACAGAAAATCCGTTTCACCTTTCTCTCTATTGTGATAGGTATTTTGACTACAAGTGATTGGGAGCTATGGGGTTCACTATTGACTATAACAAACACCAACAAAGGGTCTACTAAAGAACAAGGGCTAAATACTTTGAACATAAATCTAACTTAATTGATCTAGATGAGGAAACATTGGAGAATAAATTTGAAGATCGCACTAACTTTCTTGGGAAGGAGTGGCAAGCAACATCTAGGCTTTAAATATTAGTTGATCTTAGGTAGACTTGTTTCCCTTTTTGGTTATCTTCTCTCTTACCTATTTTTGTGTTGATTTTTTGTTAATTTTTTCTATTTTTGTCCTTGCTAGCTTTTGTTTCTTTTTGGATATTTCGCTCCTCATTGAACTTGTATTTCTTATTATATTGATGATCCTTTATAAAAGGGTTTATGAACTTTCAAAAACCCACTTTTACCACTATCAAAAACAAAAATATAACTTTTATAGATCTTAGAAATAGGTAATGTTGGAGATATGTTAGGATAAGATCATGGACTGTTTAATACAAGAATGTGTCACTTGCAAAATTATTATTACATAAAAAACAATCTAATTAAAATAGACAGCATTAAAAAACATAAACATAAGATTTTCATCATTAAAATAAAACATAATTACAAATGTATTACATCATATTATATAAATAAATCTAACATACTCTTACTACAATGTAACCTTATTCATTATTATTTGAATAAAGAAAGATTTTGTTATATAATATGTAAAAAAATATAATTAAATATTTTAATTCCATGAATATCCTCCAAGTCTAATGAAAACATCCCTTGTCAAATACACTTGCTAGTACACTTGGAAGTCGATAATATAACCGAACATGAGCACTTGTACACTCATTGTCAAAAGAAATTAGGCAAAAACCTATTGAGGATCTAACAAAAGATGCATTGTTTGTGAGAAGTATTGCACCTAACAATTTCCATAAACAAAGACCTCCACACATCTTAAAGTACACAATCATGTCATGATGCATGGTTTATCAATTTTGGTGTTCTTCATATGAATCCCCATAAGGAGCTAATTTATGAATTAAACGTTCTAATGTAGATGCTAAAGAGTCAAGGTAATGTTTAAATATGAAGCGGGTTAGAATACTCCTTCATATTATGCATATTTCAAGGTTGACTAACAATATAATATCTATATGTATAATGAGTAATAAGTACATAACAAAGATAAATGTGCAAATAAGTACATAACAAAGATAAATGCATGATGGTTCAAGGAGCAATGGTATTGTCACGATGAGTCTACACTAGAACAACTTTAAATCTTAAGGCAATCACTATAACTAATGGATGCAGTAGCTCCATTGTTCCTAAGATGGAACCTCTTATGTTGGATGTAAAGAATGTTGATACCTTAAAAAATGTTCTTGACTCGTTGACAATGTCAAAAAGTATGGGTGTTGGCGGAAATATATAGGAATACCTACCCTTAGTAACTAACCGATGTATGCACAAACCCTATGCAAAGCATTTAACAAGTGGGTCATTGTGTTGAATATTTTGCATATTCTACACCTTGCCACTCGTAGTGGGCCCCTATACAAGAAATATGAAGGTGTCACATGGAACATGAGTCATATGAAATATGAGGCATCATGTGTGAGAATATTAAAGACCATTAGAAATGGTTTTCAACTCATGGTTTATAACCCATTGCATTCTAATATTACTTGATAATTTTCTCTAGTAAGAAATATCTTATCATATTGTCTAACACTTAAGATAATATGGTGACTGTTGTCCTAAGATAAAAGGATAAATAAGTGTGTTATTGTGAGAGTATCATTATTGTCTTTCTATTACAATTAACATTCTATTGGCATTGCTTCTACTATATAGGTTTATCAAAATATCTTCTCTTTAAATATATCATCACTTATTTGCCGACTTTGATAGTAAGACTAAATCTAAGTAGCTTTAATATCTAAGTTATTATTTATTATCACAAGAAATATTGTTTTCAATTGAGGAAAACAAAATCATAAGCATTGAATATAAGACACAAGCAATGATAAAAGGATAAATAAGTGTGTTATTGTGAGAGTATCATTATTGTCTTTCTATTACAATTAACATTCTATTAGCATTGCTTCTACTATGTAGGTTTATCAAAATATCTTCTCTTTAAATATATCATCACTTATTTGCCGACTTTGATAGTAAGACTAAATCTAAGTAGCTTTAATATCTAAGTTATTATTTATTATCACAAGAAATATTGTTTTCAATTGAGGAAAACAAAATCATAAGCATTGAATATAAGACACAAGCAATGATAAAAGAAACCAAAAGAATCAATATGTCACATAAACCAACAATCATCCGCATTGGTAGGGTGTTCATTTACTCCACTTATACACTTCTCAACAAGTTACACATAGGTAGGCTAATCCATTGAAGTTCCAAGTCTAGTGCAACATAAATGTGAGTGCATATTAGGTATACATTTACATAGTCAATTTACACTTCCAAGGTAAACATGAACTGATGGTATACCATAAGGTAACTAAAAGGAAGCCAACAAGGTCGATTTTCCACTTTAAAATTATTGGTACACTAATAATTTAGTGTCTGGATTTTTACATACTTAAAAACAGATTCTTTTGGTAGGTATGCTCGTTGTCCTTACTGAAGAAAGACTTCAAGTTTAAAGTTACTGCCATATAGGTAAGAACATGTAAAAGGTCTCCAAATGACATTACTAAATCATCAATGTTTCATGCCCTTCCAAAAAAAAACCATTGGGTTCATATCCTCTTTAAGGGGATTATTAACAACATAAATTCTAGTTCTAGTTGTTGCTATTTGAAATCTAATGTCAGCAAATATCCTAGGTCAGTTGATAATCGAAACAGGACTAGGTGAAGACACTGAGTTTTGATAGTTGCTTTCCCCATGTAAGGATTAAAATGGAATTTTTTGGACGTGAGGAGTTTTAGTTGAGGGTTAAAAACAAAAGTTTATTGGCTTTAGGTCAATTATAAGGTTTATCATCGGTTTTTCTCTAGCACACTATACCATGACACGAACCATTTTTCCTTGTGCGTGTTACGTGGCTTCATCTACATTTCTAGGTAAAGAAAATGGCATCATACTTCAATGTACGACTAAGGGAATTTGTGAAGTTGAAGTATAAGTTATTATCTACGTCAAAATTGTGTTAGGATTTATGACTAGCGTGTTTCCATCTATTGATGAATATAAGGATTCATTATTCATGAAATAGTTATGGAAAAATAATACAAACAACATTTTGGGAGTTTGTTAGATTGAAATTATGGTTTAGAATCTCTAAAGGATATGTAAACATTTGGAATGAACACACTAAATAAATGAGTATCATTCTTGGGTGCCATTCATAAAGGTTTTAGTAAAATATTTGCAAGCAAGATGAAAGTTTGTCTAAATCCGTAGATACAAGAAATTCTTACTGCAATATACAAGGTTACCATTGCAAGTTGTAGAAAATCTTTTCCATTGTATATAATATTTCATATAGTTTAATTTCAAGCATCTTCCAAATGAAAACAGCTGTGGATTGAAATGCCCTCCATGCGTAATGTTATATCTTCTGAAGCTTTTGAAGTTAGCACACCCTATCAAACTTGTGTGGGGTGCTCTAAAGTATTCAAAAAGGTTGAACTATAAATTTTAATTTCAAGTAATGGAATGCAAGAACCATAAAATAAATCATCCTCCTTTATAAATAAAGATAAACACTTCAACTGGAGCATTTACCATAGAAACAATTTCGCCTATACTCAAAACACTACATTGCATATTGATGTTACTGGAGAGGACGCTAGTACAGTTGAAGTGTACATACAATAATGCTTTGAATAACCCAAGTGTTTTCATTGCAAAAGTTGATTTAGTACAATGCCTAGCCTCACTCAAAAAAATTATTTCTCCGGGCTACAAATTACATTTGCTTGGCTTGCACTCTGACTAGCTTTTAACAAGAAAAAGGCCTTTTAGCTTGCACTCTTACAAGCTCTTAATAAGAAAAAAACCTTCCTTTTAAAACCAAATTACATCTTGATGTGAAAGTAATCAGGATCAAAATGATGCAATCTTACGTAACCGTCCTCTCCACCACTTGCAAAACTGCAATATTCATCAAAATATAAACTTTTAATCAGTTACTATAAGACCCAGATTTTAAAAAATAGCTTTCTTGCAAAAATAGCTTTTAGCAAGAAAGCTACATATGAAGTACAATAACAGAATAGTGGAGTAGCGAACAGTGAACCAAGTTCTGCAGGGAATATTATGTTATCTTGTAAAATAACAGAATAGTTGTAGCAGCAAACAGTGAACCAAGTTCTGCAGGAAATATTATGTTTATCTACTAAAAGTAGTATTTATTACACTAAAAACATAAACAACAAAAAGCACTGGAGGTATTTGATTTTAATAAAACACATACATGGTAGAAGATAGATGACAAAGGACAGGAACATGCATCTAACAACTTATCCATTTACCAAAAATGGAAACAACTAAAAACAAAGAAAGATATTTTCAATATGGTTTCAAGTTAATTGAACTTCATAATGGGCACATCCAGTACTAGGTTATCTATATCAAATCAATGGAGCTTCCATCTAACAATGTATCCCATTCTAAAAATTATCAGAGAAAAGGAGAGTAGGGATGAGCGTAGAAACCTTCTTCCATCAGGATTAAAGGCCAATGCATTTATAGGTCCAAAGTGTCCCTTCACACCACCAATTTCTTCTTCAAGAATCTGCAGAGATGGAGAATATTAATGTTTATTTATTTGTATGGCAGTGTGAAAAATATAGAATACCACTGAAAACGAAAAAAGGATAAAACCCTTCAAACATAGCACATGCAAGATATCAGATTCAGATTGAGATATCACAGTTTGTTACACAAATATGATTGATTGCCTGCAAATGGCTGTGGCAGGAAGGCATGATCATTTACAAATTCTAATTTCCATCTTGGTGACACAAAGACCTTCCCTTTGCAGAACTAAAAATTATCCTTCCTCTAGATGGCCAGAAAGCATTACAGTATTGGTATAGCCGTCCATGATTTAGAGTCTTTTATTCAAATAATGCAACTTCAGAAACTTCTCAAAAAATATTGCTTTGTTCATATCAGCCTTCTGTCATCTTTTCTTCTCACCATAATCCAAAGTCTTGCATGGAAATGAAGAGCTTTCAAACACACTGCAAACTTATTTTCAAGTCGATAGCCATGCTGTCCTCACACACTAACTTTGAAAAGCTAGACTGATAGGCCAGGAATCATGGGGAGTGAAACAGATTAATTTCACCAACACTGCCAATCACATTAATAGCATTTCTATCTATCTGTATATACGCGAACACACACAGGCAGAATATTGGCTTTCTTGAAAGAGGGGGTTGACTTGAAATCCTCACCGACTTTGTGCTGCAATCTTGAGCAGCCATAACTTATTAAATTGCAGTACTATAAATGAACTCTAACCACTCAAAAAAAAAAACTAAAGACATAGTACCATACCAAGGATGGAAATTTATGCATGTCACAAATGCCCACAATTTTTAACTGCATTATCACAGTGCCCCATTAATGGGGAATACTTCAATCGTACTTAACCTGAAAACAACATATCAGTTACTTTTTTAAGTGTCCATCACATTCGCATCATGGATACTTATAAATTGAGGAATGTACCTATATATTTATAATGGGTTGAAGAATTGGCTTGATGTATTTTTATAATATTATCTAATCTTTGATATATATTATTAACCTATTTAATTTATTATCTTCTGCCAATATATATGCAATCCAAAGAAATATTAAATCTTTGTACATGGCTAAAATATTTATATATTTCTAATTTTTACATGTTTTTTGTGTGGATGTACCTGAACCCCAAAAAACATTTGCCATAGCGGAAATATCCAATTTCAAACCAGTAACTTAGATTTTTTAGACATTGGGGGTGGTTGAGGAACATCTAGATGTCCCTAGGCTGTCTCAGGCACAGTAAGACACCCCCCACCCCCAATCAAAGCAGAACATCTCTGCTCTGCAGGGGCATCCTGGGGTGCAGGGAATGGCAGGGAAACATTTCATCCCTGTCCTACAAGACCAAGGACATCCTTGTTCTTGGGGAAACATTCTTGGGGTACACTAATAAAAAAATATAATGAAAAGAATAATATTTTTTGTTGCCTGACGCTTCAAGAAAAACAACTCAAGATGTTACTGTTGTCACTTTGTGCCCCCCTTGTATCTTCCCACTTCTTATAACCAATCTGGGAAATTTGTGTGGGTCATTGCATAGTTGGCACACTCACGAAAAACTCGCCGAGTTTTCAAAAACTTGCGAGTTTTTTTTCCAAAGCGAGTTTTTTCGAGTTTAACTCGCCAAACTCAAAAACCGAGTTTTTTCAAGTTTTTAGTGGCGAGTACTTGCCAAAAACTCGCGAGTCTGATAGAAAAACTCGGCCGCGCATAACATAAGTTAAAAACGTTTTTTCTATGTTTCATTTCATTTCGAAATTGCATGATACTTTGTGTGAGGAGCTAAAAACCCCCCCAAGCAAGGAGATATCATTTCCAACGATTTGCCATCGAGGAGAGCAGATTCAAACACCATTTTGTGTGGATTTTGAAGAGAAATTCGATTCACAGGTAGGGTTTTTGTTTTTGTTTTTTGTTTTTGCTTAATCATTTTCTTTCATTCTTCTTGCAAAATACTCATTCCAATTTGAAAAAAAAGTCATGATAGAGCACAAAGAAACAATTTTTTTGCATTTAAAATCCAAAAAACAAGATTCATCACAATCTTTTGCTGATTTTTTTCACTGTTTTTTGAAATTTTCAGACCTAGGTTCATTTTTTGTGTAGAATCATAAGATTAGTTAATAATGTTAATTTATAATTCATTTAAACACATTTGTATCAATTTAAATCAAATTTAGCTCTATATCTTTTAAGTTTTAAATTTTTAATGATTTAGGTTGTTTTTAAAAAAAAAAATTTATTAAAAAACTAATATGTTGTACATATTTTTTGTGTGTGTAGATTGATCATTCATCATTGAATACACACTATAATGGCTTTTGGCTCTAGTTCAGCATCAGGTTCCACCCCTGCCCCATCATGTTCCACCCCATCTACACCATCATCATGGGTTCCAGGCACTCGTCCTGCAGGGGCTAGAGACCCTACATGGAAGTATGGTGTGAGAGGGCACATACCTGGAACAGTTGCTTGCAGTGAATGCAAGAAAACATATCATGGAGGCATAAATCGCCTCAAATACTATCTTGCAGGCATTCCTCAGCGTGATGCCAAGCCTTGTGAGAAGCCCAAAGAAGAGATTAGAAGAGAGATGCTTGCACTACTTTCAATTGCCGAGGAAAGAAAAATGCAAAAGGAGAGGGCGAAAAAAGCCATAGCAGCTGCCATAGCTAGTGGACATGCGCATGCCCATGGCCAGCCTCAGGAGCACGGGGCTGAGCACATGGAGATAGAGTCAGATGAGGAGGGAGATATTGGCATTGTGGGTTCTCTTCGTGGTCCACGGATTCGCATTCATAGCACAGCCACAACTATACTGTCCTCTAGGCCCCCCATTTCCTCTAGTTCGACTTTGACTAGAGTGCCAGTGCCACCACCACCTTCATCTTCACGCAACCCACAAAGTTTTTTTGTGCCTCGAAACACACCAGGAGCACAGGTATCATTGGAGGCTACAGGGTGGAACAAGGAGGTGCATCAACATGTCGAGTCGGCATGTGTTGACTTTTGGTATTTCAATAACATATCATTTAATGTGGCGAGTAGTCCCTATTGGCACAATATGGTCACTGCATTGATAGTTGCGGGAAAAGGCTTCAAGCCACCTTCTCGCAAAGATTTGAGTGGGAGGTAAGTGAAAGTCAACTTAAATTTTATGCTAAGTTTATGTTCTTTAAATCAAATTAATTTATAATTTATTATTTATGTTGAATTCAAGCTATTTTTTGTTTAAAACTTACAATTTTGTACTTATTTAATTATTTTACTTTGTACCTGCAGGTTGCTCACAAATGCAACCCAAAGGGCAATGCAAGTGGTTGAAGAACAAAAAAATAAATGGAAGAAATATGGCTGCTCCATTCTTTCTGATGGGTGGACGGATGGGAGAAACCGCACCATCATTAACTTTTTGGTTGCTTGCAAAGGTGAAGTTGTGTTTTGGAAATCGATAGATGCTTCCAACAGGATAAAAACTGCAAATACATTGTGTACATTGTTGGAAGAAGTTGTGATGGAGGTGGGGATTGCTAATGTGGTGCAAGTTATCACAGATAATGCAGCAATGTATGTGGCAGCAAGAAGAATGCTTGAGATTAGACATCCATCACTCTTTTTGTCACCTTTTGTGGCCCATTGCCTTGACCTTCTTTTGGAGGACATAGGCAAACTTGTTAGGGTGGCACCGATTGTAGATGATGCAAGGAGCATCACAAAATTTATCTACAATCACCCTTGGGTTCTTAGCTTGATGAGAGATCATACGCAAAGGAAGGAGTTGGTGAGACCAGGTGCCACAAGGTTTGCAACGATTTTCATAACGTTGCAAAGCATTTTGGATTCTTTGGGCTTTTTAAAACAAATGTTTGTGAGTCAAGCATGGAATGACTCCTCATATTCAAAGAAGCCCAAAGAAGAGAGAGTTGCTACAATAGTCTTCAACCCCTTGTTTGCACAAAAAGCTACAGAGATCGTGAAGGTAACTTCAAAACTTTGATTTTAATTTTAAACTCAAGTTGAATATAAATATTTTATTTTTTTTAATTTAACTTTAAGCCTTTCATTATAAATTTCTAACTTTGATCTTTTTGTATTTTTAATCTAGGTGTCGGAGTCCTTGGTAAGAATCCTTCGCTTGGTAGATGGGGATCAAAACCCCATGGGACATATTTATGAGGCCATGGATAGGGCCAAAGAGGCTATCAAAAGTTACTACATGGGGGGCAGCTTGAAATTTGATCCCATATGGGAAATTGTTGATAGGAGGTGGAACAATCAACTCCACCAACCCATACATGCAGCAGGGTACTTCCTCAACCCTTCTTATCTCTTCTCAGAGAGCTTCTCCGATCCTAATGGAGAGGTTATGGAGGGGCTCATGACATGCTTTCAGAGGATGGAATTTGAGGTTGCAGCGAGAGACCACATCGTCAGCGAGTTGGATATGTACAGAGAAGCAATTGGTAATCTCTTTTCTTCAGAGCTAGTTGTTAGAGGAAGAAACCCTTTGCCACCAGGTATGAAATTGGGAGTCTTTAACTTTTAAGTTTATTTCACATGCATCTTATAATTTGATAAAATGTGTTTTACTTTTGACTTTTGAGTCTTTGACTTTGTTTTCTAACTCTTCAATTTTTATTTTTTTGTAGAGGTTTGGTGGAAAAATTGGGGTGGAAAAACCCCACATCTTCAAAAAATTGCCCTCCGCGTATTATGTCAGCCTTGTAGTGCATCCAGTTGTGAGCGCAATTGGGGCTTGTTCGAGTCCATTCACACGAAAAAGAGGAGCAAGTTAGCACAAAAGCACCTCAATGATCTTGTCTTTGTGCAATATAACCTTCGGTTGCGCACAAAGAGAGTAGAAGAAAAATCACTGGATCCTATTGATTTAGATGAGATAGATCCTTATAGTGATTGGACAGGGTGAGATGAGCAGCCTCCATTGTTTAGCGCGGACGAGATCCTTGACTTTGAGAGACAAGCAATGGAGGATGTGGGTGCATCAGGAGATGTAGGGTTGGAGGACATTCCTGAGGATATCGATGAGATTCAGCCAGAGCCACAGACACAGCCTTCCATGCTAGTCGAGGAGGCAGTAGCAGTAGCACCGCGAGTGCGATCACCGCCACCACCACCACGCACACGCGGGAGGGATAGAGGACCCACCCCTTCTTCCCTAGTTGCTGCTAGACTAGGGAAGAGGAAAGCCTAGCATGTTGTATTTAGTTACTGTTTAGTATTTGCTTCTAGTTCTAGTTTTATTGCTTTCATATATTAGACTTTCAAGCTTTTAGCCATCGGGATTCCGCATAAGAACGCGATTTCATAATCAATTTACATTGAAGTCAATCAAAATTAATAGAAAACACTTTTGTACTCATTTATGGATTCATTGGATTCATCTTGTCATTGAATTTTGCAAAAAAATGTGTTTCTAATGAAATTTATGCAATTTTTTAAGTTCCCGAGTTTTTTGCCGAGTTATAAAAACTCTCCAATTTTTGGCTTGGCGAGTTTTTTCTTGGGGCGAGTTTTCCAACTATGGGTCATTGTGTCAAGTTGTACTTCTGGTTGTGGCTGTTGATGTTTTGCAGCGTCTGGATTATACTTCCAGCCTTGCACAACTTACAAGAAGAATGAAAAATTGAATGTAGCCTTTGGCTATTCAATTTTATATGCTTGAGACTTTGAATTATAAGAAGGCCGACCTTAT
The DNA here is from genome assembly GCA_007115665.2 of Sequoiadendron giganteum. Classification (NCBI taxonomy): domain Eukaryota; kingdom Viridiplantae; phylum Streptophyta; class Pinopsida; order Cupressales; family Cupressaceae; genus Sequoiadendron; species Sequoiadendron giganteum. The sequence goes on from CM021107.1 coordinate 641,635,935, forward strand.
GTAAATAATTGATGATCTTATTTGGGCCGACCTTACTTTGTATTTTGTAATTTAATTATTTAATAAGGAAGGCCGACCTCCTTGTTGAGTTACCTCATCTTGTATATATATAAGGTCATGTTTGTCATTTGTATCATCGAAGTTCATCCATCATTCTTACAACAGTTCGCACTTAAGCAGCAGAGCATCATCTTGTAGCAGCAGTCCAATTTCAAGGAAGAACATATTCATTTGTATCTTTTGCATCTAGGAGAGGTGCGACTGTTTTGTATCATATTTGGCCATGGCTGGGCCTGTATTGTAAAGCAGATTTCTGCTCTTGTTCTATATTATATAAGAGAAACATTTGCTGGGTTTTTCTCCCTCAGGAGGAGGGTTTTCCCAGGGTATCTGATTGTGTTCATTGTCTCATATGTTGCATTTTCTGTTTGCTTTCATGTCTGATCAATAAACAACAACAGTGACCTCCCTTTCCCTTCACCTTAGTCAATTACCCAACATCAAAAAACCCAAAAAAATTGGTTAAGTGTGAGGGTTATACAAGTTTCCTATATTGTATAAGGCCCAAATGGTATCTCCAATTGATATTTAGAGAAAATTGTATATAAAATGGCAACGTTATGCTATTGCAAAATTTTCGGGCTCTTCAAGATATTGTGGAAGTTTTGGTGGTATAAGTATCCACATTAGGGTGAAAATTCTGCAAGATCCACATTGGGGTGCAAATTCTGCAAGATCCACATCAAGGCCAAAGTTCCACAAGATCCCCATTAGGCTGAATTTTGTGGAAGTTTTGGAGGTATCAAGATATATCCACATCAAGGTGAAAGTTCCGCAAGATCCACACCAGGGTGAAAGTCACAAAAAATCCACATCAAAGTGAAAGTTCCACAATATCTAAGCTTTGCGAAGGTTTTTGGGACTTTCGGACAATATCCGGAGGGGTACCAGATTTCTGCAAAAGACCAAATTGACATCCGGAAGGGTGCCAGAATTTCGTAAATGGCCAAATTGACATCCAAATGGAGCTCCAATTTCCGCAAAAGGTCAGAATGGACGAATGGCTTACAAAAAGCACCATCAATGCTGTAATAACCCCTACAACTACCAAATCTTATCTGTGGAGGTTCACGAAAGTTTTTGTAACTCATTTTGACCAAAATCTAAGGGGAAAGATGGCACCCATGCTGCATTTATTGATTTGCAGACTCCTTTATTGTCAGAGGGCTATCCTTGGCCGCATTTTGCAATAGAATTTTTGGGGGTTTCTACATTTCCTCCATGGATTCATCAATGTTGAGGCATGACTATGGTGTCAAAAATGTTTCTCATGTCTCTAGTTCGAGATTTGGTGTACACATGTTTGTAGTTCATTTGCTAAGGTCGTGGCTAGTGTTAGTGTTTTGTAGCTTTGGGAGCTATTTTCTCCTAAATACAATCAGCTCAAGGCAGGTCAGCCTTTATTCTATAAATAAAATTTGTATTCTTCTAGGTCGGCCCTAAAAAGAAAGACCACCTAGCTTGTATATATAAGAGAAGGTGTCTCCTCATTTTAGCATCAATTCATTCACTCCAATTCGCATCTTCTAGCAGCATTTTGCCTCCTAGCAGCAGATCCGATTCTAGAAGAAGTGTTATCATTTGCTTTAAGGAGAAGTGACATATCTTATTGTATAAGACTCAGCCTATTCTAGGGCCTGATTTTGTATGCAGTCTTCTACACTTATTATTCTGATTTATAAGAGAATATTATTTGCTGGGTTTTTCTCCCTCAAGTAGGAGGGTTTTCCTAGGGTAAAATATTGTGTTCATTGTTCTATGTGTTGAGTTTCTCTAATTATTGCATTTATGATCCTAAAACTGACAGCTAGGGATGTCTGCCTCTGCCACGTGCTCCTCCTTTCTCCTGTGTCTAATAAAAAGCATATTGTATTCATTGTTACGAGTTCTTCTTCCTTGGTTTTCTTCTCTGCAACTCTTCTTTCGTAAAACAAGCTCCATGACTTTGAATAAATAAAAACTATTATTTTCATCTCTTCTCACTTCTTGCACTCTGTGTTTGAATGAATGTTTATTATCTTCCAAGTCTGTATGTTGTGTTAAACATGTTTGCAGGAGTTGACTGTGGATACTCTTTTTCCCTTTTAGTGCTTGCCAAGCCCTAACCTCCATACACACCCCTTGGAGCTGATATAATAGAGATTTGTGTGGTTCCTCTTGACAATTTATTTCATTAAAGATATCAAGTTTCCACAATCCATCAAATATTTGAATGTGTTTTATGGATTCGATTGTGTTGATGGTAAAAAATAACAACACAATCGAATCCAGAAAACACATTCAAAAATTTATTTCATTTCTCAGTGTTGTAGTGAGCAAGAAGAAATGCCATTTAATCTAGGTGCATCACCACCCTTTCAATTTCTTGTATTTCTAATTTTCCATCTTCCCTTTTCCCTCTAAAAGCTGGTAGACTAGGTTAGTTTTAGAGTTATCCGATGTTGGGCTGGACCATTTGCATCTATGTTAGGGAGCAAATTTGGCTTTCTCCGGAGGTCTAATCTCAACTGCAAGGCCCCAAACCTTGAGATCAGTCCCATTGTTTCACTAAAATGCTGAAACTGAACCAATAGGTTCAGCAAGGTGCAAATTCAAGTGACAACAGTTACCTTATACGACAGACAAGCTTCAGCTCGGATCCCACATGAGCTTACTATTCAGGAAAACCTACCTAGGTCTTTTGCCCCAGCCTTCTCCCTTAATTTAACATGTCAATGTGCCCCAAGATGTGTTCTTGACAATGTTCAATGGGTTCATGATGATGTTGAAATGTTTCCTCTGAGAGCTCAAATTTTGAAAACATATATTCTCAGTTCCTCTACTTGGTCCTCAAATCTACAGACCATTGGTGCTGCAAAATTCCAAATAGCACCCAAATCATCCATTTCTCTCCTATTCCCTTCTATACCAAAAACACTGGATCTCCAAAACGTGGAAGCTATTGAGATTTGATAGACATGTTCCTCTTCTCATAAACATGGCAGCCCATCTAGTCAAATTCCTATACTTTGATTTACCAGCGCTGGTTAGAACCTTTTAGTGGTTAGCACCATAGAAGGATTGGAATAGGCGCTCCTCCATAAAGTAGATTTCACATTTTGGAACAAATTCTTCGGCATTAAAATAGAGTACAAATCATTATCTGAAGCCAGTCAAGGAGTCTACGTCTGCATCTTACCCTTTAAATGTTACTGTGTGCTTTATATTCAAAATTATGAAATAAGACTAGAGGTTCTTCAGAAATGTGCTTGGCATTTTATTCAATTATGAACTGTCCATGCAAGCATGGTTTGAACCTTCAAGAATACAAACTGTCTCCATACAAAATCCCTTTGTAGCTTCACATCCAATGTCCCATACCAGATTTTTCTCTGTAAATTCTCAACATGTGAATGAATGTGCATTGAAATAGATATATTGTATGAGCATAGGAATTGCAGAAGAATGGAAAAATGGAAACAAGAATTTTATGTAATTGTCATATTTATACACTACGTGTCTCATACTTATGGTCTTACTGAAGTTTCATGCCCACCAAAGCAGAGACTTGTTGTGACCTATTTCACACATCACCCCATTGCAAATGGGGACCCCCAAGTTTTGGTTTCGCCCTCAGCATAACGTTTTGGAGTTCAGAATTTGAGTAATTTTTGAGAGTCAGTCCAGCCAGGTTGAGACTTTGAACCATAGTTCCACTGAGTTTTGGGGACGGGGATGGGGGGATGGCAGGGGACGGGTTTCGGGGGTGCAGGGGCGGGGGGCCTAAGTTTGGGGACGGCGAGGGGACGGCGGGGGGATGGCGGCGGGGGAGCGGTGCGCTAAAATACATATAGTACTTGAAAAATTAGTTATAAAAAGATGTATAATTGTAAAAGCCTAAGGAACATTGAAACAATGAAAATATACTTGTAACTTAATAGACATTGTGATTGGAACGAGAACTAGTTGTTTCATATTCATAATTTGAATTTCAAAATTTCATAGTCATGATTCATAATTACAATCAAGTATCAAGTTATCAACACAACAGTGTTCAAACTTCAAACTTCAAAAACAAAATACTAAATACTAAATAGATAATGGCCTAATGCCTCTAATGATCTAATCATCTCCAACTCCAAGCTCCATGCCAATCTCCTCATCACTGGAACCGTCGGACGAGGACCCCAAATGCTCAAGCTCATCTAAACCAATACCAACCAGCCCTGTCTGTGTAGCATCCTCATCTATCTGTGCCGGCTCTTCTGGCTCTACATCCCATCTGGCTGCTAGACTCTCCTTGTATGTAGTTGTGCTGCGATCAATGAGACGTAAGGCACTATGGACAGCCACAAGCTTCTTTGCCCTCCTAGAAGTGAGCCCGTTCCTCTTAACAGAGTGGATGAAGTTATAAGTGGACCAGTTCCTCACAGAAGCAGAAGAACTAGAAACCTGGGACAGCAAACGAGTGGCTAGAGTAGTAATCAAAGATCTAGGCCCATGCATAGTCCACCACAACTTGGGGTCCTCCTGTGACATAGTCTCCAAATCTAATTTGGCTGCCTCTGAATATCCCCAAAGAGTAGCAAATTTTGTCCACTCAGTACGAAGCAAGCTGGCCTCTATAGGATCATACATTTTGTCAATGGCCTTCATGAACCCTTCCTTCACCTCAACATCCTCTATAGGTTGTCACTCTACCAAGACGTGGCACATACCACTTTGGGTCCAATGCGTAGGCAGCCATGTGTAAGGGAGTGTTGAGTTTCTCCCATCTATGCTGAATGATTGGATAAACATGCTCGGTGTAGAATTGCATTGTGGGGTCCTTCTCTCGCACTTTAGCCTTCATTTGATCAAGCATGGAATCAATGCATTCGTATACCTCTCCAAGGGAAGGTGCATTAGAATCCCCAAATCTAATAACTTTGAAGACTAGCTCAATGATGGAGACAACATATTTGGCATCAACCCAAAAGACATCATTCTTCACCACCTCCTTGACCCTCAATCCCTGTTGTGTCTTTGACTCAGGCCATCTATTCCATTTTGCTGTCATTACCATTAGTTGCAAAGGCTCTTGCAACTCAAGCATCCTCTCCAAGAGAATAAAGTATGATGCATACCGAGTCTCTACAGGCTTCAGGAATTCCTTATTGGACAAGGACCTGAAAAGTGCATGTGAATGATGATGGTTGTAGATAAACATCTGCACATCTCTAGCATCATTGACAATAGATTTGATGCAGCTAATTTTACCCAGGTCCTTAAGTGCATTATTCATAGCATGCACACAACAAGGAGTCCAGAAAATATGCCTATAGGCTGCCTCAATCAACCTCCCTGCAGCTTTGCACACATGGGCCACATTTGTCACTACCTGCACCACATTTTGTGGTCCAACCTCCTCTATAGCATCCTTGAGGATCTGAAACTGATAATGGGCATCCTTGCTATGCCCTGAACAATCAATAGCCTTAAGGAAATAAGGGCCCGCTACAGATGTGACGATGATATTGATGAGTGGACGATGCCTAATGTCCGTCCACCCATCCATGACTATGCTACATCCACTTGCGACCCAGGTTCTCTTCATCTTCTCCATCAAAATATTAATCTTGGAATAGTTTTGATCCAAGATTGTTGTTCTCAATTTATTCTCCCCTGGTGGCACATATGATTGTCTTGCCCTTATTATCTTTGACACAGCTTCCTTATAATAAGGAGAGCGAGCCACATGGAATGGAATGCCATTGGCAAAGAATAATTTGCCAATGGCATCATCTGCCTCATCCTTTGCCTGCACATTGAATAAATCTACTAAAGGTTGTGAAGATGCCATCTTACGTTTCCCCCTAGGCTCTGCTACACTTGAACTGAACGGATTTGGTGGCCTTTAAATCTGCAAAGTAGAAGTAGACACTGCTGAAAACTGATCACCCACACTCTTATGTGGCAATGTAGCAGATGCAGGCACTTCATCCTCATTACAACCCCATAATTTTAAAATTTCAGCCCTGTACTTCAAGTTACCTGCCACAACTTTGCATACATCTACACCTTTGACTCGAATAAGAAGAAAGTGTGCATTAGTTTTTGTAATGCTGCCAAACCATGTAAGCTCACACATGTGACACTTCCATAATCTAGTGCCCCCAGTTGCCCCAGGCTTTGTTGCTACCTTGGATGCAAATTGTTTTAAGGGTTTTTTTGGATCAAAGAGGCCCTTGGCCCATTCTTGAAGGATTTCTGAAGGGCAGCTATTATCTCTAGTGCCAATGGAACTTGTGGTAGTTTGAGTATTTGAGGCTGAGCCATGTTGTGGAACTTGTGGTTCAACTTCACCCACAACCTCCCCTCCTATTTGAAAGTCAGGATCATCTGATGAATCATTTTCACTTTGAATTCCTGGTTCATCATCACTTCTGTTGTGTGAACTCATTATGATGATGATGCTGCAAAAACAATGTAAAAATAAAATCAGACTTATATAATATAAACCGAAAGTTAGAAACTTGAAAGAAATTCAAATCATAAATGTGGTCTCATGGATTGAAATATTGCAAGATATGCATAAGAATTAAGAAATCAAAATGTGATTTGTTCTGCAAAATTTGGAAGCATAGGCAAGGCATTTGAACTATTTGACTGAACTGTTTGACTGAATGCATCAAGGCAAGGCATTTGAATTGTTTGATTGAATGCATCAAGGCAAGGCATTTGAACTGTTTGATTGAAGGCAAGGCATGTGAGGCAAGGCATTTGAAGTTTGAACTGTTTGACTGATGCATTCATTCAGTCATTGTCAAACAGTTCAAATGCCTTGCCTTGATGCATTTGACTGATGCATTCAGGCATCAAGGCAAGGCATTTGAACTGTTTGACAATGACTGAATGCATTCAGTCAAACAATTCAAATGCCTTGCCTTGATGCCTGAATGCATCAATCAAACAGTTCACATGCCTTGCCTTCAGTCAAACAGTTCAAACTTCAAATGCCTTGCCTCACATGCCTTGCCTTGATGCATGCCTGAATGCATCAAGGCAAGGCATTTGAACTATTTGACTGAATGCATTCAGTCATTGTCAAACAGTTCAAATGCCTTGCCTTGATGCATTCAGTCACTATCAAGGACTCAAGCGTCAAACAGTTCACAGTTAAAAATTTAAAATGCTTTGGCTTGATGCATTCAGTCACTGTCAAGTGTCAAGTGTCAAACAGTTCACATACCTTACCTGTGCTTCCACATTTTGCAGAAATGCCAGCAAATAAATAATAGTTTTTAGTTTTAACTTTTAACTTTTATCTCATTTTCGATTTTAAAATTTTTCAAAAAATAAATTATTTGAAATTGGGGCTGACTGGCTGAGGCTTTGAGTGAATCCCTCAAAGGGATGCCAGCTCATGGAAGAGGCGACGATGTCGCCTTCCATGAGCTGACATCCCTTTGAGGTTGAACTGTTGACGAAATGCCTCAAAGGGATGTCAGCTCATGGAAGGCGACATCGTCGCCTCTTCCATGATCTGGCATCCCTTTGAGGGATTCACTCAAAGCCTCAACCAGTCAGCCTCAATTTCAAATCGTCGCCTCTTCCATGAGCTGGCATCCCTTTGAGGGATTCACCCCCGACCTCCTGTTGCCAATGCCGAATGCCCTAGCGGCCGAAATCAAAATGCTAAATCCGAAATCGTAAATACCTGTTGAGACTTGAGTGTTACTGAGTGTTGAATAATGAAGCCCTTGGAAAATCCGAAAACCTTGATCTCTCCTCTGGTTTAGTTTGCAGTTTGCATTCACTCTCAGGCAATCTCGAATGCTCGCACAGGCACGCACGGGTAGGGTAGAACCATCGCTCGAAATGAGATAAAAGTTAAATAAAAAACTTTAACTTACATGATACTTCATAATAGTTAAATTTTAATAAATTTGATTTTAATTAAATTTTAATACACTTGACTTTCATTATTAATAGGGGACGTGGGAAACTCAGAGGCTTGGAGATGCCCAGAAGACTCCCAAAGGAGACGCCCAGAAGACTCCGAGACGCGAAGAAGACTCCATGTGAAGGAAACGTCCGAGGGACGGCGGAGGTACGGGGAGATGGCGGGGGGGCGTTTCCCTGACGTCTCCGAGACGGCTACTTTTTTGAGGGGGACGCATCCCTGTGGAACTATGCTTTGAACCCATTTGTGCGCCTAAACGTCATGGAAGGGCCCGGAAGGTCCGGAAGACGAGGATCGCCTGTGCTTTCAATCATTTCTGACACTTCCTATCTTTTAGGGATTCTGCTTCTTTGCTTTTTGCTTTTTTGATTTTTGGCATTTTTAGGCCATTCTGGAGTTCCTATTTTTTAGGGATGCTTTTTGTTTTTTCTATTTTTAGAAAGTTTCTATTTTGGGAAAAGTTTCTATTTTAAGGTCCCACTGAGCATGAAGTCAACACGCCTCTAGAAATCAACATGAAAATCAAGGTAAATGGTAAAAACTGGCAAAAGTGGCTAAGTCTGGTGAAGTGCGCCCATGAGAAAGAATGGCAGGCCAAGCATTGAAGTCCGTCCTTGAGGCAGACACTGCAAGCCAAGGTTGAAGTCCGCCCTGGCAAGGTTAGCTTCCAAGTCCGCCATGGCATGAGGAAGGGTCAAGTCCGCCCCTGGCAAGGAAGACCACCAAGTCCGCCCCTGGCAAGGAAGACCACCAAGTCCGCCCTAGGAAGGAAGTATAGAAGAAAATGGCAAGGAAGGGGGCCAAGTCCGCCCTTGGCAAGACATGCCTTCAAGTCCGCCATGTCTTGAGAGGGGTTGAAGTCCCCCCTTGGACAAGTAAGGTGCTAAGTCCGCCTTTGGGAGATGTAAACATGAAGTCCGCCATATCCTGGCAAGCCTCCAAGTCTGCCCATGGCTTGATGAAATGCTAAGTCTGCCTTTGGACAAGGCAAGGCTAAAATGCGCCCATGACAAGGAGAGTATGAAGTCCGCCCAACTTTGGGAGAGGAAATTTTTCTAAGGCATGAAAAAATAAAATATGCCTAGAAAGAGAAGAGATCAAGCTAACACGAAATTCACTCCTCAACATGACGGAATAGAATTCTATGGCACAGAAGGAAGAAGGTCTAGCAAGGCAAACATAAAGTCCACCCCTCTCAGCTTGAATTAATTCCTAAGACATGGATAAAATTGCAAAATGGCAGAGAAATCTCTAAGTCCGCCCAACCCAGAAGGAGAGGGAAAATAAAGTTTTTTGACTAAGTATGAACGTCCAGAGAAGCTAGAAATCCGCTCGAAGAGTCAAAAATCGATAGAGAGAGTCAAAAATCAATAGAGAAACCATGAAGCTCGTTTCGGCTAGGCAAATGATTGGAAAATTAAATATTTCCCATGGACAAACAAATTTGGCCAAGTATCAATTTTGAAACGGGTTGCAATTTTAATATTTAATATTTTTAATTATTTCCCAGCACTTAGGGAATTTTAATTAAAATATTCAAAGTATGGAGAAAACGAGAGATTACTTGGAAGAATAATCATTTCGCCTTGCGTAAAATTAAATTTGCCACGATTCAATGATTAGACGTGTTGGAAAATCAATTTTAATGATTAAATTAATATTTTCCAATAAATTTAAGTGTTCAACACTTAGGCAAATTTTAAAAGAGAAAGAAATTTGAAGATTTCAAACAGAGGTGGTGCCATGGTAAAAATTGGAAACTTGCCTCAACGATTCTGAAAAGAATTAGAAACTTGCCAATCAAGGAAAAGAAAAGGTTTCTAAAATTGAGAGAACTGAGAGAGAAGAAAGCAGTTGCTAAGGAAAATCGCACTTCTCAACCATAAAATGAGTTTCAGCAACTCATTTTTCACAAATTCGATTGAGAAGAAGTTAGCTCTCTCAAATCTGCAAGAAGTAATTTTCAAAGAGAAATACTGAGAGTAATGTTATCCTTCTTCAGTGGAAGAAGTAATTTTATGTAAGGACGTGATTTTTAGGAAGAAATAAACTTTTTCTTTGCTGAAAATCGCACTTCTCAGCAGATTGGCGCACTTCTTTTGTCAAATTTTCAGAAGTTATAATTTATTCACAGCCAGAGGACGTTCTCGGAGGTTTGGAAATCAATTGGCAACACTTTTCTACTCTTTTCTAATCTTCTTCGTTCATTTTTGGCACGAGATTTATCCAGTACTTGCGAATTTTTTTACTTTCAGATTGTTTTTTTTGCAGAAATACATATTTTAACAAGCTGAAAGTACGATTTTATCAAATAAACATCCCGAAATAGCTAGATTTTTGAAAGTTCTCGTATTAATGTTAATTATTTTTGAACTTGCAAGTTGATGACCACCCGGGGAGAACCGTCTAGACAAGCACTGATGAAGTTCGCCAGCAAGGGGCTGCAGCCGGAGTCCAAAATTAATTCAAAATGGAAGAATATTACGGACACCAACCTCGGACACATCGATCTCAAGGAATTCAAAAGAAGGATGTACAGGCCCGATGGATTCTTGCCGACACCTATCGCCAAAAGGATGGTGAGAAATGGAATTGTTCAGGCTGCCGGATTTCTGCCTACGATTGAGTGTGCTGAGTTGATAGTAGAGTGTGCCCTTCACTACAACGCACAAGACAGGCAAATTGTCGCGCCAGACGGAAGGATATTGACTCACCTTGGAGAGTTAGCCATATAGGAAGCCTTCGGCATCCCCACCTATCACAAGACGGCTTACAAAACTAAGGAGGATGCAAAGAGATTATACGACGAAGAGCTTGACCTCTGTGCCGCCAACATTAATAAGTCATGGCTGGAGAAACCCAAGGCTGGAGAAACCCAAAGTTTCTGCCAAGAAGATGCCTAAGAAGTTGTTGCGCACATACTTCAAGGAGGATTACGGGGATATCATTATCCTGCTGAACATAATAGTTGGCAATCCTTTGGAAGCGACTCTCGAGACTTGGATGTACTATTTCATTGAGGACATCACAGAGGGCTTAAAAATGTTCAACTGGTCTCGCATGATAAGCAACAGCCTCCACGAGCAGCTGGTCAACCTTGAGATGACCAAGACATTTTATATGAGTTCCTACGTCATCTACATGTTGGCTAGGACGTACAGGTATGCAGGCTTGATCTGCAAAGGCATAGTGGGCAATGGGGAAAATGAACTGAAATCCTACGACTGCTATCCACAGCTGCAGTTGAGCGAGAAAACCCACTCAAACGAGCACATGATGCATTCCTCATGTACATAATGAGAATACTACAAGGAGGAACGCACCAACAGCTAACTCGTGAAGCCAAAAGTCTGATCGGCAAATACGGGTCTTGGTTCATCCAGTATCCGAGGTACACATATATCAGAATCCAAGGATTCACTTGGAATCCATATCGATTGCCTATCTTTCCTACAAACAAGATGATCCTGCTTGAAGTGCTGAGACAATTAGAGGAATATCAGAGGCGGCAATCACTTTTCCCTTTTTCATAGGGAACATGTTGGAAACATGTCCGTCGACGCAGGCAGCTGAGACTGCCAAGCTTGAAATACAGCATTACCCCTTCACCACTTATCAGTCTAGGGACAACTTTGACCCGCACCATCATGTCAAGACTGTGGATGGGAGAAGGTATAGGCACAAGGTCGAATTGGAGGATTTCTGGGCAGATGTTGTAGATGAGTTTGAGGTCAGACGGAGAATGTGGTCCAGACTGCTTGTTAGCTTGATCAGGACGACCAAGCTTTGTCGAGTGTCTGATCAGCTGGAGGATGATGGAAAGCAAGTACAGTCGTGCTTTGATGAGAGCTTGCCCCTGCCTGTTGTCAGATGGTCAGAACCCGAACATGCCGACTTGAACACCTTGATGAGACCAGTCGTCAAGTACACACAATGCTGGGTTGACCAACAGATCCAGGAACTGAGGCGAATGAAGGTGACGTTGACCTATGACAGGTTGAGCGAGATGGAATCCTACTCCTCGAATGCGGAAGCATCGCAAGGCGTGGAAATGATAGAAGCCACTACTTCTAGGAAAAGGAAGGAGATAGTTGTAGGCAAGGAGCCAGCTCAGAAACAAACGAGGGTAGAGCCTTCACGCTCTGCCACATCCAGAAACATCGATGAGATATTGGCTACCATTGATGCTCCATTGGCCAACATAGGAAACTCTTCCCCGATTCCCGAAGAAAATATAGAGCCTCAACTAGACTATGATGAGCCGCCATCCCCCACAGGCATGGAAATACTAGGGTTAGATAATGATATAGGCGCCCAAAATGATGACTTTCAGGAGGGAATGATTTCAGCCCTTCGAGGAATTTTGGACGCTCCAAACGGAGAAAGTGTACCGGAGGATGACAACATAGAACAGCTCACAATCTCGGACTGGTTAAAGGAAAGGATGGAAATACAAGTGCCAGTGGAAGAACAAGAAGAGGATGATGCTGCGGACTTCTTGGCCAGACTTACACAAACTTTAGTCAAGAAGTCGGCCAAGAAGTTCTCAACCATACAGAGGAATGAAGCCGGCAACAAGACCGTACAGATTGCAATGCCTACAATGGACAAGCCACGGGAAGACATAGCCCCACATGAGTATGCATCACTACCATTGACTTGGGTCCATCCACAAAGGGCCAGGAAGTTAAAGATTTGGACAATTCATTGTCCACCATCAAGTCGAGGTTGGCGAAGGAAATGGCGAAGAGGAAGGAGTGTCAGCAGGAGATTGAGCGCCTGAAGGAGTACATACAGCATCTAATCAAGCCGCTTGATCAAGATGACACGGCAGCTCACCCTTCTCCCGAACTCTTCCCAGGAGGCAGCAAAGGACATAGAAGAAGACAAGGTCACGGCCAGAGAGGCTAAAGGTTGGATAGCGGTCAAAGGCACGAAAGCTGATATATTCCTGGAGAGGTTGACCTTGGTCTATGGTCAAGCCACTTGATTACTTTCTAGACCGATCGCCTTGGTGGAACTATGGGATGGTCTTCCAGATGTACAGGAAAGAATAATTCCTTGCCTAAAGATTTTGAAAGGGACTCCGAAGCAGGAACTGATAGATGGAGGCATCATTGCAACGGGCGCAGCTTACAATTTCCACACCTGGTATTGGGCTTTGACGGCACGAGGAGAGGTGTTGGAAAGAATGAAGGTTGAGGGGCTCAAAGTGGAGGAGCAAATTAGAGAAGTCCAGACCAAGATCTTCAACATGGTTGTCGACATTCTGGACAAGGAGGTCATACGGGAGAACGATTTGCAGCTAGAGGCTTTGAAGAATAAAGTGCAGGAAGGCTTCTTTACTATCAATGGGCCTATCTTGAAGCAGAACTGGGTCAAAATGGCGAATTTCCTAGCCATCTGAGAGGTCTTTGAGAGGGTCGAGACAGAGTGGGAGGACATCTTTGTCAGATGCGCCGAAAGTATGGACGGATTGGAGTTCAGGATCGGAATACTCCCGCAGGTCACTATGGAAGAGATTGCCTCTATTGTGTCCAGGTTCATCGAACACACGGCAACTCGGGAAGATAGGGATGTAATTCCTTGAAAATAGCTCTGGGCGCCAACTCACTCTTGTCAACTCTTAGTTCACTGTTGTTATTTTGGGAAACCTTAATTAGGGTTTGTTTGTTTTAATCTTGGTCGTTGGCTCATTTTAATTTGAGCCATTTATTCATTTCTGAGAACTCTAAACTTGTGTACTCTCATTTTCAATTTGTGAAGTGAGTAGTATGAGATTGTTGCAATAGACTATTTCCATTAATAAAAGCTCTAGTGCATGATTTGCTTAAAACTACTTTTGTTTTCAAATAGTGTGCAAGGTTTACATCTTCTCCTTCAACATTTAGAGTAAAGTTAAACTAGTATTTTATTTGAATGTTTGTTAGTGAATGATAGATCTAATAGCAGTGGTTGATGAGATTAAGCTCATACTTTTGTTGAATAGATGATTTGTATTCAATGTGCAAAGTTAGCCTGAGCTATTAAGTTGTGAATGCTTAACTTCCGTTTGGATAATTGTTAATTCAAACATGAAAATCATTATCACCTCCATTGAAGATTGCACCCACTTTGCGTAGTTGTCCTAAGGAGGCGAAACAAAGTGTGGTTATTCCAGTTTCATCTAGTCACTGTCGTCTCTTGAGTTCTTAAACGTAGCTTAGACCTCTAAACCCTTATCTTTTTGCCCTTTTTTTTTGGAAAATCTAAAGTACCTGATGGAAAGAGCCTCAATGTCAAAACCGTCTAAGTCCTTAACTTGCCAATAAATTTTAACCTAAGTCCCCTTGTGATTACCAGCAAATCACAACACCCACTAATCTTATCCACATGTCATGACCTGACTAAAGAAACATTGGAGTTATTGCATAATCTTCTTAGCATACGCATTAACTTTTCAAGAGAGGATAAAGTGTCCTTGGGCATTTTATTCTGTGTTCGGTGGGTATTAAAAACACACACCAACAAGACTTATCAGGGATTGTATGTTAAATTATTAGATATACAATACATAGAGTGATTAAGTAGCCTGCATCTGTATTTACACTTTTAAGCTATGTCACAAGGTTCAAGTTCATGTTCGTCTTTGGCAACAACAAAATTCATATGATGTTTGGCCAGGGACAAAAATTCCAAAAACATTCATGATTAAATTTGCCTTATATAAATTTGATTTTTTTTAAATATAAGTAATAAATCCATAACATATAAACAATATTATGTTTAATTTGAATATATTATAATAAATTTAAAAACATTATAATATAAATGTTAAAAAATGAATTTAAATATTATTATATAAATAATTATATTAAATAATAACTATATTATAATTAAAAATCTATTTTAAATATTTTAAAATATTATATTTCAAGATATTGAATTTAAAAATTATTAAGAAAACAAAACAAGAGATATTAAAATTTCTTTTAAAAAACAAAAAATTAAAATAGGTTGTAATCAGCATTTATAGTTCCAAGGTCAATTCCATGATCTCATTGCTTTGCTTGCGCAGACCCCATCCCTATTCATTCTACCCTCCTAGCAGATTTGGATACGGAACTCCGCACAGTGACTCTTGTTCATTCTGAGATACCAAACAACCACAATTACTAAGCCCCTCCCATTGAATTTGTCAATAGTATTGTCCCTGCCTGTCACCAATGAAGGGATGGCAAGAGACAATGAATAGTGAGCGAATGAGAGAGAAATCCCCAAATTCAGTCAATCTGATTCAGCATCAGCAGGCCTAAAAATAAAAATCCAAATATTAAAAGTGGTAAGCCCTTATTTGTTCAAATATTAGGGCGAATGAGAACAGATTTTTTAAGATGTCTTTGAAGTTCACTGAATTTTGAATTTGATAGATGAAATTTGGCAAACCCTGTGACTTAGCTTTTAAGTGTTATTTTGTAGTGGACATTTCAAATAAACAAGACAGCTTAACAGTTCCTAGAACTAGAAGACTAGTTGTGGGGTAGCCATTAGTGCAAGAATGGTTTCAAGAATATTAGCCATGACATCACATCCACTCCATGACGAATTAAACTTTCCAATCAAGATTCTCTTTAGCATTGAAGATCATTAGAAGCTTCCTTGGGAAATTCATGCCTATATGAGACCTCACCTAGTTAATTCTCCACATTTGTGTGGGTGCACATTGAAATGGATATATCATAAAAGCACTGGAGTTTGAAAGAAATCATACTTCACTTTGAAACAAAATTTTATCATCCAGATTAGGACAATGCAAATATTTAGATGGCACTTTTATCATGCTTTTGTTCATAATCCAGAAATATTAAGCAGCAACCAATAAATGGTCCAGGGAAATTACTTTTAAGAAATTAACTCTAACCATTTGGGCCCAACCCAAAAGATTAGCAATGAATCAATAAATTGGTATCGCCAAAAAGTCAAGCAAAATAACAATTGTAAAGATATACAAAATCAAAAGCCTTCAAAACAATTTTTTTTATCAATAAACAATTTGTTATCATAAATGAATATTATAAAATAACAGTAAAGCTACAGCCTCAAAAATATAAAAAAGATAATAATATTTGTTTCTAAACACAAAAACTATATCATCATACCATATGAAAGAATTTTGCTTCAAATTTTCCTGCACGTCTATCTGTGGTCGTGACATCAGATGCACTTTGACCTCCACCAAGTACAACCTGTCATAATTAATTTTGCAGCTTTGAGATGATAATCAATGTTGCTATGTATATATGCTAACTTAAACAGGAAATGTAAACTATAATAGCTACAAATTTCAAGACTCAATAATACATAGTTTCAGAAATGTTCAAATGACAGGCACTTACATGATCAAAAATAGGAGAAATGGTAACTGCATTTACAGGGCGCTCAGTCACATAAGTCTTTATAAGAGTTAAGGTTCTGACGTCCCATAGCTAATATTCACCAAGGAAAGAAGGAACATAAGTCCAGCAACTAATAGTAAATTTGCAGTTTTATACATTTTAACTTTTAAGAAACGGTACCTTTGCTGATTTATCTGAAGCTCCTGTGAGGAAGAAAGAACCATCTGCAGACTTAGCCAAAGAAGTTATACCCTTTTGATGGCCCTTTTCTGGATCACTTTCCTTAAGCAGTTTTCCTGTCTGCGGTCAACCCCAGAAACAGAATAAGCAACAAATTGCAAATATAATCCTCCAGTAATCTAGAAGTTAACATATTGATTATCACTTTATATGTTGTTTTCTGGATTGACACTATATTTCAGAGGAAATAAAAAATTCATAGTGATATCATGTTATGATACCCAGCCAAAACATGATGAAGCTTATAAAACTTAACAAAAGTTCTAAAACTGTTTTGGTGCAGGAATCTGAAAGGGAACAAAAAATCTGAAATCAAGATCTCTAAGAAATTTGAAATAGATCTTATGCCTAAAACCTGAAATTTGGTTGTCTAAGACTGAGAACTATAACTGCTAGCAAAAGACTGAAAACTGGAGTTGCTAAGAAATCCAAATCGAACTCTTTTCTAAAATTGAATAATATCAATTTATAGCAATTTTATTCCAACAATGTTGCCTAGAATGGACATATAGATGCCCTAGACCACAGCAAATATCTAACTAATCATAATGTTCCATGGATAAAGATGTCACTCAAAAGCATTCTTAGGGATGCCAAGTCAATCTATCCTGTATTAGAGATGTGTTTCTAATACTATTAGTGTGATTTACTATTGCAATTGCTTATAATTACAAAACCTAAAAATATAAAAGAAAAAATGATACATAATATCAGCTGTATGATCTCAAACAATTATTATACTATTTCAAAATTCAGAAACGAGAATTAACAGCGAATATCCATCACGCACCTCTGAATCCCAAAGACGTACAACAGCATCTTCTCCAGCACTGATTATTGTCCTATTTAGGGGGCCCCAAACAGCTCTGTTTATCCTGCCTTTAGACCCAGGTATCGTGAGTATGGACTCAGAATCCTCTGCATTATACAACATGGCAGTAAAATTGTAAGGCATACAGACCATAAACATTTGCAATACTCTACTTTAAGAAGAAAGAGAGATCAAACAAGAATACACAAAATAGAAAAAAATTAAACCACCATAGCACAATGCTGAATCAAATTAGTTTTTCCTATCTTCTGTGTTAAACTAACTTCATTGGGAACTCTAACTTCATTGGGAACTCGGCAATGCCATTACCAATTGTCATGTGCCTCAGTTTATGATGATCAAAGGAAGCCTTATTGCTTCCTATCCTTCAAGTAATAAACCTTTCCACAGTGATGGCTGATGTCAAACATCAGTCTACCCCCATCTTGGTTTCAGTGCCTTGGGCCTTAATCTACCTTTGTCCAGATGCTTTCTCCAGGTCAATTTAGTAAACTTAAAATTTAGAGGAGTTCTTATCTTACATCTATTTCAAAGCCTACAATAAGGAGGTATTTGTTTCAAACACTACAACAGAAACTTTGTTGACAATTCCTCCTGATTTGCATTAAGATGGCCGGGCCCTTGAAATGCTACAATCAGGATCCAACCCTCGCTTAGAAGCTCATGCACTCACACCAATTATTAAAATATCTATTTACAGTGAAACTGCAGTATCTGGATACAGAAATTAAAACTTTTATAGAGAACCCAGGCTGTGATACAGCTTGGGCTGTCATTACCCTCACAAATTAAGTAATGAAGGTGCTTTGAAACACCACCCTGAGCTGTACATATTTTAAAGAAACATTTTATTTTTTTAAAACTAAATACTAAAGTCTAAAATAATAAACATAAAAATAAAGTTATAAATTTAAATTTGAAGTTGAGCACCACATTTTGGGTCCTGGAGAACTATTTCATGCTACTATTCAACCAGGTGGATGGCATTTTCTGGAGGCACCTTTTGAGAGGATAATTTTGCTGATGCTACCCACTCCAGTAGAGATGAAAACCCCTGATTAGAGCACTCCAGGTCAGGATGCAGACCCTGCCTCATAATCAAACACCTACAGTGTTTTTTATCTCTGCTAATTTCTTATCATAAATTATCTGAGCACAGAATATCTATTTTCTTGCTAATATTCCAGAGGTTGACCAGCAGACCTGACCTCGTTTGGAAGGCGAACATCAGTCAGTATGTTTCTGGATGTAACAGGCAGATCAAGCAGATTACTCAGACTGTTGCAGGTCCTGTTTAGGGCGGATTTTAAAGGATTCAGACCTAGCTAAATCTGCCAGGGGTCCTGGAAGTGGCGATTCCAGATCTGTCACCTAATTGAGGTCACTTGGGGAACAACATCAAGAGCAGGCAAGCAAACCAGAGTTCAACAAATCTTACCAGCTAATTCAGATCTTTAATAAGCAGGCGACCTGCCATCTCACCATTCATCTGCCAAGGTTACCCTATCATGAGAAGTTGCTGCCATATTTGATCAGAGGTACACAAGAACACTTTGAAATATCCTTAGCTCGAATTTATTGCATAGCGACTAAGGGTTTGTTTGAGTGCATATTGTTTAAAAGTTTTCAGATGGTTTGATTTTTTGAGAAAGGCTAATTTAATGCAAGTAACAGTTTCAATGTATAATGAAAATTCAGAAACAATAATTCCAACGAAACTGTAGTATTTCAGATACTTTTATTGAGCTCAGAAATTTATTACAAATCTATATGGTGGACCAGGTTTATTTATGCAGTCCAATCAATTCAGCAATGGCTGTGATTTCTGGTGACAAATCGCCGTTTCTTGATCAGACCACGACTTGCATGGATGGCGCCTAGTAATCCTCAGCTAATCTGTCCACAAATTTGCCTGTATAGAGCCTATTAATAACTGCAATTTCCTTGGCCAACTGGACGGTTTTCTTCAATCTGTATCCTTCACTGTGTATGCTGCAAACATTCAATGAACTGGGGGTTGTGGCCCATTCATCACAAAACCAGGAGTTCTGTCCTAGAAAATTTCTCCTTCATAGTTCGGCTGAGAGAAAAAATACCAAAAGGAATGTGTTCTGAATGAATCTCTCAACTCAATCGAGCCTTTTATCCTTTTGCTCAAAAAGCCATCAATCCCTAAAATGATCTTATCTTCTTATTAATAAATCGCCCTTTTTTGAGAATAATAAACTTAGGCTTCTTCTAATTTATTGACCCCCAAAAGGTGACGCCTAGTACTAATTAAATCTTCACTTAAAAGTGACCCCCATCAATGATCATAACTAATAATTAAGTAATATCAACTGAACTATAGCTTTTTGGCCTCAATTTAATTATTATCATATTCGCTCAGTAAACATATAATTTTCTAACCTCAAGAATGAAAGGGCTAGAAAATTTCTTCATGATTGATCATCAAGCGAAGAGGGACATTACAGTCCTCCCTTCCCGGGATTGCTGGTCCTCTAGCAATCACAAATTAGGATGCTGCAGAATCTCTTCCCCTTCCCATGTTGCATCCTCACCTGGTAAATCTTTCCATTTGATCAGATATTCTAAAATCACTTTATTTCTCAACTTCCTCTCTCTCCAATCAGCAATACCCTCAGGAACTAATACCAAATTCACTTCTTCATCAAATGGAGGAAGCTCAGGGGATGTCACAACTTGCTGGCCCAATGCCTTCTTGACACAAGAAACATGGAAGACGTTATGGCTTTTACTACCCTCAGAAAGCTCCAATTCAAATGCAACCTCGCCAATTCTCCTCACTATCCTATAGGGCCCATAAAAACATGGCTCGAGTTTATCTGCACCACTTTT
This sequence comes from Sequoiadendron giganteum, assembly GCA_007115665.2. Classification (NCBI taxonomy): domain Eukaryota; kingdom Viridiplantae; phylum Streptophyta; class Pinopsida; order Cupressales; family Cupressaceae; genus Sequoiadendron; species Sequoiadendron giganteum. The sequence continues at coordinate 641,656,225 of CM021107.1, forward strand.
CTTCAATGAGGACTGCTTGTATGGAGCGCAAGAAAACTAAGTCTCCAACCTCAAAAGATCTCTCAACTCGGTGCCTGTCTACATACATTTTCTGTTGATTTTGCGTGTGTTGAAGATTGTCCTTCAACGCCTTGAGAATATCCTAATGGTTTTGCATTGCTTCCTGGCCCGAGGGACCTGCTATCATCAAAGGCCAAATCCACAAATGATAAGGTGTCATACCCGTATAAGGCCTTGAAGGGGGACATGCCAATCGACATGTGGTTGGTGGTATTGTAACAATACTCCCCTAAATACAACCACCTGATCCAAGCACGCTACTGCCCCAAAAGATAATTCCCAAGATAGCCCTCAATCCATTTATTTACTAGCTCTGTCTGACCATCGGTTTGAGGATGGTACCTTGTGCTCAATGTCAACTTTGTACCTGCCAATCGGAACAACTCCTACCAAAACATACTTAGAAATTTGTTGTCACGATCACTGATCGTTTTGGGGAGTCCATGTAACCTGAACACCTCTCTGAAGAATAATTTTGCCACATGAAGTGCGGTGTAATCGGTAGATACAACAAAGAAATGGGCATATTTTGTCAATCTATCCACAACTACAAATATGCAATCTCTCCCCTAAACACGTGGAAGTCCTGAAATAAAGTCCATGGATATTCCTTCCCACTTTCGTTCAGGTATCGGCAATGGTTGTAGAAGGCCTGCACGGAATGTGTGTTCTACCTTGTTCTACTGACAAGCCAAGCACTCTCTAACATACTGCAACACATCATCTTTCAATCCCTTCCAGGTGAACCTCTCACGAATCTAACGATAAGGTTTGAAGAAACTTGGATGTCCTATTAGAGGGGTATCATACATAGCCCTCAAAATCCCAACCTTCAACTTCGACCCTGGTACAAGATAAATTTTGTTCTTATAATAAATGATGTCATCGACTATTGAATATTTGTCATCCTATACTCGGCCATCAATCAAATCACAAGAAAAAATATTTTTGGTGTATTCAGTCACTAATTGAGATTTCCAATCAGCTGAAATCTCAATGAGAGAGCAAAGTGTTGGTTTTCTAGAAAGAGCATCAGCAACAATATTCTTATTTCCCTTAATATACTCTACATTGAAGTCATACACCTGAATCTTGCTCACCCACTTTTGCTACCGCTCATTCAAGTCCTTTTGTTCCAAAAAATATTTGAGACTGTTGTGATCAGTCCTAACCACAAATTTAGTCCCCACTAAGTACTGCCTGAACTTAGCTAGCGCATGCATAATTGCTAAAATCTCCTTATCATAACTGGAGTATAGCCTCTCAGTGTCCCTCAACTTTCTGCTCTCGTATGCAATCGTATGTCGACTCTACATTAGAACTGCACCAACTCCTTGACCCGATGCATCACACTCCAAGACGAACGGCTGTGTAAATTCTAGCAATGCTAAAACTGGACATGAGCTCATGATCTCCTTGAGCTTGCCAAATGTTACCTATGCCTCCTCAAACCAAAGAAACGCACCTTTCTTAGTAAGGTTTGTCAAAGATGATGCCAACTTTGAGAAACCTCTCACAAATCTCCTGTAGTAAGAGCACAAACCCAAGAAGCCTCTCAGCTCTAATATGTTCTTCGGTGGCGGCCAATCTAGAATCGCCTGTATTTTCTCTTGGTGTACTTTCACACCATCAGCCCCAATCACATGACCGAGATAGAGTATCTCAGTCATCTTGAACTCACATTTGGAAGCTTTCTAGTAAAGTGATTAAGCCTCCATGATACTCAACACTACATCCAAATGATGCAGGTGATCATCCCATGTCCTGCTATATATCAAGATGTCGTCGAAGAAAACCAAAACAAATTTTCGTCACTGCTCATGGAATGTGTGATTTGTGCACAACTAGAATGTGGCTGGTGGATTTGTGAGTCCGAATGGCATGACCAGGAATTCAAAATGTCTGAAGTGGCAACGGAAGGCAATTTTATGCATATCTTCTTCCCGGACTCGTATCTAATGATAACCCAAGCGAAGATCAATCTTGGAAAAGAACACAGCCCCATGTAACTCATCAAGCAGCTCATTGATCCTGGGAATAGGATATATGTTCTTTATTGTCTTCTTATTCAAGGCCTTGTAGTCTATGCACATGTGCATAGTCCCATCCTTCTTTTTACCAAAACAATCAATGAGACAAATGGACTAGAACTGGACCGAATGTGTTCCATGCTCAAAAGCTCCTTGATTGTCTTCTCAATCTCCTCCTTAAAATGGCATGGGTGTCGATAGGGCATAGTTATAACTAGTTTAGCCCCTTCCTCAAGCTCAATGGTGTGCTTGAACCCACAATCAGGTGGTCAACCAAGAGGAATGTCTCCAAATACAATCCCATGCTTATCCAGCACTGTCTGGATGTCAACATGGTAGTGTGGCTTGCTGTTAGAGGTAGGCTTGGTAGAGACAAAACACTGTGTTGCCCAATCCACCTCTCCATGTTTGAATAAAGCCTCCATCCTCTTGGCTGACACTACAAGAGGACCACCATCAGGCATAGCCTTCAACACAATCTTTTTATCATCAACCATAAATTCTAACTCCATTCTATGAAAGTCCGGAATGTACCTCCCAAGTGACTGCAAACCCAAAACTGCATCAAAATTACCAAGACTCGGTACATAGAAGTTATCAGTCAAGGTGTAAACTCCAATCTGGATGCTAAGCTAGGAAACCATCCTAGTGCAACTCAACTAAAACCCATCTGCTACAATCACATTAAATCCCGAAAACTCCTCAATCCGTAGCCTGCGCTTCACCACTAGACCCTCATCGATGAAATTGTGTGTGGCCCCACTATCCACCAAGCAGACCGTGCATTGTCCCTTAAGGATACCTCTCAAACGGAATGAATGAAGTCTAGGGACTCCAGATAATGAGGCTATGGTGCTCTGGGGAGTCTCCTTAGCTCCAGAATCATCAAACTCTAGCTGTGGAGGCTACTCCTCCTGTACACTGGCATCTCCAGTACCAGTCTCCTTATCATCCTGCTCTTCATCATCTGAGATGACCTCAATCAAGTGAACCTTGCCTTTCTCAAGGCAACGGTGGCCAAGCTCCCATGGCTCCTTGTAGGTGAAGCATAACTTTTTCTTGTGCAGATCATTTCTGGATTCCTAATTAGATTTCGGTGTGGCGTTCTTTTGCTGATTGAAACTCTTTTGTTTTGATGGAAATCCACCGAAAGTCTTTCCTTGAGGCTGGAAGGGAGGTGTAGTCTCCAAGTCAAGGGCTAGGCTAATGGTGTCATGTAGTGTACCGGGCTTATGAGCCTTCACTAAACCCCTCAATCTGTCACTCAAACCCTCAACAAACAACATAGTGACTCACCTCTCAGTCATATCAAGAACCATGACTACTATTTTCTGGAACTCACTAATGTAAGCCTCAACATGTCCAACCTGCTTTAACTGGGCCAAATCCCTGTAATAGACCTCAACATCCTTCTGATCAAATTGTGCTATCAGTTTATTGACAAACTTCTCATATGAACATATCAAGGCATGATCCTGTGACACTAACCCATGGTGCCACCAATCATATGCTACACCCTCCAGATGCATCCTAGCAAATTGTATAGCCTTATCTTCCTCCATAGGTTTCAACGACAAGAATGTGTCAAGTTTATGCACCTATGATCTGGCACTTATCTTCCCGCTTCCATCAAAGGTCGGTAAAGGAACCTTATCCAATGCTTCCTTGTATTCCTTAGGTTGAGTGCCTTGACCGATTTGTCTTTAGAGTCCCTTGTCTTGCCTTTCCAATCTGAATTTGGCTTTATCTTTCCGCTGGTTCATAAATTGATTCAGATTAATTAGTTGTCTCACCTCAGGTGGAAGAGCTCGGTACTCATCGTAGGCCACCATAACATCATCCGTGATGTGTGTCTCTTCCTCCAACTCCGGAATGGCTTCTTCTTCTTCAATTTGCCTTGGCACAAAGGTAGGACGTAGAGGCCGATCAAACCTTGTGCTCGTTGTCTTAATAGCATTAGAGGCTGCTCTACCCTGATTTTCTTGTCCAGCATCGCTTCTATTATGATCACTACCTGATCTTCTCGATCTTGCATGATCCACTCTTATTTGACCCATGGTTGTGATCATACGATCATGGAATTGTTGTAGCATTTGTTGTTGCTGCTGGGCAAAGGTGGTCAAGAAATTATCAAGCTGATTATTCAAATCCCTTGGTGGGCTTCCACCTCTTCTTTCACACATCTCAGCTTCAGCTAGGATAAAATCAGGCCCTTCTTGTTGGTGTCTTGACCTACTTCTGGTGAAATACCTGTGTGATCCTACCTCTCTAGAATGCATAGAATCAAATCAACTGACACGCAATAACCCACTTTCACCAACTGATCAAAACGCAACATGCAATCATCTAGGTATCCTCCGAACTAACATGCAATGCAGAAACCCCAACAGGCTGGCAAGATTACCAGCTCTGATACCACTAAAATATCCTTAGCTCAAATTTATTGCATAGCGACTAAGGGTTTGTTTGAGTGCATATTGTTTAAAAGTTTTCAGATGGTTTGATTTTTTGAGCAAAGCTAATTTAACACAAGTAACAGTTTCAATGTATAATGAAAATTCAGAAACAATAATTCCAACGAAACTGTAGTATTTCAGATACTTTTATTGAGCTCAAAAATTTATTACAAATCTATATGGTGTACCAGATTTATTTATGCAGTCCAATCAATTCGACAATGGCTGCGATTTCTGGTGACAAATCGCCCTTTTCTTGATCAGACCACGACTTGCACGAATGGCACCTATAAATCCTCAGCTAATCTGTCCACAAATTTTCCTGTATAGAGCCTATTAATAATTGCAATTTCCTTGGCCAACTGGACGGTTTTCTTCAATCTATATCCTTCACTGTGTATGCTGCAAACATTCAATTAACTAGGGGTTGCGTCCCATTCATCACAAAACCAGGGGTTTTGTCCTGGAAAAGTTCTCCTTCATAGTTCGGCTGAGAGAAAAAATACCAAAAGGAATGTGTTCTGAATGAATCTCTCAACTCAATCGAGCCTTTTATCCTTTTGCTCAAAAAGCCATCGATCCCTAAAATGATCTTATCTTCTTTTTAATAAATCGCCCTTTTTTGAGAATAATAAACTTAGGCTTCTTTTAATTTATTGACCCCCAAGAGGTGACGCCTAGTTGTTGGTGTAATTAAATGTTTTGTACCTTGTCCTAGTTCATAATTACACCTTAGTTAAGTTTACTTAGGGACCACATAGGAGTTGTTGGAGAATCTTCACTTTTGGTGGACTTATCTTCTTATTACTTTATCACCTCCACCTTTCATGGACATATCATGTGATTAGGTTTCCACCTTATGTGGTAGATCCACTATTTGTGGTGGTTATCACATTATCACCTTTCCACTTTAGGTGGAGTGATAGCTTTTCATTGTTGTCTCATGTCATAAGATTATGACACTTGTCATAATCTTATGCACTCCTATGTTCTCACCTTGGCCATATAACCAAGGGGTCTCTCATTGTACACACATTGAAGCATTATCATTGACATTGAATACAGTTTATTGTTGTCATATTATTTTCTCTCTTCTTTGTGCTTTCCATTTGGTCCATAGGTCTTGGCATCCATAGCCAGTTCTAACATGGTATCAGAGCGGGTTGAGTGCCATTGGAGAGTCTTTTTCTGAAGAGAGGTACCAGATTTGGGGAGATTCCAATTTTGGCTCTTTATTGCAAGTTTATATCAAAGCTTACTGGTGCAAATCTAAGCTCACCATTGCGTCTAGAAGGTTCGAGAAAGTCGATTTTGACTTTTGTTTTGTCCAAATCGGACATATGAGGCCAAATCTATGAGGGTTTGAAGCTGCATTGTGGTTGCCAGATTCAGAAGGTAGTTGCATTTTTGGAGCATTTTGGGTCAAATCCGATCCTACCATCGCGTCCAAAAGGGCCAAAAACCTTAAGATCGACTGTCCAATCGTCCAAATCAAAGCAAGTCATTTGGTGAGGCAAAAATTTTTTGCCCGAAGAGTCATACGGCCCCCAGATCACCATTATTGCGTCGACGGTATGATTTTCTTAAAAATATTATTTTGTCCGTTGAAAAATATTTTCTATAATCATTTTTGGAAAAAAAATTTATGAAAAAAATCAATGTGCCTATTTAAATCTTTTGGAAAGATTTTATTTAAAAAAAGAAATTAAAAAAACAAAGGGCAAAGTCTTTTTTAAGTCTGCGGTTGCAGACTAGTACACTGCGCAGGGTACCGCGTACCCTGGCAGCGTACATCCCATCCGCCACGTGGCGGCTCCTCCGCCCTTCACGGCCGGCCTCCGTTCACCCGCGGGCGCTTCATTTCTCTCGATGGGCATTTCTTCATCCATCCGACAGCTCTGCCGGTCAAACAAATTCCGGCCAATAAAAATCCAGCGGTCATCCACGAAATCCGGCGGCAATTCCAAAAATTTTGACAATCGACAGGGAATATTCCAACCGCATTTTCCGGCAGCCTCGAGTTTTCTGGTGACGAGCCGCAGGTCGTCAATTTTAACCCACTGTTTTGCTGACATCATCACTGCGTTAGCGCCACGTCAACAGGGTCCTAAGAATTTTTCCTGCCCCTTCCCATTTGCATTTTCATTTTGAAAGGCGAACTTCAAATGCTCCTAACTCAATCATTTTGGCTCCTTTTTTCGAGCATTTTTTTTAATTTGGGCTAGAATTTTGTGCTCTTCACAGTGGTGCAATTAGTTTTTGATTTTGGCTTCTGGTTTTTCCCGAAATTGCAGATTCTCACAGGTGCTACTGCTTCGTCCTCATTTTGGGAACTTTGGGAGCCCATAACTTGCTCCTACGGTAACATTTTTGAGTGTCGTTTTTTTTTTAAAGTGCATGATTTTTCCTGTACTTTCCAGTGGTGTGATCAGATTTATCTCATCTACTGTATTTTTTGCATTGTGAGTTTGAGGCCTATTTTGGCAATTTGCATGTACCAAGTTCAAAGTCCACCTTGCTATTTTTGGCAGTGGCAATTGTAAATGCACTAAGTATAAAGTGCCAAATCAGATACTGCTTGGGGGGTCTCTTGATTGAGTGAATTTGGGGGGGTAATCTTTTGCCTTTGTTGGTTCATGTCTCTTGATTGGTCTATTGTGTGACTAAAGTTGAGGAGTTTAAATATGGGAATCAAAATACATCCTGCTGTAATAAGTTTAAATCAATGGAACTTTAAGTCTTGGCGAGATGGAATCCTAACACATTGTAGGTGGCTTAATCTTTTGCCATATCTCTATGGGCTAGTTCCTAAACCTTCATCAAAATGGAAGAGAATTGTGTGGGGCTTTAAAACAACACATATCTTGGGATTAATTCGTTGTAATTGTGATATTGATACACTAATGGTCATTGATGGTATTTGAGATCCCTCTTGACCTTATGACCAAACTTTGGGAGATGTATGGAGACTCGAATGAACCTCCATTCCCAGAGGATCCTGTTGCAGATTGTCTTGTTCCACTTGCAGAGTTTCGACCTATTGATGATAAAATAGCTAAAACAATTGCTGATTGGGAAAGTTATGGTCGTTTTGATGACACAGAACCTTCTCCTTCTCCTCCTATAGAGACTTCAATTTCTATGGCTCCTAATCCAGATTTAGAGGGTTCATCTTCTTCATCTATGAGTCAACATCTTGAGGCTGAGGATTCTTGTGATCTAGCATTGGCAGATTCATTTACTGTTGCATTTGATGATGCTTGTGATTCCACAGTTTGGGTTCCTTGTGATTCAGTGCAACAGGATATACATTGTCTTCCAGATATGGCTACTTTGGATGGCTTCTTGACAGGTATTTCAGACTTGTTTGTGGAGTCTCATCTTGCAGATTTGGGGGACATCATTGATGACATTCATCTTCTCTTTGAGGAAGATGCTCCTTCTTCAGTTGTTGTGAGGGAACACTCTGACCCTCTTGTTCAATCTCTACATGATCATTCTTTGCAGTTTGGCGTGAATGTGGATACTTTTGGACAACATTTGGAGGAGGCTTCTTTGTCTTTAGAGGGGATATCTTTCTCTTTGGATCATGTTCTACATTCTTCTCTACCAGATGTTGGATTGTACTCTTCAACAGTGTGGCCTAGAATGCCTGTTTGGAGTGTGTCATCTTTCAACATCAACATGGAGACACTTGAGCATGCTTTAGAGACATCATACATCCTGCATGCATCCTGCATTTTGTTTCTTCCTAAGGGGAGGAACGTTGTTCGACGAAATTGGATCATCTTCAGCATTCAATGTCGAGCTTCTACCATCATTGCAGGAGACTCAACATTGAGGGGGGGCTGCCTTGTCTCTCTTCTACTTCTCTCTTATGGGGGGGTCTTTTTCCTCACATGGGGTTTTTACCTTCTCATGTATCATTGAGAGCATTTCCATTATTGTATTTCATCTCTCTTTTGGGGAGGAGTTTTGTCCCACTGGGTTTTCTCCTTTTCTCCGTTTGTGAGAGATTGCATTGCATTTGTACATGGGTACCTAACATGGCCTAGTTGTCGGGACCCATCATGCATTGTTTGCATTTGTGTACATTCTCCCTAAGTTGCACTTAAGGGGGGGTGTTGGTGTAATTAAATGTTTTGTACCTTGTCCTAGGTCATAATTACACCTTAGTTAAGTTTACTTAGGGACCACATAGGAGTTGTTGGAGAATTTCCACCTTTGGTGGACTTATCTTCTTATTACTTTATCACCTCCACCTTTCATGGACATATCATGTGATTAGGTTTCCACCTTATGTGGTAGATCCATTATTTGTGGTGGTTATCACATTATCACCTTTCCACTTTAGGTGGAGTGATAGCTTTTCATTGTTGTCTCATGTCATAAGATTACGACACTTGTCATAATCTTATGCACTCCTATGTTCTCCCCTTGACTATATAACCAAGGGGTCTCTCATTGTACACACATTGAAGCATTAACATTGACATTGAATACAATTTATTCTTGTCATATTATTTTCTCTCTTCTTTGTGCTTTCCATTTGGTCCATAGATCTTGGCATCCATAGCCAATTCTAACATGGTATCAGAGCATGTTTGATTCTAACACTAATACTAATTAAGTTTTCACTTAAAAGTGGCCCCCATCAATGATCATAACAAATAATTAAATAATATCAACTGAACTATAGCTTTTTGGCCTCAATTTAATTATTCTCATATTCCCTTAGTAAACATTTAATTTTCTAACCTCCGGGAATGAAAGGGCTAGAAAATTTCTTCATGATTGATCATCAAGCAAAGAGGGACATTACACACTTGCCAATTCACTGAAGCTCCCAAGCCACAAGTGGTAGAAGATCTTCAATTTTTTTTAATCAAACACTGCCAGGCAAAGTCTCAGTCCAGTCCTGAGGACAGGTCTGAGGGTTTGGTGCGACCAGCATAGAAACCCAAGACATATTCACAATTTTTCTCCAACAGATTGCAGGATGACTCTTAAAGGCTCCTCTATTTGAACACATCCTGTACTGTTGTTCTGATGAGTTCATGAATCACTCTTGCAAGGCCATGAGGACTTTCATTGGCATCCCTTCGTAAAAGAAAACCATTGAATAGTGTCTTACTGTTCCTTGCCAGTCATAGAGATTAAAGGGCTGTAGTTTTCGTGATCTTCTGTGAATCCATAGTTAGTCATTCCCACTAAGCATCAACAATCTGGGGATTATTTAATTACCTTTAGTTTGTTACAACCTATGATTACAGTTTACAAATTAAAGTTATGATAATGATGTTAACTTGGTTATCATAACCTTAATTTTCAGCATTAAAAAGGATTCAAGCAAACTATATATTAATTATATTTTCTATTGTTTTTTAAACTTTTTATTAATAACTTGAAACATTTCTAATTATTCACTTCCTACATTAAATAGATTTAAGAAAATCATTAAATTTATTATAATTTATATTGACTTTATGCTTTATAACTACAAAATAATCATCGAATTTGGCTGAATCTACAAAAGTAGTATTTTTGAAGTTCAAATATATAGCGGGAGGTACCCTTCTCCCTTCTTCCACAGATTGAAAAACATAATATATCAACTTTAGAATTAATAACAATGTAAATCGTAATGACCATACCTTCAAATTTTAGAAATTTAAAATAAATAAATAAAGCAATTTATTACTTGACTTTATAATTTTATTTATAACGACAATTATCTCGATCATAGCAGCAAAAATCTTATGGGGAAAAAATCAGCAAACCAAAACTATAAGGTTTTTTTCAAAAAATTAGGATTTAATGGGAAAAATTGGAATTCAAAAAAGTGTTAAAAATTGTAGAAGACAAAAACTTCTTGTTTTTTATATTTAAAGGCATTTCAATAGCATAAAGATATTCAAACATCTAGGTTGTATGATGCTCATGATCTACAATAAAATTTCAAGGAAATGCCCAAGTAGAGCCCATACATTCTAAATGAGGAACTTGTGCAAAACCCACGCTCATCTACCAGATTTTCAGAAACTTCTTTATGAAGTTTGTACAAGTCTTTAAATGAAAATTGTGCAAACCATATGCTTAGCTAAAAGTTGTGCATCATATTGTTGGGTTATGCAACTACAAAGATCTCCCTTAATTAAGATCTCGCCTTTTAAAACAACCATTTCTCATGTTGGAAGTTTTTCTGATAAGGAGACTCCATTTTGATCTCACAGTTAAGACATTTAGATTAACCGGCAAGGTTTCGTAGAACTCCTTAATCTTGCAGGCTGTCTTTCCCTAAATGATTTCTTGCAGGCTGTCTTTCCCTGAATGATTTCTTGCAGAGAGATGTAGATAATTTTAAATAGCATGTGCTTGACAAATTCTAATAGAATCATCATCCAATGGAAATGACATGATCAAATGCTTGACAAAAGTCTTCACATTTCATTTCTACACCCCATTTAATAATATGTAATGTCCCCACTCTTAGAATGACATCATGGTGGATTAATTCTAGCCCATCCAGCATTCCCATTAAGAGGGAATTCTCCTTAATCCAATCAAAGCATAATGTTGATCTTATTTTATCATTATCTCTTGGTCCACTTGTAAGTCAAAGCACACAAGGAGGTCAAAGCAAGCAAGGAGGTCTACCTCAAGTCAAAGCAAGCAAGAAGGTCTATTTCAAGTCAAAGCAGACAAGGAGATCTATTTGCAAGACCAAGCGAACAAGGAAGACAAGCAAGCAAGGAGGTGAGTTGACCTCATCAAATCTTATCAGCTTCTAGAAGTTTCCCCTTTCTATGGCGGTTTAGGTGATTCAAGGGAGAAGCTACCAAAAATGAGTATTTTAAGATCAAATCTAATCTCTTCCTTGGGGCGACTCAAGTAAGCTTCCAAAATAGAATTTTATAGTACTCAAAAAGGCAAAAAGGAAATCAGATCTTCCTAGGACAGTTTGGGAAAACTTAGCCTAGAAGAAATTGAATATTTTAATGGAGCAAATCAGATCCTCTTTTGGGACAACTTGAGCTAGGTATCTTAGCCTTGAAGCAAAGTGAATATTTTATTAAAAACAAATCTAATTCATTACTAGGGAGGTTTGGTCTTAAGGCCATATTTAAGAAGGCTTGGGAGGTGGAGAGACACATGTTTTTGTGTTACTATCTTGTTGTGACAGATTGAGGAAAGAGATTCTCTTGATTGAAAGTAATTTTCAATCTATTCAAGGTGGTGCTCCCTTGAATCCTATGGCATGGTGATGTTCCTATCCCACCAAGTTAGTTGAATTCAGACAGAGTTCAACACAGAGCTTAAACAGATTGTTTTGGCAAAGTTCCAGTTGCAGAATGCGTCCTTATTTTGGTGGCACTTGCATCTCTACTTGCTGATAGAAGGTTTACAAGAGGTTTTTGTGGCATAGATGGATATTCTAGGCGATTTCCAGTTTCAGACATAACCTGGGTTTTGTTACAGCAGTCCTCAAACAGAATTCATCATCGTATCTGAAGAGTTTTTGGGCATCTTCAAACCCCAGTGAGCTGCTACAGTGTTCTTTCAGTCATCTCCAGCCAGGCTTATCATCCCACACACTTAGTTTCATTCTCCATTCTTGCAGCTAGGGTTTTCTTTTGTGCATTGGCACAAACTGGGTGTAATTGAAGGTCTGAAACTCAAAATCAGACCTAACAGATTGTAATATCCAGTCCTCTCTGTTGTAACCAGTTTCCAAATCAAATAAAGAGGATAAGCTATCTTTGCTGGGTATGTTCATCTGTGTTTGTGTTCATCTTTGTTGAATTCCTAAAATCTATGTTCTAGATCATCTCTTGCTGTTTATGCTTGAAACCCTTTAATCTACATGATATAACAAATCTTGTTGAAACATAAGTTGAAGGCAAGTCAGAAATTTTCAGAGCAGCAAAAGGGAAAAGTTCAGTTAGAGCCTGTAAGGGTTCTTACATAATAACAATTTACAAGCTTTGACAATGCACAACTGAAGTCATAATTGGCTTCTGATGCAAATTGACATATCCTTTTTCTTGTCATAAATGAGTAGACCAACTTCTCACAACACATTTTGAACATATGTTTCAGAGTAAGTTGTCAGTGGGAAACCAATAATTCCACACTTTTCTTAGGTAACAGAGCTGTATGAATTTCTAACAGGAAATAAAATTTAGTGATTTCATTCTTTTGTGTCCCTACAAATTCAATAAAAGCTCTAAGCAATTAGCTTTCACCCTATTACTCACAAATTAGAAGGCTAAAATACATTTTTGAGTGAGTAGATTATGTTCATATTAGAGATTGTTCAAGATAACTAGGTAAGATAAGAAGCAAAAAATAATCATATATTTTCTAAGTTTAAAGACATTTTCTAATTTTATCTGTTCAGAGCCCCAAATGAGATAGACATTCTTTGAACTTTGCACACCTTGAAAACTGGTATTTTCTATCTGTTAGCTTTTCTCCCAATGATTGAAGACATGAATAAAGGCATTTCACAAGGAGAATTGTATAGCAACCAAATTTACAATAAAAAAAATCTACGAACAAGTCACAGCAGCAAACAAACACAAGTCACTGCAATCTTCAAATAAAAACACCTGTTCACTCATGCAGTGGCAATCTGGAAAAAAAAACAGTTGTTGCAAACCCTAGGGTGTAGACGAAATAGAATCATGCCATGACTGCACCCTGCAAAGTCAAAATAATTTTCCCACCGCAACTAGAGGAAGAAAAACAAAAGGATGCAAAACTTGCAGGTAAAAACCATACAGAAAATCACAGGTAAAAACCCTACAAAAAAATGTGATTATACTAAAAAAAATTGCCATTCCATGATTTTCCTGATTTATGCTTCTATTATCTCAACTAGCTAAGTTACTGAATCGCTGCCCTGGACCCGTCGACTCCGGAAACGAAACGCATCTGGTACGGAATCAAAATCAATTTGCCTATGGGTACGCACGGGAATTGATTTTTCATCTACGGAGGCATTTCAAACATTGGGCAAACGATTCCAACTATTCCAAGCCTGACATGGCATGCCCAAGTCAATTCCAGACTGATTCCGACGATGTTTGACTTGCAAGCCCCAACAGAGCTTCTAGATGTCCCTTGATACAGGCAGTGACATCTCTTCGATTCCTTGTTCAACCCCTCCAAGTCATCCACCTTCAAATACCTAAGCTGCTATTCGAAGACGTGCCAAGCACTAGGTAGCAATTCAGACTGCGGGAATTACAACTGCAGCATTACGCAGACCTACAACGACAGATCTGAGGTGAGTGTGTTGCTCTCAACGGACTTGCTAGTTGTGGCCTCGCAATCCATGTCGGGCTTTATTTTCGGCTGTGCCAAATTTCAAGAAGGGTTTATCACCTCCATGCCCAGTATGGTTGGCTTTGGTAGGAGGTCACTCTCGTTTGTTTCACAGACAGCCAAGCTATTCGATAAAGCCTTCTCTTATTGTCTCCTGTCCTCTGCGCCCACAAGTTGCCTTGCACTCAGTAAATCCGCCCTTTCATTCCCCGAACTACAGTTTACGTCCTTGTTAACGAACGTTGACAAACCTTTGTTCTATTATGATTGAATTAAAATAATAAAACTAAATATAATATATTATATTATTAAATATAGTCTATATATAATATTTATTATTAATATAATATTATTATATATATATATATATATATATATATATATATATTGATATTATTTTTAAAAATTAACATTTTATTTATATGATTGAATTAAAATAGTAAAACGAAATATAATATATTATATTATTAAATATAATTATATATAATCTATATATAATATTATTCTATTGAATAAATAATGATACTTCTAACATATCCCTAATATATAAATATATGTACCCAAAACATACCCACCCCTCCCCAAAAAATTGTCGTACCCACGTACCCATACCTGTCCCCATACCCGATTCGGCAACTTAGTCAACTACTTTAACTTCCATTTTTATCTTAAATTTTAGATAAAGAAAATAAAACTCATCATTCAGATTCAATTGTAAATGATTTTCAAAATATATCTTTACCAAACTTAGACACGATGTCAAACCTTCTGACTTGACAACAATTGGGCCTATAATAAAAGAGAACATAAAAAGTTCCATATATAATTGATGTTTGTACCTACTAAGCTATGTGGAACTTTTCAAAATACCAGAACTGAAGTAAAGAAAAAAAAAATATAGGCCATTTATGGATGCTTCAAAAATGGGGATCTAATAGAGGAGCACAAACTAAAGGAAAATATAGACAATTTATAGGATGCTTAGAATATAGATTATCAGAGGAGCACAAACTATAAGTAAAAGATAGGCAATTCATTGGATGCTTAAAATACACGGATATAGTAGAGGAACACAAACGAAAGGTTAAAAGATAGTCAATTCATTGGATGTTTAAAAAACATGGATAGAATAGAGGAGCACAAACACACCATCCTCAATTTGTTGTAGCTCATCATTTTTCTGATCAGAGTTCATTTATTTGGTAAGTAATCTAAGAACAAAAAAAAAAATTTGGTTACCATGTATGAAAAACTGCGACATGTTTATTTACAGACTGCAACAAAAATTCTCAATATCATGCATCAGCAATCTCAAGAACCAGGAACGAATTTATTCACTTACGCCTTGACAGATCCTTCTCAATCCGCTTTACATGAATGGCTGATCTCAACTCCATGAAAGGGTCAGTGGTGATTAAAGCAAGCTTGTCTCCTTCTGAGAAGTCCACAGATCTAGCCGGGGAATCAAATTTGAAAGAAAATAACTGTGTCCCATTCTCCACTTTCCATAACTTGACAGTCTGATCTGCACTACCAGTTATTAAACGTGTAGAATCCCCTGCATTATAAATACACTTGAGTTAAACATTAAAAAATATGTTCTCACTGAGCTCTGAGAAATTATCTATGATTTCAATTTTCCACTAACGTAAATAAAATTATAATAGCAAGACTATTACTAAAAGGCAATACAACTCATGACAACTATAGAACACTGTTAACTGGTAATGTGATGTAAATGTTGAGTAAACCTGATCACTAGAATTTTAATTTTTCATGGTTTCCTGTCTTCTTTGAAGCCTATCATTAAGAACAGATAATATAGATTGAGAGTAACATAACATACTAACTATAGAATGCCTCTGATCCATGTTGAATTTAGAATTAGTCAAAAATCCATAACCCAAACCCATGGAGTAAAATTCTTCACAAAGCAAGAGAGCCATTGTTATACGCAGAGCCTCTCCAATTAGGTCAGAATTTAACATTCAGAGAATGACTGATAAGAAGAACAAAACATTTTCTTGTATACTACCCAGCTTGATTTGACTACGGAATTGCAGTCCAGATAGGTTTTTAAATATGAGCTTTTGGATCACAAAGACAAATTTGACACCCCAGACTCCATAAAATTTTTAGGAAGAACAATGGATAATTGACAAACCCTCGCCTATATAAACATCTTAATCTATGTTACTGGTTTGCTGCTGTAACTTAGCGGATCCAGAACCTGGTCCAATGCAGATGGAGGTGCAGCCAGGGTTTGCACTTTCACCTGTGGATTTGTTCGGGATGTAACTGGGAGAACCATGAAGAACCTATAGCTTGTTTTTGCAGAACCCACGGCAAAACCGGCAGAAACTCACAAAAAAAATTAAATTGGTTTTTTTAATTGTTTAAGTTATTTGACTTTGACTTGAATGCATCTTGATCACCTATTGCCCTCCTGATCACAAAATTTATTCATATGACCATGGAAAAATAGGCCTGTGAGGTAGAGTTCACAGCGAGGGAGGATTCAGCTTGCATGTAGAATCAGACAAAAGCAGAGTGGATTAAGTCAGCCAATTCCATTTCAATCAAAAGTGAGTGCCAGTTTGAGTACTGGATGGCATAGCCAAATTTTAACCTTCTTTAATTTTTTTGTTTTGTGATTGAAACTTGTGTTGTGTTATGCTTTTCCTCAGTGAGTAGCTGATTTTTTTGTTTTAAAATTTATTATAATGTTCAAATTTATTTATTTATGTAGTTTATATACCATGGGGAAATATAAATACGTGAAGAGAATAGCACCCAATTAAGAAAGAGAAAGAAGATGCATACATTGCATGCATCAACCTCATCCTCTTCCAGAATTAGTATGCTTTTCAGATTTTCAGTTATAGATGAGAGGGTGTATTCCAGAGTTAGAAGTCTAAGTTTAGACTTTCCTCTTCTGTTTTTTGGCAGTTTCTGCTATTATGCTTTTAGTTTTTAGCAGTTTTCTTTTTAAGATTTAACCAGGCCATCTGTAGCTGCAGCTTTATTTTCAGTTAAAGAGCAAAAGTTAAGAAATTTTCAGTTTATAGACAGTTTGATTTATGTAAGGTAGGGTGTACTTCCAGTATGTAGCCGCCTTCATCTATAAAAGAAATGCAGGGGTGTGAGTGATTTATTAATTCCAGTTTTGCACAAGCACGGTGTTTTATTTTAAGATTTAATGAGAAAATAGATGCAGGTTTGACTGTTCAATCAAAAGTGAGTGCCAGTTCGAGTACTGGATAGCATAGCCAAATTTTACCCTTCTTTAACTTTTTTGTTTTTAGTAGTTTTAATGTTTAGGGTTTAATTTTCTGAGTGCAGAATATGCTTACCATGGTCTGAAAATTTACCTTTACCACCCTCCCCAAGTGGGTTCTTGGTCAAAGAGTTGGTGACTCCTTCTTCTCAGGGCTTCTGGTTTAATACTTCACAGACCTCCTTCTCCTCTTACAGTAGTTCTCTTCCAGCTCTATTAGAAAGGGAATAAAAAGGTTATTTTCAACCTAAAAGTTTCCTCGCTGTAGCATGAACGTCCTCTGCAGTTAAGAAAAACCTCAACCATGAAGCAAGTTTACCACTAGTTCAAGCTCCTCAAATGAGGGACAGGCAGTCTAAAAAGGAAAAGCTTGATGCTGCTTACCTCCACACATCCTTTTCTGCCTAAGTAAATGGTGAAATCCAAAGAGTAAAAAACCTTACATGCATATTTTGTTGAAGCAAGTGTAGAGGGTAGCTTAAGGGGATGATGCTTGGTCCTGGCCAGATTGTGGGTATGCAAAATGCATTTGGCATGGCTCAAAGATTGAACTGTGCCAATATGCTTTTCGATTCTTCAAGTTCATTCCTCTTGCATGAGGAACACTCTAACATTGAGAGAACAGTTGTGCTCTGAGGATTGAAGTAGCTTTCATACTTACATTATCATGGATAGCCTTGTCACGTCCCCAAAATTGTAACACATTGAAATATAAATAAATGAGAAAATATTTAATAAATATATATATGGGAAATTTTATTAATAAATAATAGCAACTCAAATATTATTATAATTATCATAATAGAGAAATTAATATTCACAAGAATATAATTGTAATACAATTATTATACAAAAAGGAACAAGTTATTGTTAATTATAACTATCATAATAATAATAAAACTAAATATAAACTGAATCTGAAGATAATATTCCAAGAAACTAATATTTAAATATGACTATGCCTTTGTTAACAAATAAATAAATCTAAAGGCATCGGTTCTTAGTGAGAAGGCATTATCACTGAAAAAGCAATGGTCAAACTTATTTCAGCAGCCACGATTAAGTAAGGTAGCGATCACCATATGGAAAGGGGTTATGTCCCTTGAGGAGGTGCAAATAATGCCAAAAGCCATGTCTCTTGACAGATCGGGCCATATAAAAGGTAGATAATTCCAAACAAGAAAGGATAAGGAAGGGACAGAATAAGAAAGAAAGGCATCGAATCATGGGAATAAAATAAATAAATTAAAGTCTAATATATTTCTGAGTGCATAAATAAAGATATGACAGTAATGAAGAATAAGTATCATTGGGGCAGAAATATATATAATAGAATACAATCAGATTTTATGACAGATATATGAATAGCAAATAAGGATCGAATAGTCTTATGCAGAAATATACACCTTAAACCCAGCAGATCAATTGTGAAGAAGTCCATTCACACAGATTTACAGTTCATCATAGAGGTTGCCTCAAATCAGTCAAGGTTGGCACAGATTGGAGATGAAGGTAAGAAGAACAAATTGGAGCAGTCTAATAAATGAATAAAGGCAGATTCAGAAATCATAAGAGGCTATTGGGGTTGATTGTAAGTTCAGAAATACATCAATGAGAGTAAGTAAATATAATTGCATATGAATATATAAATGTATACGTATAAAAGTTCAGGTAATATGATTATTAAATCAAGGTCATATATATACAGGCATATATATTATATACAATTATGTAATAATGTTGCTTGCAGCAATTATTAAGTTTTATAAGTATGATATTGTAAATAAGTGGGGATAGTAGACACTTATATGCTTGATCTCCTAAGTGTGAAGGACCAGATCGAAAGAAGAAAGGAAAGCTCCAACAGCAGCAGCCAAACAGAGGTAAGTTGCATATGATATCTTGTAAATATGTTACAATCTGCGGATTGACAGTCTATGTATTTAATTATTGGGTGAATAGTAAGTTGCAAAGAATCCAATATCTATTGAAAATAGTAAGCTGTGCATCAAGATAGTTCTGAAGTTAGCATTTATTGTTGAGTATAAATAATAGGTATGTGTTAATCAATTTAACATGCAATAAGCAGAATATACTATCCATATTATACTATTGATTTAATGGCCAAGATCAGAACCCATATATTTATATTAGGGAATAATATCAATGTTATATCATTGATCTGTGCTTACATTAGGAACTGATATTCATATTTTCTGACTATAAACAATTAGCCATGATAGGGGTGATTGAGGACCTACTGAAGGGGAAACAGCGTGTGGGTCACCCTCTAAGTACACCACCCATCTGGATGGCAAGGGCCACATGGGCCAAGAGGGGCAAACTGCTCTTGGGCTTAGCGGAAATGACTATCCAGGACACCCTGCTGTAGCTGCACCCTCAACATCTCAATATGATTGAGAAATGATGGTTCTGGTACAGGGGAACGGAGGTAGAATACTAGGTACACCACCCCATATGGACGGCAAGAGCCACATGGGGCCAAGTTGGGGTAAACTGCCCTTGGGCCTGGGGATTCTTGGGCACCCTATCAAACCATCATACTCAAGGAAGAATGAATTAGGAAAACCCAAAGAAGATTCAATATGCTTATAAAATGATGTTGTCTTTATTTATAAATGTCTATTAACATATTTACAGGTCTAAACAGGGGCCTACTCGCAGTACAAACATCCCCAAAACCAAGGTGATCACTTGAAATTGATAAATTAGGGCAGATTTAGGGTTATCCCAAAAAGGGGACATTACAAGCCTCTGCTCCCTGATGCAGGGAAATAAGAAGATAGCAGCTTGAATCCAAAAGAAACTAACTACTGAATCAACTGAGACCAGTCCCTTCTGCTATGCTCCCTGTTCAAGTGATGGATCAGGGAAGAGGTCAAGATGTTTGAAAAAATGGAGCGAATAAAGAAAAATGTAAGCTAAGTGGTATTGATGTGACTATTTAACAATAAAACACTCAATTAATATGGTGCATACTATTCCTATGGATTAGTTGATGTAATTTGCTAATCCCTGCAGGCTAATCACTCAGACTGCAATATCATACTCCTTTTAGACTCCGATACTTGAAACCAATGGAAAGATATTGAGGATAATTTTGTTCTCTTGGCTGAGACCAGATGGCTTAGATGGGTGAAAAGAGCAATGGATCTGATCTTTATTTCTGATTTGTGTGAATCTGTATTCTAAATTATGAAGAATGAGAGTGGAATTAATAGAGAACTGTACTCTTGATAATTCAAGGATGATTTCTTGTTAGTTCAAAGATGATACTTGTAAAATTATCAGTGAGAAAAAGTGGTATGGTGGAGAGGTGAAGCACAGACATGGTTGTCCTGTCAATCAAATACCTGGGTTCTGTCTTGCAATCTGAACACAGAAAGCGAAGTGGGAATGGTTTGAGACCTTCCAAATTTGTCTGCCTTATGTTTTCTCTGTTCTTGTCTTGATTAGTATAGCAGTAGCATGGCCACGAATAGGCAAGTCACAAAGAATATAAAATCCAAAGTGAAAATTTTCTGGTGTTAGAAACTTTGTTGAAGGAAGATGAGATTGAATTTTTGCTTAGATTGAATTTCAGGAAAGAGAAAATGGGAATGGCAAATTTAATAATTTGATATATAAGAATTGAACTACTCTAATCCATGCTTAATGCTCTTGACTGCTTCTGTTTTTGTTAACAAATTATAATCTTCTGCATCCTTGGCTTCCCCTTCTAGTTGAACCTGTGTATAAGACAACTATTTTGTTCCATGAGACTGCAATGCCTGAGAATAAACAAGTGCAAGAGAGAAGACTGAGGCATTCTGTATTACTGTGGTTGAAATATATCAAAGTTGCATGGACACGGATACGGATACGGTATCGGATACAGATACGGCCATTTTTTAAGACCCCCAATATGGATACGGCTGGATACAACATTCATAAAAAGACACATACACGTATATTTTCTAAGTTATTAGAGAAGATTTTCATTACTTTAAAAGAAAATAAGTAAATATACATTAAATAATATTAAAATTTAAATATTAATAATTTAGTAAACAATAAACAATTAAATATATATTAATAAATTTTATTTATATTTAAAAAATAATTTTATTTTTTTTTAAATCTCTAATGTTTAAACAACATAATATAAATATAAAATTATAAACAATTAACTTTTTTAAATCTATAAAAATTAAAATGCCAAAAAAATAGTAAAGTTGCACTGGAAGAAGAGTTAGAAAAATGGGTTGCTGGAATAGAAAAACATTTCAGTTGCCTTCCTCATTTGGTGTAGGTTTTGTTTAAACAAAACAAAAAAGAATTGCACAATTGAAGTTTTTTAAGATTAAGTTTAGGAAGATTCATGTCAGATGTTTTGAAAATCAAATCATATGGTATCCGGTATGGCTGGAAAATCAAGTTTATTTGGGCACGTGTGGGTACGGTATCCAACGTGAATCTGCGGGTTATCGTACACGTATCTGTATCAGATACGGGGATACGCGTGCCCGGGGAGGGGCAGGGGCATATCCGGCTACTCTGAAATATATACATCATGGCTACAGTCTGTACTAACATTTCAAATATGAAACAGTTTGTGAATTCTGATTAAAAGATAATGAGATAAAGAGTTCGGTGAAGATGATGCTTTTAAACATTTTGAGCTTTCTTTTTAAATATTTTCTTCATGCATTTGCTTACATGACTAAACCGCATAATTCAATTCATTTGGTAATAAGCAGTGTTTTACAACATAGTGGTGACTGTGACAAAGTGTCTCTGAGTTGGTTGACATGAATTTTGAATCTCACGCCTGATAGTGCTGCCTTCCCCTATTTTTTTTATTTTGAGAATGGGCTTTTGATGCAAGAGCATCTGGGTGAACTGGCGATCTGCATCACTCAAAAATATTTTGGTTTGGTTTTCACCCGTTTTGGTCTGATTTCAGTTTATTGTTGCATTTTTGGAGTTTATGGTCAGTTTCCGGATATCAATTCATATCCGGTTTCGGCGATCAATTTTTGGAGGTGGCTAACGACATTGTTGTCATTAATTGACAAAATGTTGTGTATCAATTTTTAATTCTAAGCTATGCAATTTTGTTTAGTTGAGTATTTGTCACAGTGCCGATGGATTTAATCTCATTTGGTTCCTGTAAAACAATTTGGGCAATTAAAAGAAACTTCTATCCATTTAATTTCTTGGAAAATTATTCCGAGTTGTCTAATTACCAAATTGATTTCTAAGGGGTGATGGTTGTTGGTTCATTACCAAAAAGAAATAAAATATTTAATTTTCATTTTTCAGTAATGAACAGGGGAGATGATGTGAGGCATAGAGATTAGTGTGGCACATGAAATTTGGTAGGGGCCTGCACAGGAGGAAAATGAACAAGCAGTTTAAAGATGAAATAAAATAACACTGTAGTTAGTATGGGAGGAGTCAAGGCAACCAGGAAATAAAAGATTTAAAACAAATAAAAATCAGGGAGAGATATGCCACGCAGCCTGGGAGAAGTGGAGAGGAAGTCTAGTAAAAAGAAAAATTATTGCAGATTGGAAGAGTATAGGGTTGTGCCCATGGAGAGACTGGTGTTATTTTATATGATCAGATTAGAATGCAAAAAATTAATTCAAATTACAACAATGACACAGCCAATACCCTGGGAAAACCCTCCAACCCGAGGGAGAAAAACCCAGCCAATATATCTCTTATATACTGATTATAATGAGAGCAGAAATCCACTTACAATTCAGACCCAACACAAGGTCTCTTGAACAATGAACAGCACCTCTCCTAGGTGCGAATATACAAACAATATATGTTTCTCCTTGAATCGATCTGCTGCTACAAACTTCTGATCTGCTGCTCCAATTGACCTTCTCCTTGAATCAATGCTTTTGCTTGATTGACAAATGAAGGATATCAAACAAGTATATATACATGCGTTTGAGGAAGGATGTGACTCTTCATCAACAAGTCAGCCTCAAGAAGGAAGTACGACTTTTCTAGAAGGGGCGCGATTTTCCATGAAGTCGGCTTCTTTAATTAAATAATAATTATTTATTGTGACTTTAATATTTCATAATGAAGGCACCTCTTCATTTAATAAACATTATATAAATATAAATTTAAATAGCCTTAGCTATATTTAAATTTATTTCTCAATTCGAATCTGGAAGTATACTCACACAGCTGTCTCAACATCAACAACTGGAACAGGAATGAAAAAAAGAAAAAGACAAAAGGCACACAGCAGAGGAAATTGCACAGAGGAAGGGAGAGAAGTAAGCTGCCAAGTTAAAATGATAATTTGCAGATTGTGAGGAAGATAAGGAAGGTTGCGGTCAACATGAGAGTTGAGATAATTTTCAATGACAAAAACAAAAATGCGCAGACAGCTAAGAATGGAAGAGAATAGTGCATGAATAAGGGAGAGATAGATGAAGAAGGACGCCTGGTAATTAAAAAAAACAATAAACAAAGTTAAGAAACTTCGCAGCAATAAAGAAATGAAGAGAAGGCTAGCAAGCCGTGGCACGTGAAGAGGCAAGTAGGCAGAGTGATGTTGCGGCATGGAGATGAGAAGACAATCAAAGTGAATAAAGACACACAACCTATAATTCATATTTTGGCAGATCGAACAAGTGGAATAGGCTGCAACATTTATAAACTATGTTACCGGGTTCACCACTACAAGGGCCAGATCTGGGTCCAGTTCACACCGGGTTTGGGTCCCAGTCCGGTCCCTCTATGGGTACCGGCAGGGTTCCCCTTCAGGAGGTCCGGTTCGCCTGGGGCAAACCCGGGGCGAACCTAGGAGAACCCGGATGCACCCAGGGAGAACCTGCACCCCCAGCAGTGGACTTTTCAATTTTTTTGCATTTTTTTAATTGTTTTTTCACGTTGACTTTGACCTGCACCCTACACAACCCTAAAATTCTTCTAAATGACATAAAACACCAAAACTACTTCATTTTTGTTCATTTGTTTTGCAAACAACTTTCATTCCAAGAGGCTGAGCATTCATTTTTGCTTGTTGGATCAACAAAGGGAGTTGAAGATTGACCATTGATGCTTCTACAAACGATTGCATTGCCATTTCCTACACATTTGCAAGTGTTCATTGGCTGCCAAGAAGATTGTAGAAGGATATGGTTTTTCATTCTTTTTCCTCCATTTTTGTTTTACAAACATGAAACAAATTCTTTGCTTTGTTTATCGATGTTTTTTCCATTCTTCTATGAATGTATGAAAGATTCAAAAGAGCTAGGTTTTATAAATCAATTTTTTGTATTCAATTTTTTTGTTTTTGTTTTGAATGTGTTGTTTACAAAAAAATTTGCCATAGGAATCACAATGTCAACTAGTTCTAGCTGCACAACTCAACCTAAATTCAAAATAGATCCGAATTCTCCTCTATGGAAATATGTTTAAATGATACAACAGGTTCCAGATGGTGGTGATTACATTTGGAAATGCAATGGATGTGATGTTCAATATTCTAGTTCATATTTTCAAGTGAAAGCACATTTGTGTGGAATACCTGGAAAAGGCATCAAAGCTTGCCTTGGAAAGAACAATGTACCTGTGCCATCATAGACAATCATAGGATATATTATGGAGCAAGAACAAGCAAATGAACAGGAATCCCATAGATCAAGTCACCCCTTATTAAAAGAAAATCCAAGGGAATGCTGCACCCATCTAATTCCAATATCGTGGTAGAAAATCACCCATTTTTGGTCACTCCTCATCCTCAAAATCAAAGTGTACAACCCACTACAAACAAAAGATCAAAGGGACCTTTGGAAGTTGCATTTCAAAATGAGAGTCAAGACATTGTCGACCAACATGTAGCAAGATGTATTTATGCAAACGGATTGTCTTTTAATGTTGTTCGCTCTCCATATGGGAAAGAGATGTTGAAAACAGTTAATGAAGCTCCAAAAGGGTACAAGGGCCCAGGTTATGAGATGTGTGGCACCTTATTGGAAAAAGAGGTCAAGATGGTTGAAGATTCATTGAAGCCCATAAGAGATTCATGGATTGAGACAGGTGTTTCCATTGTTTCAAATGGTTGGAAAGATTCCAAAAAATCAGCCTTTGATCAATGTCATAGCAGCGTCCCCTAAAAGGGCAACGTTTTTTAGAGTCACGGATTGTGAGGGGTAGATAAAAGATGGACAATTTATTGTTGATATTCTCATTGCAGCCAATGAGGAAGTGGGACCTCGCAACGTTGTTCAAGTCGTAACAGACAACGTCGAGAATTATAGAGTTGTTGGGTTGTTGGTTGAGGAACAATATTCACATATCTTTTGGACACCTTGTGCAGTCCACTCACTCAATCTTATGCTACAAAAGATTGAGAATAAAATTGATTTGATCAAAGAATTGAATGTAGAGGTTAAAGACATTCAAATGTTCATCACAAACCACCACATATCTCAAGGAATTTTTAGATCATTTTCAAAATTGTAGCTATTGAAGGTAAGTGAAATAGTATTTACATTTTCATAATTTGATTGTGTATTCTAATTCTTCTTTAAAGTTTGTTTTTAAATTTTAATTATCTTTTTTCAATTTGTAATAGGGTGCAAAGACCCTTTTTGCCTCTAACACAATCATCTTGAGATGACTTGTGAAAGTTAGAGAGGCACTTTCTTACATGGTGATTAGCCAAAATTGGTCAATATGGAGGCAATGCAGCATTGAAAGAGCAACCAAAATTAAGCGGATGATATTAGATGACTCATGGTGGGATTGTGTGGAGTATCTCCTTAGTTTCACCAAGCCCATTTTGAGTATGATTCGCTATATTGACACGGACAAGCCATGCATTGGAGAAATATATGATGGCATTGACTCAATGATTGAGAAGATGAAGTGCACCATAAATGCAAAAGAGCAAGACCTAAAGGGACTTTCTTCAAACAAGTGCATGCAATTGTTGAAAAAAAATGGAACAAAATGACCAGTCCATTACATCTTCTTGCCTTTGCATTGTCTCCAAAATACTATAGTAGTCAAATTCTTTTTGTGCCACAAAGGCTTACCCCATATAGAGATTTTGAAGTAGCTAAAGGGTACAAGACAGCATTCATTAGACTCTTCCCTGAACCTGAACTGCGAGGTATAGTCACGAGTGAGTTTATTGATTTTGTGCACTCAAATGGTCAAGGTATTGAGGCTCTTCGTGATAGGTTCTTAAAGGATGCTCATAGTTGGTGCTACTTCCATGGCCAATACATCCAACATCTACAGCCCCTCGCAATCAAGATTTTATCACAAGTAAGATTAATACATTTTCAGATTTTAGTTAATTTATTTATAATGTATAACTTTAGTTGTTTACTTTGTCTTCATAGGTTGCTACTTCATCTGCATCTAAGAGAAATTGGAGCACATATTCCTTCATCCACTCAATAAAACGCAATAAATTGCTCTCAAAAAGAGCGAAGAACTTGGTATATGTGCATTCCAACTTGCATCTCCTTTCACACAAACAATATGACTACAAGGAAGGGCAGACAAAGTTGTGGGATATAGAGCCCGACCATACTGGCTTGGATACTTCCATTTCCCACCATATTGCATATGAGGGGTCTGATAGCCAATATGAGCACAATATTAGTGCTAATGACAGTGTCACTGGCACTGCTTGTGATTCATCTAGTCTTCCTACATCATCTAATGTCAATGTTGACAATGATATTGATGATTTAAAAAATCCATTTGATGATTAGAAGTGTTGAACTTGATATTATTATTTTAATATTGAACTTGAAGTTTGAACGATGAATATTTATCATGCATGTTATAAATGGCATTCAAGTTTATGGTGGTTTTGTTGTTTATATGATGTTATGTGATATTTTAATCCTAATTCATGCTTTTTGTACTAACGAACCCAAATCCTCAAAATAATTTAGCCAAACCTGTGAACCGAACCTGAACCCAAGCCAATACCAGAAGCAGCAACTTAGTTATAAATGAAAAACAATGTATGCAAGGAGGACAAATGCACAGAGGGTCAATTTTAGTAGAAACAATTAAAAGACAAAACTAAGATACGGGCAGAGAAATGATAGATGTAGATGAATATAAGAGGAGGCTGTGACATAATTTAAGATTGGAGGAGTAAAAACAATTAAAATTGGCATTGGAGAATTGTATACAGAGGAAATCGTGCCATAGATGTATAACAGAGGAAGTAAGATTGAAATCTGATTTTTGAAGTGTCTGAAATGAGAGGATGAATAGTGGGGTGTAAATTGAAATTTGTAAACTGTTATGGCTTATTGCCTGTGAGTAAAATAATTGAATAAAATTGAATTTGAATGGAAGTAGAAATTTAATGTCTGAAATGTTCAATTGTTTTTGAAATATATTAGTTTGCCTCCATTTATATAGCGAAGTTTTGAACTGACATCAATTGACAAATTGAATTGTCAAATTGAGTTTAAATTGGCTGCGAATTTCACCCATCTAATAAGACGCTCGAAAGTAGCCTGATTAATGTGCATAGGCTTCTTGACCCAAGTAGGTGAAGAAGTCGTCCATCATTCTTGAATACGTTTTTTTGCACCCTGACTCAACAAGCGTAACATCAGGGAATGCAAAAACCAAGTTATCCTTACCCCCAAAAAATGTAAGTGAAACCAAACCCCAGGAGCTCATATACATATAGCAGACTTATCTATGTTAGCAGCCCTAGCGTGCGATCTTAACCCATCACTATGACAAGCAATTGGAGCTGATATTTTCACTTAATTTTATTTTTGTTCAAATATAGTGTCCGTGACCCTATAGTTATATTTTCCGAGAAAAAAAATAACACTGATAAATAAACCCCAGGAGCTCGTGTATTTGTGCTTAGTTAGCTACATGTGTACGCATGCATTCTTCACACATCACTCACTCATCTTGATGATGGATGCGAAAGCCGGTCACATTCTTCCATTACAAGGTTTTAATAATAAAATCATCATTTCAAAAGCTCATTAGAAAACAGAAACCCTAAACCCTGGAAATAGAAATAGGGTAAACAAGGTGGGAAAAGCTTACTTGAGACATCGCAGCACCAAACTGCACCGTTGTGGCCCTGATACGTCCCAAGGCGTTCGCCGTTGTGAGCATACCACACAGTTGGCGTGTGATCCTTCGCACACGAGAATAACAAGTCCCCGTCTCTATTGTATTTGAGAAACGTCAGAGGCCTCTCGTGCCCCTTCAATAGAATCGGCCTCATCTAACTGTTCAACAAACGTATGGCAGATGAAAAAAAATTAATCTTGCCAAAACAGAAACCCTTACAAAAAAACACAGAGATTCTGCATTTACACCTCTGTTAACTCAACGGCGAGGCTCCGTTTCGTGTTGTAACGAGCGAAACACGTTTTCCGTTGTAGACGGCCGTTTCTGAGCCCGCCGTGCCGTTTCTTGACGTTGCCAGGGAGTTTTCCGTTTCAATGAAAAATTAACAAAAAATTCCGTGATTTTATTGGCATTTCCCCTTCTTTTACTTTTCAACAATCTTTAAATGAATCCTCCTGCAATCTTTAAAAAGGTACGAATTTAGTTTCCTTTTTAAAATCTTTATTTTACACTAACTTTTTATTATTTTTATAATAAATTTGCATGGATATTTTAAATATATTTTAAAATTTAAAAGACATAGAGTGATTAGTCTTGAGGAATCTATATTTAAATAGTTATTGAAAATAGATACACTCCTCTGTCTAGGTTGGTCACGAGGTCTAGTCTCCCCCACTCTCGTGGTACCGGAGGGCGTGTTGCGCCAGCGCCCCCGGTCACGTTAAAAAGTTTATCAGATGCACTACAAGTTATAGGGGGTTGTGCTACTCGATTACTGCAGTCTAATAATAATAATAATAATAAAATATAAAATAAAAATAGATACACTTCTCAAGATTGATATCTATTAGCGTCTTTTAAATAGATGTATAGTGATATGTAAAATATTAGTTTAGCATCTTTTTCTTGTGTTTGAATAAATTATCATTTTTCTTTGTAAATAATGAATAAGACATTTCATATTAATTTTGTTTAGGGTAAGGGTTTAATTAGGTTTAGGGTTAAGGTTGAAGTAAGGTAAGGTTCAATAAGCATTCAATTAGGGTTAGGGTTCAATTAGAGCTAGGGTTGAAATTAGAGTACAATTAGTGTTAGAATCAAAGTTCAATTAGATTAGGGTTAGGATTTACTTAAGGTTTCATTGGGGTTAGGGTTAGAGCTAGAGTTCATTTACGATTAGGGTTAGGGTTCAATTAGGGTTACAAGATAAATATTTGGGTCAATTTTATGATTAGGGTTAAATCAACATTAGGTTTTAATTAGGTTAACTATTAGGGTTAGGGTTAAGATTCACTTAATATTAGGATTAGGGTTAGGATTAGGATTAAGGTTAGAGTTCAATCAGGTTAAGGTTAAGATTTGATTAGGGTTATTATTACAATTAGGGTTTAATTAAGGCTATTGTTCTATGATAAAGCTTGGGATAAGGATCAAGGTTGGGGTTCAAATTGAGTTACTACTCAATTATTGTTATTGTTTAATTAGGGTTTCAATTTTGGGTCAGAGTTTAATTAGGGCTAGAGTTAAGGTCAAGGTTCAATTAGGGTTAGGGTTAAAATTCAATTACTATTAGGATTTAATCAGTGTTGATGTTAGGTTCAACTAGGGTTAGGGTTAAGACCATAATTCATTTAGGATTAGGGTTTCAATTAGGGTTAGAGTTAGGTTTAATGTTAGGGTTAGAGTTAGGGTTCAATTAGGGTTAGGTTAGGGTTATGATTTAGTTAGGTTTGGTGTTAGGGTGAGGGTTATAGTTTATTTAGAATTAGGGTTACAATTAGAGTTAAGGTTAGGGTTCAATTTGAATTATGGATAGGGCTATCTAACTATAATATAATTAGGGTAAATTTAGGGTTAAGGCTATCTAACCCTAATATAATTAGGGTAAAATTAGGGTTAGGGTTATCTAACTCTAACATAATTAAGGTTCAATTAGGGTTAGGGTTATTAAATATAACCCTAATTTTATAATCATGATAGTAACCTTAGAGTTAACCCCAACACAAATGTTGATTCTAACCCAAATTGTAACCTTCAAGCTAACTCTAATTCTAATAATAATTTTGTAACCCCAAACTTTGTCTAAGAACCCTAAGTATAGTGACATTAATAACCCTAACCCTAATTGTAACTCCAACCCTGGAACCCTAACTATAATTCTATCTCTAACCCTAACCCAAACCCTAACCATAAGCATAACTATAATCCTAAACCTAAACCTAGCTATAACACTAATTTTAATTCTAACCCTAACTCTAACCATAATTTTAACTCAAACCCTAACCCTAAATCTAAACCCGACCCTAACATTAACTACAATTTTAAATCTAACCCTAACTAGATACCATCCACAATAATTCTAACATCAAACCTAACTTCAATTCTACCTCTAACCCTATCACTAACCCTAATTCTATCTCTACCCTAACCCTAAACCTAATTCTATATGTAATCCTAAAATTGACCCTAATCCTACTGCTAACCCCATGCTATCCTAATTTTATCTCAAACCCTGACCATAACCCTTATTTTATCTCCAACCCTAACTATATCCCTAATCTTAACCTTAACCCTAACCCTGAACCTCATTCTAACCCCAACCTTAATTCTATGTATGCGTGACCTTAACCCTAAACATGATTGTAATGTTAGCCCCAACTCTGATTCTATTTTTGTCTGTAATCCTAACCCTAACCATAATTTTATCTCTAACCCTAACCTTACTTGTAATCTTAATTTTATCTCTAACCCTAATCCTAACACTAACCCTGACCCTATATTTAACCCTAACCCTATCTCTAACCCTAGCCCTAATCCTAAAGCTAACCCCAACCCTAATCATAATTCTCTCTAACCCTATCCCTAACACTAATCTTCATCATATTTCTAACCTTGGTCATGTACTACTAATGCTAGCTGCAACCCTGTTGATGGTGTTTTTATGCACTTCACAACACAGGTAATACGTAGGTGCATTACCTCTCTTGAAAGACAATCTTCACAATCAAATTGCAGAACACTATCCCAAGGTCTCTCGGATGTCAGGTCATGACGAAGCTTGGAACATATCAATTGTTGGATGTGATTTTGCTAGAATCACAAGGCGATCTTACGTGGTCAAAGCTGTAGAAGAATCAGGTCGATGAATGGAGTTCAGTGGATGTGGAATTACTGTACCTTGTTGCAGGTTCAGGCAACAGTCTTGGACTCCATTGTTTCATCAGATTTGGCTTTACAATGTGCAACAAACCTTAACACAAGTTGTTTCTAAAAAAAAGGAAAAAGAGCGAGGAAGAAGGATGGTTCCTGGACCTGCAACTTCTGATGAACAGTGATCATGGAGGTCCCTACTGTGGACAGTTTCCTTAAATAGAATTTTACTTAATCTAAATTCTCACAATATCATGAAATCTATGCTATCTTCTAAGGACTACATATATTCATCATTCATTCGCCATGAAAATGTGAATAAAGATAAAGTTTAATGAGCAGCAATGAGATTAAAGTCCATGCTAACTTTACACAGTCATCTACCAACAGCAAATGACCAAAAGTATGGACAAGGAAAGCATACACACAGCAGCAATCTTCAAAACTAGAGACAACATACTAAATCTACCAAAGTTAACTAAGCGAACTAAAGAAGCAAAGTAACTTGAAGCAAAATTTTAACTAAAGGGAGAAGAATCATGAAACATGTGGAGAAACCCAAAAATACACCAAAAAATGACTGTATTTTCTATTATAATTTCAGTAGCATGTCTTTACAACAACTCAACTCTCCTCAAATGAGAGGAGGAGAGCCCTATTTATAGTTTTCAAAAAACAAAATGAGTGGCCAAGATTCAATTCTATTATGTGGTCAAGATTCACCTTTACACTAGGGTTTCACCTACCCCCAAATATATTACATTTATAAATCAATTATTGTATTTTCCCTATTTCGTCATCTAGTGACAACACTGTAGCAATTTCGTCATGTAGTTGTTTGCCCTCTATTGTAGCTATTCTTTAAGGAATTCTTCATCGATGATAGGGTTGCCTTCTCGCTTCTTCAACTTGGCATACTCTACGAAGTTCAGGATCAGCGGTTGGAGCTTATCCATCTCCATGATGTCTAATCACAACACCTAGTAGCTCCATTCCTGGGAATTGCTAACGAGTTTCTTCCAATCCTCTTCGTATTTGGCTGCATTATCCCTGAAAAGCTCTGACTGCGCGAAGGCACGGGCTACAAAAACTCATGAAGTCCATGGTGATTTCAACTGACATGCCATCTTCCATGATTTTCAAGAAGCGGGGCTTTATGTTCTTAGGATTGATCTCGATTGCGAGCGGCTCGTACCCTGTCATCAGTTTGAGGTACCGAGCACATTCTTCCCTAGTCTCCCTAGCCCATTCGATATCCGGTGCTATACGCTCCAGGATCTTCTCTAGCCTCCACTTCCGGTGATCGAAATCCCGCTTCCAAGTGTCCATCAGCCAGTGATCATCATCCTTGAGGACAAGGTCTTTCTCCCAGACCTCGCTTGGCAATGCAAGTATGGCCTCAATCTTTGGGTAGGCCGCCCTGTATTTTGTTGGAAAATCTTCACAGACCTGCCTCATTCCCTCAAGGGTTCTCGGTACTACAAGGGAACTTATTTGTTGTTCGAGCAGCTAAGATGATACCTATGCTCCCTATGTCCAAGACCTACCGAAACCAGTTTTCCTTAGTCTTGTCCAAATTCCTCCTCTTCTCCAATTTTTTGATCTGCTCATGGGACAAGAGCTGAGGAGGGGTGGATGACATTGTGGGTTGCTCGTCCGAGGATGACCATTGTTGAATGTAGGTTGTTAGATCAGCCACTTGCTCCTTTAGTTTTTCCTTGGAGACCTTATCTTGCTGGATAAGGTGCACCACCGTAGCGACGGACTCCTAGAGGTGATCAACCTTTTGCTCCCTCATGGCCACTCCTAAATCGAGGGTGGAGACGTTGTAAATTATTCCTTGTTCTCCAACCACCGATGTTGCTACCTGTACTACCCTAGATCCTGAGGCATCCATGGTCACCTTCGATCTAATCTTAGGTTTTTTCTCCTTCTTGGTGCTTATTCGTGTCCTGGCTAGTATGGCCTCTAGCCTTGCCTTAGGATCCTTTGCAGTGGGAGTCTTTTGCTTTAGCTGCCTCTGCAGCCACTCGGGTACTTGGGGCTCCTCCCTAGGTGGTTCACTTTGACTCTCATTGTCTTTCTTCTCAAGCTCGATGACTCTGATGACAAGAGCCTTCTCTTCAATCCCTGCATCTTCTTTCTCCTCATCAGTGTCTTGTTGAAGGGTTTCATGTTTAGTGGGGGACTTGGTGTGCAACAGCTCCTTGAGTGGATTTTCTCTTTCAGCATCCACCTCTTCTTCATTCTGATTATATCCATGCTCTTTAGAGTTCTCCCCTTGTTCGTCTTCATGGAGGGATGCTTCCTTGTCGCGTTCTAGGGTCTGGTCATGCCTCTTAGTAGGAGACTTGCTGCCCTCTATCTCTTAAGCAACAATCTCTTCTTCTCTTGCGAGCCGGTCCTTAGCTTCCTTATCTTCAATCTCCTTGAGTTGCTTGCCCCATTCTGCATTGAGCTCGGGGTCATTTGATTCTCTTATAAATTCAGCATTCAGCTCTTCGTTGCTCTCACTGGAGGACTCATAAGCTACCTCATCGATTTCCCGACGTTCGAATAGTGGATGTTCGTGGTACTCAAATTCCTCGTCCTTTGGCCTTGTTGCAACCTCTAACTATCTTCACTCAAGCTCGTCTGATATTTGCATTGTTGCCTCCATCCTTGGTGGTTCAATAAAGGGAAGGGGAGCTGGAGCATAGGCCATAACCTGAGCTATTGTAGCCTAAAACATTGGATTAGTGAGCATCCCTGAGAGCTCGGATGGCACATTTTGCATATATTTCATTAAAGACTTAGGGAGACCAAGGACATGCATCATAGCAGTGGAAGTAGAGGGGAGGGAAGGAAACATAGAAGAAGAGGAGACTAGCGAGGTCGTGGCAGATGATGAATCCATGGGAATGATTTGCAAGATTGGAGGAGTGGAAGCAAGGTGGACGGAGATGTCCACCGTAGGCGGGGAGGAAGCGAAAACCGCAAGCGAAGCATGCGGGGCGGGGGCAGTAGCAGCAACAATGATTGAAGTAGGTGGAGACCTTGGCTAGTTAGACCCTTCTTCTCTGATCCCAATGGGTGGACCTTTGGGCATCACAGTCGTCTCCATGCCTCCAGTTGTCTTTCTCTTCTTCTTGGAAGGTTCGGGCTCAGAAGCCTTGTGGGCATAGACCTTTGGTTTGGGCAGTTGCTCACTGGCCTCCTTTCTCTTCTTGGTCCTGACCGATGGTGGTGTGTTAGATGCTTCCCCAGTTGCGGTGGTAGTTGCCCCTCCATCGAAGCCACTTGGTTCACTTTCTAGTCCCTTGAATGTCAAGGCGACTCCTTGTTGTTTTAGTCGGGCCACCTGTTGATCGATCCATGCTCTTGTTCTGATCTTGACGGGCCTAGTGAGTATATTGATGTCTTCAAGCTCTGGTTTATTCTAGTCAATCGCGGGCAGCGACAAATTGGCGACGACATCGTATCTTGGATCGATCACTGTGTCTTCATCTTCTTCGAACTGGTCAGGAACCGAGCATAGG
The DNA here is from genome assembly GCA_007115665.2 of Sequoiadendron giganteum. Taxonomy (NCBI): domain Eukaryota; kingdom Viridiplantae; phylum Streptophyta; class Pinopsida; order Cupressales; family Cupressaceae; genus Sequoiadendron; species Sequoiadendron giganteum. The sequence continues at coordinate 641,691,164 of CM021107.1, forward strand.
TTGATCCTTTGCACATAAATGGCGGTCATGCACATGTAGTGCCTCAACCGCACCTCAAGATCATCTTTGTAGTTGGCCCAAAAATCTTCGACGTTGTGGAGGTGGGCATACTCTCATCCCAGTGCCTTCCTGATGTGCCCGTATGGATCCATTTGGGCTTGAGTTGTATATTGCCAGAAATGATACTCGACCAACTCCCTTTCTGAATACCCCACACACTGAGAGGTATGAATCTTGTACATTCCTTGGCCGAGCCCAATGGGGTAGGGTGTGCCTGCCAGATGCTTGTTGCTCAAGATGTTATGGATGTGCCTCAACTACCATGTCAACTCCAAAAGAATAATCTGGTCGTTGGGTACCGGGGCAGCTTATTTGGCCTTTCCATGAATCCCTCGACACAGATGTATGTGAACTTTGGGAATTGAATGTAAAGGAAGGCATACTGCCTAAGGAGAGCTCTGGCACTATGAGAAACTCTTCTTTGAAAGTCGCCCCCGAGGGATCGAATGATGTGGGCGATGAATGGATCATTCACTTGACAGTAATCCCCCTTGAAGTTTTGGTACTGTAGTTGAGGGTATTTATCATAAGGCTTGAGCTCCACCCCTAATGGATCACTGGGCACCACCGCCAATCCCTGATAATGTCGCCGATCAGCGAGGGAATACACCAAGTAGGAGGTCATGAAGAACTTGGAGGTCATGAAGAACTTGGAGGTCTTCTTCACAGTTGTAAAATGCTCATGGAAGTAGTCACTGATTATCTCTCCCCAATAGAAGGCGACGCCATCGCCGTGGAGAATATGCTCCACAAAATAGAACATCCACTCTTAGAAGAAGGTAGCAGCACGAAAGCCCATTACTCGACTCAGCAAAGTTACAAGGTCATGGTAATCCTCGAAGAAATCGTTGTGAAAAAGCTTCTGAGGAAGCTTGCCAGCACTACCTCGCTTGTCCTTTAACCAATACTGATTGATGAGCTTCTTGCACCTTAAGGGATCCTGCTCCTATAGTTCCTTGCATTCCCCCATGGTGGGGGTCTCCATGCTCTCAAAGGCAAGAATGTGGAAAGTTGATGTTACACCCGATGGGGACATATCCACAAGGATATTTCTGTCCCGATCCACTATAGTTCGGGTCTCCTCCTGATATGCTTCCACGCATGCCATTACCAGTTTTGGGGCCACCAAGGCTGGCGAGAAGCCTGCAGCTTTGGCAATTCCGCTGCTCCTTATCAATTTTGCATTCTCTGTCTTGGGGTTCATCCTGACCCTTTGTATAAATTTGTCAACATCGACCTGGCCGATGTTGGTATCTATGACATCTCTCCAGAGAGTGGCGACTCTGGATTGTATGGGGATCCCTTGAAACTTTTACTTCATTAGGTCCTTGTCCTCCTTGCCTCGAGGTGTCTTGGCTATTCCTTTCCCTTTCTCTTTGGAGGCACCAGAAGTTTCTGCACTGGATTCCATAAATCCTGCACAAAAGACATGAATCAGTAACAATAAACATGACGAAACAGTCCCGGACAAGTCCTTGCACACCAAGATTAGCTCTACAATCATTGTTCATGTTCAATAAGCACATAACACTTGATACTTCATCATTAAAAAGTAAAGCAGACAAACTGGATTCCCAGGGTCGGAATTCCCTTAGCAGAATGTCGTTTGAAAGGGAAAATTGAGGATGGAACTCCCAAAGGCATCTCCTAGTATTATATTTGAGTATTAGAAGGTTGACATGAAGGAAGACCTAATTTTAGCAAGTGGATCGAAATCCATTTTGGATTTCGAGGTCGTTTGATCCTTCATTTGGGAATTCGAGCATCAAATGCAGGACAATCATTTGAAATGGCGTAGGATAGGTGGAATTTTGGGCGGCAAAATCCGAGTCTCAGATTGCCGTTGCCGGGAAGCGGCTACGGGTCAGCCGTCTGCAACGGTTGAATGGATGCGGCAATTCGGGTGCAGAATTTCGGAGGGCAATCTCTAGGGACGGTTTGAGGATCCGAGAAAGCCAGGTGGCAAACAGAGGCTCGGGACCCGAAGGTCGGAAAGTCATCCCAAGTTTGTCGTTAAAACGGTGCCAGTGGAACAGAATCTCGAGAGGGGAATTCCGGTGGTCAGACTCCAAAAGAGGCTCGGGCTCAAGAGTTTGCCTGGATTTTGGTTTCGGCGGGGAGCGGACCGGGGTCCGGGAGTTGGGAAGATGTCCTAGGATAGTCGTGTAAAACAGTGAATGCGATGCAAAATTTCGAGAACGGAATCCCGGAGGTCGGGGTCCTAGTGAGTTTGGATTTTAATGGTTCCAGTTGGAAATTGGAATGGACTTTGTCTGGTTGGGACCCGAGGTTCAGAAAGCCGCACGAGGAAGGCCGTTGGGAACGGCGAAATCAACACGGAATTTCGAGTGTCGAATCCTGGGGCTGTTTTGATCTTTAACTGGTTTTCAAATTTTTCCAAGTCTTCATATGGACTTCGTGTGTCCGGGGTCCTGGGGTCGGGAAGGTGCTTGGACGAGGCCATTCAAAATGGTGAGGGCGCAACGGAATCCCGCGAGAAGAAATTTGGAGGTCGGGGTCCGAGGTGGGTTTAGTCACATGATGTTTTGAAGTTGCTGAGTTTGCAGACGACCACGAGAAGGTCCGGGCCCAGGAGACGCCGACGACTGTTCCAAAGAACGATCGCAGCGAGGTTGGATTCTAGATTGAGTTTCAAGGCCCCAAACAATGGATTTTTGATATTCTAACACATGGGTTTTTAGGGGAGGGCATTAATTTACCTAGTTTCAAACCCAATTTTACATTTCTCATACTCAACACTTGGAATTTCACAAAAAAGAAGTATGAGGTGCGTGATGGCAAACCTACCTCAAGATCTCAAAGAATAAATTGTTGAATGCACGGGAGACGACGAAAAGAGAACTGGGACTGCGACACAAAAAATGCCAGACACCAGGGAGCTCTTCGAATTTTCTATCACTCGGTCGATTGATAATGAATTTCGGAAAATTCACTTAAATAGCCAAAACGGCCATTAACATAGCATTAAATTCCCTTGTACAGCGGCAAGTAAGTTGGTGGATTCAAATTGCAGACAGCGACGGGTGACCTGGAGTCCGACGGGCGTCGAAACGGAAAAGTTCGAGTGGAATTCCGAACAGGGAAATTCGAGACCCAAGATCCGAGGTCTGGAAAGACGTAGCGCCACTGCCATTTGAAATGGCAGAACCAGGGCAGAAATCCGATAAGGGAAACCCGAGTGTTCGGGCCTGGAAAGCGCAGTGGACGTCAGAAAGGCATTATGACAAGGGAAACCCGAATTAGCCTTAGATTTAACATTTTGAAAGGGGGTGATTTTGGTCAAGCTTAAAATATGACTTTGGGGAACGTGTTGACCTTTTAGGGCACAAAAATGGGTACGCAAAACAAGGCAAAACAACAAGACCTGACAATTGAAAAGGAGGGAAGAGAGGGTCCCCGTTTCGAATGGGGTGTGTGTGCAAAAGGTAGAACAAACCCTAATCCTAATTCAATCTCAACCTTAACCCTAACCCTTAGCCTAATCCATACCCTATCTCTACCCCTAGTGTTAAGCCTAACTCTAATCCTAATTTTCAAACCCCTATCGTAATCCTAATTTTAACCTTATCTCTAACAGTATCCCTAATCCTAATGCTAACCCCAACCCTAATCCTATTTCTATCTCTAACCCTAACCCTAACCCTAACCATAATCCTAACCCTAATCCTAACCCCAATCCTAACCCTAACCCTAATTAATTTAATGTCATGCATGTTGTGCTACAAATGCTACTAGCATATATATTTAATAATATATATAAAATATGCTAAGAGATATCCTTCTCGAGGCATCTATTGCACTTTAATGTGAAAATTTGTTTTAAAAAATAGGCACCTCGAGAAGGATATCTCTCGACGTATTTTATATATATTATTAAATATATGTATGCTAGTTTAAATATTTTTTAAAATTTAAAAGACATCGAGTGATATAGTCTTGAGGCATCTATATTTAAATAGTTATTGAAAATAGATAGATGTCTCGAGATTGATATATATTGGCATTTTTAAATAGATGTATTTAAGATATCTATGCTAGTAGCATGCACAGTGTGATATGTAAAATATTAGTTTGGCATCTTTTTTCTTGTGTTTGAATAAATTATCATTACTCTTTGTAAATAATCAATGAGACATTTCATATTAATTTCGTTTATTATTATTTTTAAAGTATTTTATATTTTTTCAAATGCACAATCAACATATTAAAAGATAATGAACGAGGCATTTCATATTAAAAAATATATATAATCTCAATGCTAAGTAATTAGAGTTTAATAGAAGAATTATATCTAATAATGTATACATTGCATAAAATTATTGTATTTCCAAATATATGAGTCTTTCTTCCTCAACTCTCCTTTTGGTGAGTCGTTTCCCTGCTATTATTTTTTCATAACGATCTATGAAATGGTGGTGAGATTTTGAGTTCATCCAAAGACTTAACACATGGTATAGAAACAAATGTTAAGCTTGTTCTTTCTCTCGATCCTATATTAATTGTTGCCTTGGAAAGAGTCAATCCTTGTGATTTGTTGATTGTTAGTGTCTAAACTAATCATAATGGAAATTAACATGTGTGCCCCCTTTGTATTGGTGAAATTGGAATAAAATTTGAAGATGCATCTTCAAAAAAAATTCCAGAGTAATTATCAAATTCAACCATAACTCATGTTTGTGGATCTGGTGGAGCACTTTCAAATTTTTATATGATATTTTAAATATATCCTAGAGCTCCATTTACAATCTATTTGCTTCTATCCATAGATTAGAGTTTAATATGACCCTTGAATCTTTAGCAATTAATAATTCAACACCCAAATCATTATTCTAATTATCTTAAATATAAATAATGTTATTCATATCTCTCTTCCCCCATCACCCAATGATACTTCTAAAGCCTCATTATCAAAAACCATTTTTTCCTCCCATTGCTTTTACTTTGAATTTACCCCATTGAAAGTCTCATACTCTTCTCAATGGCTCAAAGAGGTTGTTTGTTAAATGAGAAATTGTAAAGATGTAATTGAACCTGATTATGGTGTGGTTGCTAAATTGTTACATGGTACTACTCCCAAACCCAAAAATGCACAAATTATTTCAAGATTGATGATTACTCCGGCATCAAGCAACCAATATTTGGGAATACCCAAGCCTATTGATGATAAGAATGAATAATATATTATAAAACACATCTATCAAGTATTAATAATTGATATTGGCCCTTCAACTCATGAAGGAGATATCCAACCAATATTTGGGAATACCCAAGCCTATTGATGATAAGAATGAATAATATATTATAAAACACATCTATCAAGTATTAATAATTGATATTGGCCCTTCAACTCATGAAGGAGATATCCATAATTTTCAAATCTTAGTTGCTAAACTTGTATATAGAATAGAGAAAGAAAAGGCTACCAAGGAGAAACTTTAAGAACAAGTTCAGATTTTGACATCTTACATCAAGAATATTTTGAATATTTCAACACAACCAATAGAAGAGCCTTGAGTTTTGAGTGATACAGACATACAATATATTAATAAAGATGCAATGGAAATATTACAAAAATATCAAGAATTTGGGAAAGCCTTTAAAGATTGCGTTGAACAAATAATGCTAGATGGACTCTTTTGTATCGAGAAATCAATAGTGTTATACAAAAAAACTAAGGAGAATATTAAAGTACTAAAAAATGAGCTCCAAATAATTAGAAAGAAAGAAACTATTTGACATCTAATTTCGTACAAGATATAGAGGAAATTTTCAAGATCGATATTAGCACATTGTTGATTTAGAAGACTTTTGTTAAACCTCAAGAGTATAATGCTACAATATGGATAAAAAGCATGAATGAAAACTTACAACTATCAAGAAAGCTATAAAAAATGAAGAAACTCCTTAGAGAAGTTGATTATATTAGATTTGAAATGGTAGTAAGCTTTTTAGTTATGGAAGTAAATATATTTAAGGAGAATGATTCGACTCTAGAAGACACTCAAGTGACCAAAGAGAGTTTGAAAGACTTCATCTCTAAATAATGTTTTAATAAAAAATTCTAGTGCCAACACAATGAGGAAATCGTCTATAATGTCAAACATCGCATGTAGTTTCCATACAAAATTTTCAATGATGGAAACAAAGATGAAGGAAATTGGGGATTCTATATCAGCTTGGAAGAATTGTATATTCAATATTGTAGTTCTAGAAACAAAAGCATTGACAACTACAACAAAAGGATACATAAATTAAAAAATCCTCTCTTCATCCTCAAACAAAATAGAAGAGACAATAGAAAATGTGCTAGAGTCAAAGAAATTTGAAGACTTTTTAACAAACTTTATTTCATAATTGTAATTAAGTCATTTCCATACGACTTAAATGTGGCTCTTTTATAACTTTATGTTGGACAAAGATGAACTTTATTATTTCATAATAAGTTATAAATTAAAGTTAGTTACAAGTTGGTAAAAAAGAAAATCTTATATATGAGACTTTGTATTTTCAAAAAAGGACTTTTTGGCTTTCATAATTTCAAATTGTAAAGGTGGAGTTATATAGCTCATTGCAAATAAAATAGAAATATAGAATATATTTGAATATAGTGTTTCTCAAGTATTTTTTGGGTTGTTCTCTTCTCTCATGTTGAGTAAATAATTTTTCTTTGTAAATCCTTCAATCAATTTGTGGAAACATTTAGTCTTATACATAAATTATCTATGCCATGTAATATTGGAAAGTTTAGGGTACTCATTATTTTCTATTGCATGTTAATAATATTTGTGGTATTCATTGTAAAATTCTTAGAAGTGTCCTCCTTGTGTTGCAATGAAGTTAGTTATCATTATTTGAAATACATGCAAGAAATTTGAGTTGATATTCAAATGTTTATTGACTAGGTCTCTTCCAAACTCCATATTTTTTTCCTTTTGAAACCTTTTGGTATTTTGGGTTAGAAATACCACCAAAAATCAAATATTTATCATATTAGAGAGTTTCCCCTCCTAACATAGAGGTAGGTTGTCTAAACTTGCAACCTTATACCAACCATTAATGCAATTTTCACTATCCTTTTAGGCATAATAGAGTTAATTTTTAAATTTTATTACAGTGCAAATTTGTGTACAACATGGCTACACTTAAAAAAAGTAAAATATTAGTATTTAAAAACCTATATTAGGTTTGAATTGTTTTAGCTAACTCTAAAAATGAGTAAATCCATGATGAACTAGTCAACACATTATCGTTCAAATTAATTGGAAATAACAAGTAGCCTATCCTTATCTTCCTATGAATAGTCCAAAAATGTAGTAGTGAAGGGTCTCAAATGTACATTAGAATCAACTTTATCATTTTGCATTTCAAAATGAGGTTCCCTATAATAACAAGGTAGATAATAAGTGATAACTTTAAAAGAAAGCAGTGTATTTTCTATTTGAACATACTCATATTTATCTTGTTCACTAGGCATGGTATCAAACTTACACTTCACTCTATCTACATGTTCATGTATTAGGAACATGAGTCATAATATTTGGGGTATAAGTGGGTTGATAAGAGATGCTTAAGATGAAAAGGTATAGACATGGCCGTGTTGAAATAAAAATATACTATGGAGAGTGGGGGTGGTAGAGGAAAATAATAGGAACAAAGGTAAACATGGAACTAGTAGGGATAATACATAAAGTAGGTGAAGTAGTAGTGGGATTAAGGGAATAATGAATATCAGAGGACATATAAAGATCAATATGAGAAGTATGGGCATAACAATATCCAAGATGGAAGTAGAAGGTGTGGATATATAGAAACATATAAAACTAATAAATAAAACCAAGAAGTGATTGGGAAGATGATATATCTTGGGTAGGATCTAGAGGGAAGATGAACCATTCAAATAATTAGAAGAGGTAACCTTAGCACCAATGCCTTGGAGCACAGGTCTAAACCAACTTTTTTGATAATGAAAGAGTCATAAAGGGTCTCAACCAAATATGTAGGTCTATTGATATTATCTAAACCAAAAATCTCACGTGTGAAATTCTATTGTTCCAAATGTTCTTCATGATTAGATTTCTCAATATGAGACAAAATATTAATAGTAAAAATAGTAGAACCTTTGTTAACACCATAAAAATATGATTATTGATAAATTATTTTGTTTGAGGATGTAAATGAGGGCTTCTTAAATTGTGGTAGTGAAAATGTGGTTGAGACCTTTGGAATGCAAGAAAATCACAAATACCTAAAGGATGTGTTGGGTCTCAAAAATGCAGGTTTGAACCACGAGAGGTTGCCAAGCTCTCACAACGCTTTTGGCCAACATACAAGGCCAATTGATGCAATTGAACCTTCTTCTCTTTAGGTTCTTCTAGACCAAGGGGGGTGAACCTATGTGGATGATGCAGATTGAAATGTATTTCTTGTTTGAACAATCTATCCACAATGGCAAGTGGAAGTGAATAGATAAAAACACTACAACTACTCCTACTCCTACTGCACAAAAGAAAGGATTTGAATAAGTTGTTTGTATATGAAATTTATCTCTGGGTTGTGGCAGATCAGTGCCTTCTATCCACATGGGAAATGGAGTCAAAAATAAAAATGATGTGTTTTCCTCTTTGGCTTTATTCTAATTGTTAGACACTTTGAAAATGAAACTATATGACTGGCATGAAACTTCATTCATTTATGACTTGCATAAATTGTGTTGGAATGTTTCTTAACCTGGTTCTTCTTTAACTCCCCAAAAGAAATCTTTAAATTAAAGTGACTTATTTAAAAGAGTTTAAATCTGACATGCAGACACCAATCAACTAAATCACACAAAATGGGAATACATTCTGATAAATCAGAGATTATACTTGATATGCTGATTTAAATAATTAAAGGATCTCAAGTTGGAGAAAACCAAATAAAAGAATTTGATTTAATACAACATAACAACTGAACACCAAGAAATAATATCACCAGTTTAAAACATTAATCTCCATTGCATTATTTTAGGAAGGTCTATCACTGTTTACATTCCTAGTTCCATTTTCTGGAAAATCTAGCTACTACCTTCTCAACTACCAACCCCTGCAACTGATTTTTCAAATTATTTATACAATACAATCCAAGGGTCATGACCCTTCACTTTTTGGTAAAACCACTTGCATTCTTTAGCAAAAATTAAAATATTTAATTGAATTGCCTTACCGATAAATTAAATATTTCAAACTATAGTTTTGTCTTTGATTTTGCCTTTTTTACATTTCCCGCTTTGTGCATTTCACTTTGCCATCCTTTCACTTTTCATATTCTTCTTTACATGCTGCTGTGAAGTCTTCCTTCATATTTACTGCTCTACCACGGTCAACCCTTTGACTGGTTGCGGTATAGCGGTGCTTGAATTTGATGGTTACCGTTCCTTTCTATCGCGCTACCATGGTCTTCACGTTATCTCCCCACGATATGGTGGTACCAACATTTACTGTCATCTCTGCTCACTATTACTGCCTCACCACGATCTTCACTTCATATGTCAGCGGTACCGCAGTTTGACTGTCATGGTCTATCCTTCCTCCATCGCTCTACCGTTGTCTCGATGCTTACACCCTGCGGTTGCACGGTGACCGGTCTCGACCGCTACCTCCGTGTCTACCATGCCACCATGGTCTATGCTTTGACCGACCACGGCTATGCGATAACCTTCTCCTAATTGCCACCTCGTTGTCACTGCTTGCCAAACTTTTACCGTGGTCACTACGGTCTCTGCTTGAACCCCCTGCGGTATCGCAGTGGGGTCTCTTGACTGTTGCCCAACCGGTGACTTACCGCCCACCGCGGTCTATGTTTAGACCGTGCATTGTGGCGTGATAAACATTTCATGCCCGCTCCTTTAGCCGCTATCATTTCCCACTGTCTGCTAACCCTTTGTCGCAACATCGCGGGCCTTGAGATGACCCTCTGCGGTGTAGCGATAAGGGTTAATATGAATGTTGCTCATCGCTAGCGCCATATCACGAGCCCATTGTGGGAGGCTATGGTAAGGCGGTAAAACCATGCAAGGAAATGAATATGACCATGGTGAAATATAGAATTCAACTATGGCTTTTTTGAATGGTGGTAAAGTGTATTTAAACATTATGGATGGGAAAAATGATTTTTTATGAAAAGATAGGAAATGAATGGGTTTAAATGGGCAAAGAACTTAGATTTTTTGATAGAAATTTTGGGTTCTAAAAGTGGCTCCTGTTGGGGATGAGTGATTGTGCAATCACTGCAAGAATCTAGAATGTCTACTAGGAGAGCAGACTAAGCGAAGGAAATGAAAAATGAAGGCCATGGAATATGGAGGGAATGAATTAGCATGGAGGAGATCAAAAACCCTACACTACTGTACATGGAAAAAAAGATTTTTTCGACAAGGGAATTTCTGAGAATGTCCATGTACTAGCAAACCCAGACCCTTCAAAAAACTACTGTGCATGGAAGAGAATGATTAAAGAGGTTTGTTAGGAATTGTCCATGCACTGGCAATCTCTAATCCTCTATGTCAGCCATGATTCAAAAATTAAACCATAAAGGATGGCCCCAGGCCACCCCAAAAAAAAAGCCTGTACTTTCCTCTGTCATAGACTTTGTTCTGAATAGAGCTCATCAGGTTTCTTTTGAAACTATCCATTCCACCTACCCTATTACATACACTATCATTGAAAACCTTCAGAAAATCATTATATTCAACCTAATTCACACCACTCTGCAATTCATCATATAATAAATACTTGTGACCTTCCTCATACAAAGTGTACCCACAATCAACAAAACATTCATAGGCCTGCTCATTATCATATGTTGTTGAATGATCCAACAACTGTACTGGGACCTGAAAATCTAAATGCTTTTCTTGGAAATCAAAAAATTCTATCTCATCAATATTTTCTGAAACAATCAAATCACTTTCCATTTCTTTCCTATCACCAGTTGGCATTGACACATACAGTTGATCCGTATAGTTTTCTTTATACATGAATCAACAAAGGTTGAACACTTATCTTCAATAATGTGCAAACCAACATCTTTTTCTTGCAGGCAAAAATCATTCAAGTCACATGCCTCTTCTTGGACAGACATGGATCTTTGATCAGCTTCAAAAATATCTTCATCACTCTGAGAAATGCACATGGAGTCATTTGAATTGTTACACATAGTATCTTCACTGTCAAATCAGATATAAGTTGGAGCCAAAATTTTGGAATCATCTTTAGGTGCATATTTTTGATATTCAAAAGTTAACAAATATGAAATTTGCTCACTGTTGAGTGAACATGTCTCATCCAGATCTTCTACCACGTCTCCAACTTTCTGATCTTCATAAAAATTGCAACAATTACCCTGTTGAAGATCAACATCCACAATGTCATCTTCACAATTTGAATCACAATCTGTTATGTAGGAGAAACTCTCCATATCTTCATTGTTGGAAGGCATGATATCTTCTTCTATTTCAGCTTCTAAAACATTGTTGATGTACTCTCCAGATGGTGTGTCCCTATCATCTTCCAAATCTGAAAAATAGTCATTAGAAATCCTAGTAGCACATGCTTCCTTTGTTTGTTGCATTGTTTGAGCATCCATGATATCACTACTAGATTTATTATTTCCAGTATCCATGTACCTTGTCCCAAGCATGGAATCAATAAATTTATTTACTATATCAAAGGCTTGTTGTTTTAATGACTCTGACCAATAAATTGATTAAGGCTCTGATGCTCTTAAAAATTGTGCAACAAATGTGGGTCTTGTAGGCCTATAACAAGGAGGTAATTGCATACAGATGTCTACCATCTTGTTGTACAAAGAACTCATAGATTCTCCCTTATATCTCCTCATGTCAAAAAAGGCATCCACAAGACTTGTACCTCTCTCTTGAATTTGAATATAATCATCAAAAGTGTTCTGATGTGAATAGAGTACATTACCTTTATTACCAAAGTTCTTAGTTGCATCATGTGGCACTTGTGGTGTCTAAGATCTCCTGGCATTTTTGTCTTCATTCTTACTGCATGATAACCTATTTGGTGATGTATTTTGAGCACCTTTGACTCCCAATTGCAGCAATTGTTGGTTTACTTGTAGATTTGTTGGTCCAATTGCAGCCTTTGTTGTCTCAATTCCTTCAACTCTCTTATTGATTGTTGTCTTATTTCTTCTTCTGCCATCTTGACAAAATGTTACTGCTCCACAACACCCATGCATTATTTATCAAATGGAAATAGAGTCACCACCTACTTTTCCCAACAGTAAGAAAATGAAAAAAAATTGATATTGTTTTGGTTTGCCCTGGAGCGGAATCCCCAAACAAAAATATGCAACTTTTTTGACTCTATAAATGGAAAGGTTGGAAATTTTTTGTTGAATTTGTCCCTAGTAGAGTCCCCAAACTGTTGGGTCTCAAAAATGCAGGTTTGAACCACGAGAGATTGCCAAGCTCTCACAACGCTTTTGGCCAACGTACAAGGCCAATTGATGCAATTTAACCTTCTTCTCTTTAGGTTCTCTAGACCAAGGTGGGTGAACCTATGCGAATGATGCAGATTGAAATGTATTTCTCGTTTGAACAATCTATCCACAATGGCAAGTGGAAGTGAATAGATAAAAACACTACAAATACTCCTACTCCTACTGCACAAAAGAAAGGATTTGAATAAGTTGTTTTGTATATGAAATTTATCTCTGGGTTGTGACAGATCAGTGCCTTCTATCCACATGGGCAATGGAGTCAAAAATAAAAATGATATGTGTTTTCCTCTTTGGCTTTATTCTAGTTGTTAGGCACTTTGAAAATGAAACTATATGACTGGCATGAAACTTCATTCATTTATGACTTGCATAAATTGTGCTGGAATGTTTCTTAACCTGGTTCTTCTTTAACTCCACAAAAGAAATCTTTAAATTACTGTGACTTATTTAAAAGAGTTTAAATTTGACATGCAAACACCAATCAACTAAATCACACAAAATGGGAATACATTATGATAAATTAGAGATTATACTTGATATGTTGATTTAAATAATTAAAGGATCTCAAGTTGGAGAAAACCAGATAAAAGAATTTGGTTTAACACAACATAACAATTGAACACCAAGAAAGAATATCATCAGTTTAAAACATTAATCTCCATTGCATTGTTTCAGGAAGGTCTGTCACTGTTTACATTCCTAGTTCCATTTTCTGGAAAATCTAACTACTACCTTCTCAACTACCAACCCCTGCAATTGATTTTTTAAATTATTTATACGGTACAATCCAAGAGTCGTGACCCTTCACTTTCTGGTAAAACCACTTGCATTCTTTAGTAGAAATTAAAATATTTAATTGAATTGCCTTATCGGCAAATTAAATATTTCAAACTATAGTTTTGTCTTTGATTTTGCCTTTTTTACATTTCCTGCTCCGTACATTTCACTTCGCCACCCTTTCGCTTTTCATATTCTTCTTTACATGCTGCTGCGAAGTCTTCCTTCATATTTACTGCTCTACCATGGTCAACCCTTTGATTGGTTGTGGTATAGCGGTGCTTGACTTTAACAGTTACCGTTCCTTTCTACCGAACGACTGTGGTCTTCATGTTATCTCCCCGCGGTATGGCGGTACTAGCATTTACTGTCATCTCTGCTCACTATTATCGCCTCACCACGGTCTTCACTTCATCTATCAGCAGTATTGTGGTCTGATTGTCACAGTCTATCCTTCCTCCACCGCTCTACCGCTGTCTTGATGCTCACACCCTGAGGTTGTGCAGTGACCGGTCTCGACCGCTACCTTTGTGTCTACCATGCCACTGCAGTCTATGCTTTGACCGATCGTGGCTTCGTGGTAACCTTCTCCTAACCGCCACCTCGCTGTCATTGCTTGCCAAAATTCTACCATGGTCTCTGCTTGAACCCCCTACGGTACCGCGGTGGGGTCTCTTAACTGTTGCCCGACCGGTGACTTACTACCCACCGTGCCACCGTGGTCTATGTTTAGACCGCACGCAGTGGCACGACAAACATTTCATGCCCGCTTCTTTAGTTGCTACCATTTCCCACCACCTGCTAACCCTTTACCGCAACACCGCGGGCCTTGAGATGACCCTTCGCGGTGTAGCGGTAAGGGCTAATATGAATGCCACTCACCACTATCGCCATATCGCGAGCCCATTGTGGGAGGTCGTGGTAAGGCAGTAAAACCATGCAAGGAAATGAATATGACCACGATGAAATATATAAGTCAACTATGGCTTTTTTGAATGGCAGTAAAGTGTATTTAAACATTATGGATGGGAAAAATGAATTTTCATGAAAAGATAGGAAATGAATGGGTTTAAATGGGCAAAGAACTTAGATTTTTTGATAGAAATTTTGGGTTCTAACAGGATGAGTGGCATATCATTGGTGTGACATCTAGTATAGAATTAAAATAACAAAAAGTAATAATATCTATAAATAAATCAACAAATAAATCCATAGCAGCCAAAATAAAGGATTGGTAGGGTGGGATGAAAGCATGATCACACAATAAAAATCAAAACCATTTAAAGAAGGTTTAAAATAAAACACAATTAATAAAGGATAATCAAAACCCTAAAGAGATCTCTAAAAATATTTAAAATGCAATTAGAATAAGGTAGGTCTAAAATCCTATTAAAAATGAATGAACATTAATGACAAAGCCAAGGTTTGTGCAAGAATACTAGGTTCACTAAATAATGTGTAGGAATAAATAGGCTTCCTCAAAATTTCATCTAGGGAAATAATTAAACAATAGTAAAAGCCTAGGATTTTAGATTTGGGACCAAAACAATAAATAAATATTTAAATTATGACTTAAATAAATTGAATTTGATAAATAGCTCAAAATCTAGATGGAAGAAAATATTACTAAAGATGCTAAGAATTAATTTGTCACTATTTAAAAAAATAGATATTGTTGGATGAATACCTTAGAATATATAAATTAATTTTTTATTTATTCCATTCAAGTTAGTGTCCAGGGTGATCCCACATAAGTGGTTAACACTTTTGTGGAGGAAGGAAAATTTTGGTTTTTGTGTTTACACAAAATGAAGGGGTTTGCTCGAACCTAATGGTTCAGGTGAATCATTTTATAGGTTCGAGTGAACACTATGGTTCGATCAAATGCAATGTTCTCTCGAACCCATCCCATTAATGAGCGGAAATATTAAAATAAGGGGGTTCGATGGCAAATGGGGTTCGATCGAACCCCCTGATTAGGGATTTACAAAAAAAGTGACTGTCATTTTCACATGCGATGAACAAAGCATGTGAATGGCGAACAGTGCGACGAACATTCGAAGCATGTGAACAAGCGAATTGTTGGGAAAACAAATTGGCCATCTTCGAGCAACCTCCACAGTATATCACCCTCCAAGGCGTCCTCCAAGGTTGGTTACATGCTTCCCATTTTCATACATCCATGAATTTCATTTTCAAAAACTGTGATATATACCCTAAATATAGAGAAATCAATTCCATGAGGCCAAATTTTGTGACAATAATTTGTTTATAGTTTCAAACAATCAAAAACAATGATATATACACTGTTCCAAAGCTACCATTTTGGCCCAAGTAGGGCAAAGGTTGTGGAATTTGGTTTTACAACATCAATTGCATTTGCTTGAAAGTTTCTAAAGCCTTTTCAACAAACCCATTTACATGAACATAATTTACATTTACAGTTGTCAATTGCATTTGTTCTATAATTTAAATGCTTTGATGGGTATCCATACCCTATTCCCAAACCCCCATTTTTGCACAAGCAATGAGAATGATAACAAATATAAAACATATAATCTATTTTCAACACCTCTTTCATATTTGCTTTAAAATTTCTAAAGTATTTGAACAACAAATCTATTTTGTGAATATCCTGCACAAGGAATTCCATGAGAACACATTTCTTGGAGGCATTTTGTCAAACAGTTCAAACATTGAGATTGAAGTTTTTTTGATATAAAACCTTTAATTTTCTGTAATATTATCATATATAAATTTCATAAGACATTGAGATTGAAGTTTTTTTTGATATAGAATCTATAGGTATAAATAGTTTGATGGTAGAAACTTTATATATACATATAAAAATATGATAAATGTGTGATTATTTTGCTTTCCAATCTATAAATTTTTTATGTGCTTGGCTATATAATTGAGATGATTCACTCATAACAATGATAAAAATTTAGTAGCAAAGAAATATTTTCGAGACATTGCTACCATTCTACATAACTCTCATGGAAATAAGAATATTATTTTATTTTAACTAAATATTGTGTGTACTCTATCTTGAATTACTAATTAATTTTGAATTATATACTTATAAAAAATGAAAGCATCCTCTATAACATAGAATAGATAGGTTAATTAATTTGAAATAATTTATATGTTTTTATATTAAGAAAAAATTACAAATATGGAACTCATATGAGAAATTGACTAAGACAACTTTCTGTGAGAATTAAGATGAGAATCATATATACCTTCTTTCAAGAATTAACATTAGATTAATACATAGCTCATGTATTGTATAATCACAAGTTAGAAACCAACAATGGAAGATTGAGAGTCTCAACTAAGAATTCCACCTTATAAATCACATTCATACTAGAAGCCAACAACTAAAGACCAAATTTCATATTTAATAGAGTTCATGTGTTATATTTCAGATTTCATGTGTTATAAAATTCATGAAATGGAATGTTTGGAATAAGTGTGTAAACCATTTGTAACTAAATTCAAGCGTCAAATTAATGGAAAAAGATAAATATTAAGAACTAAAAGAAGGATCCAAACCATAAAGGAAAATAAAATATTAACTTAAGACTTTAATGTCAACACAAGAGTTGAGATAAAATTAGACAAGATGTTATAGGAGGAAAGATCAAAAAAATTGAAGATACCCATGGTAGATGAGACCAAACAAAGAAATCACATTTTCTTCATCTATGATACCTAATATTCCATACAACTGATCTTATTCCAGGTGAAATATGGGTTTTCAATATAATGCGACAAGAATATCACCAAGTCTTCATGA
Organism: Sequoiadendron giganteum; assembly: GCA_007115665.2. Taxonomy (NCBI): domain Eukaryota; kingdom Viridiplantae; phylum Streptophyta; class Pinopsida; order Cupressales; family Cupressaceae; genus Sequoiadendron; species Sequoiadendron giganteum. Next base: position 641,708,331 of record CM021107.1, read on the forward strand.
AAATTTTATAAAAAAATAAATTATTAGTGGTGCAGAATATGAAATTTATGCTAAATATTAAATTTTAGGCCTACCACATTCAAATAATTGAGCTCAAGTTAGATAGATTAGTTGAGGATAAATTTATAGCATAACACTATCCAAATAATGCCTCAAGAACTATTAATTAACTAATATTACATATCATGCACAAGATGAATAATGCCTCAAGAACTATCACTTAACTAATATTGCATATCATATGACATCATGTCACATACCAAGCACACTAATCCAAGTCTCCACTCACTAGGTGTCAAGATACTAATCCATGAAGAGATGGTTAGTAACCAAGTGAAAGGATTATCCTATAATTGTGATGTTCTATACTTCCTATGTAATGATAGCTAATAAGGGCATACTAGCGTGCATGGAGAAACATAGGAAGTTTCTAAATATTTGTAGAGAACTATATTTTGTAACCTAATATGTTTGGTCTCCCACTAGGAGGCTATGGCATGGTTTTGAGAGAATAATAGTTACATAAACTTGAGACCATCATTTACAAATTCTTTAAAATGTGGATTCAATTTACTACTAGTTCCCACAAGTACACTCTCATAGGGGTGAAATTAGGTTCCACACACTTCATTAGATCACATAAGGTATCATTGGGTAACAACTTACCAAGTTATTATCTAAATAAGGTATCATCAAGGGTAACATAGATAATTTATTAAATAAGGTATCATTGGGTAACAACTTACCAAGTTATTATCTAAATAAGGTATCATCAAGGGTAACATAGAGAATTTATTAAATAAGGTATCATTGGGTAACAACTTACCAAGTTATTATCTAAATTTGTTACATTGACTCAATCATCAAAATTACATGAAGTGATAACCAAAAATATCTCAATGTTTATAGATTCCCATATATTATCACCTCAAAATTCCCATAATCATGAACTTTAGTTGATTCCAATTAGTACACCAAATAATATTTAAGTACCTTGATATGTTTTTGTGCAAAATACCTTGAGACTAAACAATAGTGCACAACCTTCTTTAGGTGGGGGTCATTCAACCTAGTGTGGTCCACACTTTTCCCATGTACTCTTTATTTAATAAAAAGGATGGTTCATGTTGTTTAAGTGTATATTTTTTTATATATAAAAAAACTCACAACCAAGGATATGTTTCCCAATCCTATGATTGACGAGCTACTCAATGAATTTCATGTAACAACTTTATTTTCCATAATATACTTAATAATATAGCTATCACCATATCTTTCTACTTGAAGATGACATTATTAATACTAAACTTTAAGCTCATGGGGCCACAAAAAATGTTTCATGATATCATTTTTCCTTACTCATTCCATGTCTACATTTGAAATCTTGATAAATCAAAAAATTAACCCTTTCTTTGGAAATTCATTTTTATATTCTTTAATGATATATTTTCCTATATATCCATACATCATTAGGAAGAGAACATCTTTTATCTATATCAAGCCCTCCAACTTATTTCATCAAAATAATCATGTGTAAATCCTTCCAAGTATTCATTTGGGCAAAAGGGTGTATTAAATATCAAGAAAACATAAAGATACATAGTGAATTAATATAAGCCTAAAACTCAGAAACAAAATAATAATTAAGTGCACGATAGCTTTTTTAAATTTATTATAACACTCATAATTTTTGTGGGTATCACCATAACAACATAATATTAGACTTAGATCATCAATTTAAGTAAAATTGTTATGAAAGCCATTATAATTAAATAGTTTTATAAAGATAATATCATTTTAAATCTTAAATAATGATCTTTTAATTTTTATCACAAATAAAAATATAAATTTGCATATAGTTGTCTAAGTTTAAAGTTGACACACTATAACTATCCTAGAGGCCAAATTTTAGGAGATGAGTTAGTTATTGCACCTCTTATTATGAGAATATTATGAAAATATTCAATAATTATCTTAATCAATAAAATCTATAAAATATTTACAAACAAAAATTTCTCATATATTTGACCTTTTCTCTTATTTTTAGGTTTTTCTCTTGTCCTTTGAAAATTACATCCCCTAAAATTTTAATAAATTAAGTAATAAAGATTGTACTAGTAGTTTTTGACATCTTTATTCTTGTCGTAAGTCACAAATTCACAAAATCACAAAATTTCTCAAAAAGTTGATAATTTAGATAATTGATAGTTGGTTTGAGATGTGACCTCATTATATTCACTAAAACTTAAATGATGCGATCAATTGAATCATTCAATTAGGTGAAAGTGAAGGGTAAATTAATGTTTATTCAATTTTCAATTTTTAAAGGTTTACTATTTTGATTAATCACTAATTCAATTTATATTGGTGGAAGATTTGAGGTAATAGAAAAAATATGTACAAAGTTTAAATCTTCATTTTCTCCTATTCTTTCATTATTTGTTTTTTTTGCACTAGGGTTAAATCTTCATCCAGGTTTGTTATGTACTTATAAGAAACCTTTATTCCTTAGTATCATGTTCTTGTACATTGTATGGTAACTTTCATGATAAATATTATGTGCATGTCTCTTCCTCCTATCAAATTTTCTTTATGGATATGAGGAAGTTTATTTCTAATTTTTTGGTTTCCTCCTTATCAAAATATTGCTTCAATAATTTAGAAATCATATTTACAAGCTTATCATCTCTCTCATTTTCTTCTCTTATTTGTGCCTTCAATAATAACTAAATTGATTTTACATGACCACCAATGTTAAGTAATGATGCTTTCCCTATGCTTTCCCTTTATTACTAGTTGTAGGAAATAAATCTTAGATGAAACCTTTATCAATGTTTTTAAAACTGTCTTTAATGGCACATTTTGTACTAGAGTGCACACTTGTAAATTTAAATTTTAGAATTGTTTTAGATTATGTTTTATGTGCAATCTAGTAATTTGAATGTTTTGATTATTAAAAACTATGATAGATGTTGAACATGTTTTTGTTAATGGTATGAAAATATTATTGATGAGTAGATGAATTATTAGAACTGTTTTAGATTTCTATTCCCTATATCTAGATATATTATTTAAACCAAGGTCTCATTGCTCCTTTAGGTGTACATACATATATAACATGGAAAATGTAGATGTTCCACCTCCAGAATCTTTGTTTGCAAATACCACTAATGAGATTAAGAAATTGAAAGACTCATTAGCGCAAGGTGCAAACCCAGGGATATATTCTGAACCATGCATGCCAATATTACATAGTCTAGAAAAACTAAGAGATGAACTTGAGAGGACTAGTGCATTTTCTCCAGATAGAGTAGCTGCTATTCTTTCCTGCATGTGGGAAGAAGTACATGGTGAGGTTCCCCTTAAAAAAATACAAGATAATGTGACCAAAGAAATGATAAAAACTAATTGTTTTCCATTTTATCAAAATGCACATAAGGTTAGGGCATACCAGGTCACTAGATGTGTTGATCATGCTATGGCCTCATTGATCTACTTATGATTTCTCGCAACACATGGTCAATACCCAAACAATGACCAGATTCCATTATATTTTGTTCAAGAGTTGTATGCTGAGGTCCATTTGGGCCTCAAAGTCAACTACCTGGACATTCCACCATATGTTGGTCAGGGGCATGGCAGGATTGCCGATAGGCCCACTTATCATCGAGTAGATAGACCAACCCCAGTGTTTAGAGTATTGGTTGGCGAGAGGTCTCCTACTCTCACCCCACCTCTAGCCCCCATAGTAGATGAGGTTGTCGTTGCTTCCCAAAAGGAAGCAATTGACACTGTATGTGACATTGCAGTTGCCACCACTAGGATATCTATTGATCATGTAGGTCAGTATTTGATGTCTAGACGTCCCTGATCCATGCCATTTTCAACATGGTGGACCACCATGGATCCTTTCACAGCAGCAAGCATACCTACTCCCACAGAGCTTGAGGCACTTATAGGAGATATGGCACGCAGGACTCTGCATGTTTTGGTTGAGGACCTCTTGGAGGCATATGCCTTCATTAAATCAGACTATGGGATCGGTGTAGAGCATGTTAGAGATCGTTTGGCACATGGAGCTCGTTCACTTCCAGGATCCCATCACTCTCAACCCAACACTAGTGCACGTTAGGATCCACCATCTGATCATTTGGTAGCTGCACAGACTATGGGTTTTACTAAGATGTTGATTGGTGCTGATTTGTTATTGCCGATGCCATCTCACCTACATAGTCCTCTTCACTCATCATTTCTGGTACGACATGGGATAGATCAGATGGATGTAGATATTGGTTCATCGCTTGATCGTATAGTTGATATGGTGGAGGCGGCCATTTCAGGGGACTCAGTTCATTCAATATCAGATGATGTGCATGTATGTGTGCATGTGCATGTTTCAATTCCTTTTTAATTATTTTTAAATTTTAGTTTTAACTAGATATTCATGTACTGATATATATGAATATATATTGTAGGTGGACATACCTCATGTCACTCCTAGCCTTGTTCTAGACCGTGTACATCGACGTGACTCTATGGATGAATCTGCTGCTAGTGGACATGTGAGTTTTAAATTTTTATATATACATGTGTATATGTACATGAATATGTATGCATAGATATAGATACATATTTAATATAAATTATATGTATTTAACACATTTTGTACATCATTTTATTTGCAAGGCTCAGCACATCCATCAGAGCAGGACCGTTCTCATTCAGATGATCATTCGATTAGGTGTCGACATTCATATTAGGCCCTGCATTAGATTTATGATCTTTGCTAAATGTATTTGCTTATATGATGATCTTATATGACGATCTTTAGTATTCCACATTTGATGATCTCTAACTTACATTTTCTTTTATGATATACATACATTTGGCACTTTGCTTATAACATGTTACATGTTTATACATTGATCAATATTGATATGTTTACATGTTTATATGATATATATATAAATTTGCTTATATTCAATATACATATGTATTTCCTTATTTGATGATCTCTTACAACTTACATTTCCTTATATGATATATACATTTGATCTCTCTAGAGTAGAATTTTAGGAAATGAATACCACTTTATAATTAAGTTCATTCATGTTGATCACAATAAATATTTTGCATGCACACGCCCATTGAATAAATTATAGTAAGCAGTCAAAAATTATAAAATTAATGACTCCCAAGCTCAACTAAACTAATGATATTTTATAAATGAGTGTATTTACTTGAGCCTATAATTTATTAATTTGGACATGTTCTAGTTTTAAAATTCGATAAAAATGATGAAATTAAAATCTTGATAGAAAGTAAGAACAAATAAAGTGCATCACTTTGTGGTACGCAAAACTCCTATTTTTTTAAAATGACTTAACATGAACCATTGAGGAGTTGAGAACAAAATATAAAATTATAAAGAATCTAGGTAGGAGCATTCCTTTTATAATTAAATATACCATCCTTCAAACACTTTCCCTCTAAGTTATAAAATTTTATGTTAAATTATAATTTCATAAATAATCTCTTAATCTACACCATTATTAAATTATAGAAAAAAATTATTCTTTGAAACATTAAGAAAATTCAATTCAAATTATACCTCTATTATCTTTTTGACAAGTAACAAAATTCTAAAATTACTAGATATGTTGCATATCTATACATTAAATAACAACAAACTCCACAATGAAATAACTTGTTTGATTACCACTTGATTCATTTAAACTAGGATCTAGTTATTCCATACACTAGAATAATTTTTTTCCCATATGCATATAAATACAAGCTCATTTTTCATATTTCCATATCAAATTGCAAGATTAATTCACATTTATATCACTTGGAGCACAGATTTTGGAGAAGAGGTTTTTGCACATTTATCAAGGAGGCATATATTGGAGGAGAATTTAACTAAGTCGGTAGGGGATTTGTTTCAAGTCATCTTTAACTTGAAGAAGAAAATGGGACAACAAAGAAAAAGAAAAAATGCATCTCAACGAAAATTGTCAAAAGAAGAAGAACAAAAGAGGCATGAACAAAACTTGGAAAATTATCATAGAAAGAAACAAGGTACATGCTTGTTTCTTCTCTCTCTCTCTCTCTGTCTCGTAAGTGTGTGTTTAGGACTTTTATTAACACCTCAATTTTTTTTGCTTATAAATATATTTCCAATTATGAAAACCATGTTAGATTTAACTTGGAAACTTTAATACTAAAAAATAGTCATCTTTCATGACATGGATCTTGAAGTTATGGAGGAGACCCAAGTTCAAACAATGCTTGTTGGAGAGGGGTCGGAATCACTTCCTTCTACTGGTATGGATGAGCATATAAAACTAGCTGAAACTTCTCTCACTTACAACATCATATCTTATATCACTTTGTTTGCTTGCATACATAAACTTCACTTATATAGAATCATCTCTCACTTTCTTTGCAAAATATTTTGTGACATGTAGAAAGGGCTCAACAAGCAAGAAGTTCTCATGTTGAAGTTGAGCCAAATCTAGATATTGGATCAAATGAATCCATTGAACAACACATGGACCTTGAAGATAGGGAGGAGGCCCAAGTTCACACAATGCATATTGGAGAGGGGTCAGGATCACTTCCTTCTACTGGTATGCATGAGCATATAAAACTAGCTGAAAAGGTGATGAAACAAAGTTCTTATAGAAATTTAGATCATTTACTTGAAATGGATATGGAGAAACTGAAATGTTATGCCAACCAACCTTATAATAAGAGAAAGAGGTCAATGACTAAATCTATAAATGAAATAATCAATGATCATTTCAATCATCTTGATACACTTGAAAAAACCCAATTGTTATCACGTTTACTTCTTCGTAATGAGCTGAAAGAGTCATTACAATTGTTGGGTGTACATTCGGCATCAAATAAGAAGAAACACATGGGATTACAAAAGGATATTGCTCAAAATGTTAAAAAGGGTTTAGATTCCATTGGGAAAGGATCTCGATTAGTGGATAAGGCCACTACAAGAAGGGTGATGTTGACATCTATTGTACATCAAGATATAGCAAGAAAAAGAAAAATGTCTGCACTTTCAGCTAAAATTGGTTATAGTAGAACCACATTAATAAAGTATGAGAAAAAGAGAAAGTTTTTGGATGAGAGTTCAAAAGGCAATTGGATAATTATGTGTAGAGCTCCCCATTCTGATAGGATTGAAGATGTTGTTAGGAACTTGATCTCAAGTTTTTGGTATGATCAGACTCGTCCATCATCAAATACTAGAGATGTTATGAGACACAGGATTGGGCCTGGTATTTATGAAAATCATATCAAACATTGGCCAAACATAACACAATTTGAGATGTATATGAATTTTGTAATACATATCCTCATATAAAGATTGGGAAAACAATGCTTGAAAGGTTAAAGCCATATTACATGAAGATAAAAAAGTTTTTTGAAACTTGTTGTTGTCGTTATCATATTGAATTTGATCTCTACTATCAAGTGTTTCGAAAGATGAGAGAAGAAAGCCGTGGTTTTCAAAATGAACCTCATAAACAGGAAAGTTTGTTCATAAAGGCTATATTATGTGATCATGAAAATGGACCTCAAATAAATTGCATAAAAGGAATTTGTGAGACATGTGGAAATTTGGCTAAATTTCCTTGAAGAAATGAGGATATTGACCTAACAAAGACAGTAAATTGCAAGAGGTAAGTACTATTTTTAGAGAGTTTATTTGTTTCAATTTGATTAGATTGTTATTTGAATTATCTAATGTAATGTTTCATTGATTACATGTGGTTTATTGCTTATTCAAATATTTTACTCACACAGGTACAAGTATGTAAAGTTGCAATTTTTTTTTGGGAAAGAATCCACAAGGTTGAACTATGTAGAAGAGGAGATTCCTGTTGGAAAATTTATGGAAGATTTTTGAAAATTGATACAACCATACATACAACATTCCTTTTTTGCTAAGTTGCAAGCACAACAATTCCAAACATTGAGAGATACTTTCCCGCTTGGAACAGTTCTATCAGTAGTCGACTTTGCAGAAAATTACTCCTTTGTACATCAAAAAGAAATTCAATCAGAGTATTACTTTTCAAAGCAGATCACTATTATGGTTCATGTGTGTTATCGACATGCACAATTAGAATTGGATGGTTTTGAGAGTACAGATGAAGAATGAGTCATTAAGAAAGAATATCACTTTTATATTAGTGATGATAAAGAGCATGACACACTTTTTGTCCAACATTGCTTTACAATTTTTTTTAGAATTTGAGAAGCAGGGGTGTAAAATTTGAAAATCATTTTGTATGGTCAGATGGATGTGCGACACAATACAAATCTTCTCGGCCATTCTATACAATTTGAAGATATCATAAAATCTACAAAATACCACATGTTTGGAGTTTTTTTGAGAGTGGGCATGGAAAGGGTGAACATGATGGGGCAGGAGCTTGCATCAAACGAGCTTTAAGAAAACATCAAATGAGTTATTCAGAAGATCATATAGACAATGCACACGATGTTGTTGAATGGTGCAAGAAACACTTTGCATCAAATGTGGTCGGTACATCTTCGAGAACAAATCGACACATTCCACATAAAGTGTTTTGGGAGATATCGGGTATGTATAAATTACATTTTCAAATATTTGAATTTATTTAAATTTAAAATTTATATATATATATATATACATGTTTGTTCACATAAGTTTGTTGTTGTACATCTATCTAGGTGTGGACAAAAGATCGATGCATGGATTTAAGAAGGTAGAAAAAACAAGATCTTTGCATTGTGTTAGGAGTTCAGATAGTCGCCATGGATGGACATTACACACAAGGGATTACTCTTGTTTTTTCACTGAGTGCATTGCAGGAAACTCTGATCATGCATGCAACAACCAAGAACTTGAATATGTTGGTAAATGGGATACAATGCCACTAGTTGTTTCAGAAATATATGATGAAAATGAGGAAGAAAGATTTGAAGACATTCCTTTGATTTCAATTGATTATGACCATATATCAGGATTGGTTAGAAAAGGTATGTATGTGTAAGTTTTCAATAATTTAAATATTATATATATATATATATATAGTTAATGATCTTTAGAGACATTTCTAATTTTTTTAGATTTGTTTTTGTAAATTTGGTGTATAGGAGATGTTTTGTAGTCATAACAGAGTCTGGAAACATCGAAGGTGTTAGCTATTATTTATTGCATTGCACAGAAGAGAGGAATAAGCTAACACAACCTGAAACAAGTGATGGAATGTCATTTCCCACAGGTGAGTTGAATTTAAAATTATATAGACATTGTGTTCACATGTGCACATTAAAAATGTATAAACATTTAAATATATATTGTACAAACCTTGAGCACGGAAACGTTGTACACGTTCATATGTCTTACCTTAGGTTCATTTTTACCATGCAGGTTTTGTTGTAGTGCAAGGGACATATCTAAAACAAGTCAAAGTTGTTCAACATGGGATTCATTTTGTTGACTATCAACCTGATAACAAGGTATATCAATATAGTCACTTAATAATTGCTACCGCCCTACATCTGCATGCACTTCCGCATGCACATGGCCGAAGAAAATGGAGACTAGATAGTGATGATCATCAAAAAATTCTACATGTTATTGAAGAGCTGGCTGAACTAGAATCTTTGAATTAGATTATATCCATGATTTTCAAGTTCACTTGTAACCCTATACATGTTCAAGTGAGAACTTATAGTAACTTGTACATAGTTGTAAATCATTTTGTGTAAATTACAATTATATGTGCATATTTGTTCTATGGAAAATTCTTAAGTTCAAGAATCTTCGATAGCATCATCTCTCACTTTTTTTGCTTGCATGTAAACCCATATATATGCTTCCAATACTTATTTGAAACCTAGTGAAGTTTTTTTAAATCATTTTGCCTAAATTACAATTATATACAACTTATATTTGTTTCATGGAATTCTTAAGTTCGATAATCTTATACAATTATATATACAACTTATATTTATTCCATTGAATTGTTCAATGGGAAATTATGTAAATTTTAAAATTAAGTATTATCTAATTATAAAATTATTATACACATATTTAAAACATAAACCAAAGCAAATAAAAAAATATAGTTGCCATCAATTTAATTCAAAATAAATATCGCAAATGGAAATAGAAAGTTCCTCTCTACCCTTAACCCTCTACCCTCTACCCTTAAGCCTTAAACCCTCTCTCTCTCACCCACTCACTAATTCTATCTCGATTTCCCCTCTACCCTTAACCCTTAACCCTTAAACCCTAAACCCTTGTACCCCCTACCCTTTATCTACCTCCCACTCCCCCCTCTCTCTCTCAAGTCTCTCCCTCCTACCCCCTCTCCCTCTCTCCCCTCTACATAGCACAAATCCCTGACCATGGCCCTACCGCTATCTCTCCCACTCCCCCCTCTCTCTCTCTCTCTCTCTCTCTCTCTCTCTCTCTCTCTCTCTCTCTCTCTCTCTCTCTCTCTCTCTCTCTCTCTCTCGTCTCTCCCTCCTACCCCCTCTCCCTCTCTCCCCTCTCCCCTTAACCCTTAAACCCTAAACCCTTGTACCCTCTCCCACTTCTGCAATAACAACAGGTCCTCCGTAGTTGGTGCATATGGGATTTCTCATGGCTTCTTTAATTGCCATGTTCTCCAAGTGAAGCTTCTCATTATCCTGCCTGAGGAGAGTGTTTTCATGACACTCATGTTGAGCCTGAAAATCCAAGATTTGAAAAGCCACGATTACAAAAATTTAAGGAATAAAGAATGAAACCCTAAAGTTCATCAATTTTACAACATTACTACAAATTTTTGGTCATTTTCTTAATCCCCACATATACTTTCATATGGGTTTGCCGATTTTGGAACCATAACTTAATTTGGCATGGTGCAAGCCCCAATTGCTTACTCATCTAAGCTACCTTTGCTTCTAATATGGGTGAGGGCACTCTTTGAAAAGCTTGTAGCAAACCCAAAATAGCAATAAAGTTAGAAACAACAATTGTCAACGAATGACAAGTATTGAATTGTCTATCGAAAAAGGGCATATGCTTCCATCTCCTAAATTTTCTGAGGAGTAAGCATGTGATAACACTTCTTTTTGGGATGGTTATCTTCCTATTCATCACCAGATCCATTCCCTTCCATGTTGTCACTACCATACCTGCTCTCATACAGTTCTTCATCTCTCTATAGATCCCATGCTGAGACTCTCCACCGCTGCTGCCAAACATGTCTCCTTTTCCTTCCAAGCTACTTGTTTGTCTAACAATGCCCATCATAAATATATACTTACTTAAATATCTATAAATAAACAAAATGCCCCTAAGAAAATCAAATTAATACGCATTTCCACATCAATACCCATGTTTTTATGATTTTCGGTTGAAGCGAACAGGTCTATTAGCATCAAGGAGAGCTTGGGTGTGAAGCTATAGATGTTTATGTGTTCATATTAGACCTTGGATGAGCGAAAACGAAACAAGGTTGTGCCATTCCAATATTGTTAGATGAGATCTCAGAGAAAAACTTTTTGTTTGAATTGTTCCTGCCCTCAAGTAAACTACCCAATCCAAAACTCATCCCAAAATACTTTTTAGCTGTTTCTAATATATATACTTTTTATATTATAATAATAACAATTATATATTATAATAATAATATATAATTAATAATAATAATATATAATTAATAATAATAATTATATAATTATTAATAATAATATATAATTAATAATAATTATATATTTTATATTATTAATTATATACTTTTTATATTATAATAATAACAATTATATATTATAATATATTGTAATAATAAGTATATTATATATACTTTTATATTATTATTATTAATAATAATAATAATATAAAAAGTATATAATGTATATAATTAATAATATATAATTAATAATAATAATATATAATTAATAATAATAATTATATAATTATTAATAATAATATATAATTAATAATAATTATATATTTTATATTATTAATTATATACTTTTTATATTATAATAATAACAATTATATATTATAATATATTGTAATAATAAGTATATTATATATTATAATATAAAAAGAATATAATTTAGATTTATATTAATATTATATATATTATAAAATAAAACTATCAAAAAATGGGAGGAAAAAAAAACAAACGGTAAAATTGATTCATGTCAGGGGGTCCGACTGAACCCATTTTGTAGGTTCGACCAAACCCCCACGAAATACATTTTAAAATTATATTTCAAAGTGGTTTGGTCGAACCCATGTTCGACAAAACATATTTTCTGGGTTCGACTGAACCACCTTTTTTTCACCTCCACCCTCTGAGGCACCAAAATTGTCCAAAATTTTGCACTTCGAAGCTCAATTTGAGAATGAAGATGAAGGAGACTTCACAAACCCAACTAGTATTAGGTAGCCCTCAGAATGAGCTATCCAATGAATATAATTTTAATATGTTTTGGTTTTATTATCTATTTGTTTTTTAAGTTTGATTAAATATAGGTTTTTCACCGAAAATGAAGCTCTTTGTTCTTCACATGTGGAAAAATGGAAGATTATCAATTTATTTTTTTGAAAAATATGAGTGCACCAGATATTGGAGTCCTTGATCCAACAAAAAAAAATGAATTTCAATACATACAATAAAAGTTACGCATTATATGGTTGTGCTATGTCTGAACTATAATTGGTTTGACTTTGAAACTTGATTAAAGAAAAAATATTCAATAAAAAACTATCTAACCAAGTGGAAGCACTAGATATCGCAGTTACAAATCTAAATTCGAAAGAATTAGAATTTTATCCTTCAAGGAAAAAAAGTTATGCATTATACGGTGTGCGTCACTTTTTAAAAATGTTGTTTTTTGAAAAAAACTAGTTTTCGTGGAAGATGGAAAAAGAAGTGCAACCTGATTCCAAAAATTCTGAATTTTTTTTTTAGAATCTACAGACAAAATGTGACGAGACTCTAGTTTGCATCATCTTCAAATTCCTCACGGTTTAGCCACTATAGGTGCCTGAATGTGAAGATTTAGTTAAAAATAATAATTTCAGTGTCCAGTTTGGCCAAAAATTGTAAACCACTATTGTGGGATCACCCTCCATGAAACTAATCTTCACGCTTCCAAAATTGAAATTGGCATACAAAATTGAACTTGGCCTGCAAATGTGAATTATTATAAAATTGATGAGGTTGTTTAAAGATGTGTATCAACTTACTATACGTATGTTTGAGGTAGGGTAGTGTTAATATACATCATTTAAACACTTACTAGGAAATTATTTGTTCTCCTTTCATAAATTATTTGGGCACACTTATTCACAATGATGAAGACAAATTGAAGACACTAGGTAACCATGTAGTATGCATGAGATGATGTAATGTTGATGCTCTATTTATGCTCTTTATGGATTTATCATGAATGTTATTTTATACAAATAGTCCTTGATGATAGCCAAATGTTTCAAGGCCCACATGTTTACATGTGCATAGTTAGGTCATAAATATTTGTAAGAATAAATATCCAAGTATCAATTTAAATTTTGAGATTTAAAGTTTGAGTTTTAAAACTATGGACACTAAAATGACCTAGGTCAATTTTACAATTGCAAACCTAAATTATGATGGTCAATAAGAAATTTTAAGATCAAAAGAAGATCTTAGAAATAGATAGTGACATAGAAATGTTAGGATGAGATTATGAACTATGCTTAACACATGAGTATGTTGTTTGTAAACCTATTATTAAATAAAAATAATTTAATTAAAATAGACAACATTTAAAAATAATATATATGATTTCATCATAACAATAAAATATATCAATCATATTATATAAATAGATCTAATACACTCTTTTTTTTTAGATTGCAAGAATTGGGTAGCACGACCCCCTATAAACTGTAACTTGCATTTGGTAATTTTTTTAACATGATCGATGATACTAGCATGACATGCCCTTCAATACCACGGGAGTGGGGGAGACTAGACCTCGTGACCAACCTATTGCAATAGGAAAGGTTTAGCCAACCAAGCTAGGGCCCCTACCCCAGATCTAATACACTCTTACTACATTATAATCTTATCCATTATTATTTGAATAAAGAAAGATATTTATATATAATATGTAAAATTTATTATAATTAAATATATTGAAGATTTGTTAAAATGTGACGCTCACTCTTTCATGAATATTCTCAAGTCTAATGAAAAATAAACACTTTACATCCCTTGTCAAAATACACTTGGAAGTCAATAATATAACTAAACATGGGTCATAGATATATTAGATTTGTTAATTTGTTGAACATAAATTTTATTTTGATTGGTTTATAAATAATTAGACATACGTAAAAAAAAATAGTTCAATTAGTTGAACATAATTGATGATGATGATGGTATGCGATGTTAAAGTTATCCACCAAGGTTCAAACTCTCAAAGATGCATTCAAGTAAGGTTCGATACTTGGATGCCTTTGATAGATTGGATCCCCCTGCATATGGGTGCTTAGCTGAAGGCGATTTTCGGTTTAGATGTATGCTTACTGGTCGCATGTGATTGCTTAGCTTAAAGTGACTTTTGATTTCTGATGTATTCTTACTCATCTTATTAATCAACTATATAAAAATAGAAATACTGACATCTATATAATTTGACTTGTTACTATCTAAGAAAAAATAACCAAGCATCCAAAAATAGTACAAATGATTAC
>CM021107.1:641723194-641776088 GCA_007115665.2 Sequoiadendron giganteum
ATGAACTTGAGAGGACTAGTCTATTTTCTCTAGATAGAGTAGTTGTAATTATTTCCCGCATGCGGGAAGAAGTACATGGTGAGGTTCCCCTTAAACAAATACATGATAGTGTGACCAAAGAAATGATAAAAACCAATTGTTTTCCATTTTATCAAAATGCACGTAAGGTTAGGGCATACCAGGTCACTAGTTGTGTCGATCGTGCTATGGACTCATTGATCTACCCATGATTTCTAGTAGCACATGGTCAATACCCAAACAATGAACAAATTCTATTATATTTTGTTCAGCAGTTGTATGCTGAGGTCCATTTGGGCCTCAAAGTCAACTACCTGGACATTCCACCATATGTTGGTCAGGGGCATGGTAGGATTGCCGATAGGCCCACTTATCGTCGAGCAGATAGACCAACCCCAATGTTTAGGGTATTGGTTGGCGAGAGGTATCCTGCTCTCACCCTAGCTCTAGCTCCCATAGAAGATGAGGTTGTCGTTACTTCCCAAAAGGAAGCAAGTGTAGGTCACATTGCAACTGCCACCACTAGGATATCTACTAATCGTGTAGGTCAGTATTTGATGTCTAGACATCCCTGATCCATGCCATTTTCAACATAGTGGACCACCATGGATTTTTTCATAGTAGCAGGCATCCCTAATCCCATAGAGCTTGAGGCACTTACAGGAGATACGACATGCAGGACTTTGCATTGTTTGGCTAAGGACCTCTTGGAGGCATATACCTTCATTGCATCAGATTATGGGATCAATGTAGAACATGTTAGAGATCATTTGGCACATGGAGCTCATTCACTTCCAGGATCCCATCACTCTCAACCCAACACTAGTGCACGTCAGGATCCACCATTTGATCATTCGGTAGCTGCACAAATTATGGGTTTTACTGAGATGTTGATTGGTGCCGATTCATTATCGCCGATGCCATCTCACCTACATAGTCCTCTTCACTCATCATTTCTGGCACGACATGGGATAGACTAGATGGATGTGGATATTGGTTCGTCGCTTGACCATATAGTTGATATGGTGGAGGCAACCGTTTTGGAGGACTCAGGTCATCTGATATCAGATGATGTGCATGTTTCAATTCCTTTTTAATTATTTTTATATTTTAGTGTTAACTATATATTCCTGTACTGATATATATGAATATATATTGTAGGTGGACATACCTCATGTCACTCCTAGCCTTGTTCTAGATTGTGTACATTGACATGACTTTGTGGATGAATTTGTTGCTAGTGGACATGTGAGTTTTAAATTTTTATATATACATGTGTATATGTACATGAATATGTATGCATAGATCTAGATACACATTTAAAAATATACATATTTAATATAAATTATATTTATTTAACACATTTTGTAGACCATTTTATTTGTAGGGCTTAGCACATCCATCAGAGCAGGACTGTTCTCATTCAGATGATCATTCGACTAGGAGTCAACATTCATATTAGGCCCTGCATTAGATTTATGATCTTTACTACATGTATTTGATTATATGATGATCTTTCTAGTATTTTACATTTTATTATCTCTAACTTGCATTTTCTATATACGATGATCTTTAGTATTCTACATTTGCTTATATGATGATCTTATATGACGGTCTTTAGTATTCCACATTTGATGATCTCTAATATACATTTTCTTTTATGATATACATACGTTTGGCACTTTTCTTATAACATGTTACATGTTTATACATTGATCAATATTGATATGTTTACATGTTTATATGATATATGTATACATTTTCTTATATTCAATATACATATATTTGCTTATTTGATGATCTCTTACAACTTACATTTCCTTATATGATATATACATTTGATTTCTCTAGAGTAGAATTTTAGGAAATGAATGCCACTTTATAATTAAGTTCATTCATGTTAATCACAATAAATATTTTGCACGTGCATGCCCATTGAATAAACTATAGTAAGCAGTAAAAAATTATAAAATAAATGGCTCCCAAGCTCAAGTAAACTAATGATATTTTATAAATGAGTGTATTTACTTGAGCCTATAATTTATTAATTTGGACATGTTCTAGTTTTAAAATTTGATAAAAATGATGAAATTAAAATCTTGATAGAAAGTAAGAACAAATAAAGTGCATCACTTTGTGTTACACAAAACTCCTATTTTGTAAAAATGACTTAACATGAACCATTGAGGAGTTGAGAACAAAATATAAAATTATAAAGAATCTAGGTAGGAACATTCCTTTTATAATTAAATATACCATCCTTCAAACACTTTCCCTATAAGTTATAAAATTTTATGTTAAATTATTTCATAAATAATCTCTTAATCTACACCATTATTAAATTATAGGAAAATTTTATTCTTTGAAACATTAAGAAAATTCAATTCAAATTATACCTCTATTATCTTTTTGACAAGTAACAAAATTCTAAAATTACTAGATATGTTGCATATCTATACATTAAATAACAACAAAATCCACAATGAAATAACGTTTTGATTACCACTTGATTCATTTAAAATAGGATCTAGTTATTCCATACACTAGAATAATTTTTTTCCCATATGCATATAAATACAAGCTTATTTTTCATATTTCCATATCAAATTACAAGATTAATTCACATTTATATCACTTCGAGCACAGATTTTGGAGAAGATGTTTTTGCACATTTATCAAGGAGGAAAATATTGAAGGATAATTTAACTAAGTTGGTAGGGGATTTGTTTCAAGTCATCTTTAACTTGAAGAAGAAAATGGGGCAACAAAGAAAAAAAAAATGCGTCTCAACGAAAATTGTCAAAAGAAGAAGAACAAAAGAGGCGTGAACAAAACTTGGAAAATTATCATAGAAAGAAACAAGGTACATGCTTATTTCTTTCTCTCTCTATCTCTTAAGTGTGTGTTTAGGACTTTTATTAACACCTCAATTTGTTTTGCTTATAAATATATTTCCAATTATGAAAACCATGTTAGATTTAACTTGGAAAATTTAATACTAAAAAATAGTCATCTTTCATAGACATGGACCTTGAAGTTATGGAGGAGAACCAAGTTCAAACAATGCTTGTTGGAAAGGGGTCAAAATCACTTCCTTCTACTAGTATGGATGAGCATATAAAACTAGCTGAAACTTCTCACTTATAGCATCATATCCTATATCACTTTGTTTTCTTGCATACATAAACTTTACTTATATAGAATCATCTCTCACTTTCTTTGCAAAATATTTTATGACATGTAGAAAGGGATCAACAAGCAATAATTTCTCATGCTAAAGTCGAGCCAAATTTAGATATCGAATCAAATGAATCTGCTGAAGAACACATGGACCTTGAAGATAGGGAGGAGGCCCAAGTTCACAAAATGCATGTTGGAGAGGGGTCAGGATCAATTCCTTCTACTGGTATGCATGAGCATATAAAACTAGCTTCAAAGGTGATGAAACAAATTTCTTATAGAAATTTAGATCATTTACTTGAAATGGATATGGAGAAACTAAAATGTTATGCCAACCAGCCTTATAATAAGAGAAAGAGGTCAATGACTAAATCCGTAAATGAAATAATCAATGACCATTTCAATCATCTTGATACACTTGAAAAAACTCAATTTTTATCATGTTTACTTCTTTGTAATGAGTTGAAAGAGTCATTACAATTGTTTGGTGTACTTTTAGCATCAAATAAGAAGAAACACACGGGATTGCAAAAGGATATTGCTCAAAATGTTAAAAAGGGTTTAGATTCCATTGGGAAAGGATCTCGATCAGTGGATAAGGCCACTACAAGAAGGGTGATGTTGACATCTATTGTACATCAAGATATAGCAAGAAAAAGAAAAATGTCTACACTTTCGGCTGAAATTGGTTATAGTAGAACCACATTAATAAAGTATGAGAAAAAGAGAAAGTTTTTGGATGAGAGTTCAAAAGGAAATTGGGAAATTATGTGTAGAGCTCCCCATTCCAACAGGATTGAAGATGTTGTTAGGAACTTGATCTCAAGTTTTTGGCATGATCAAACTCATCCATCATCAATTACTAGAGATGTTATCAGACACATGATTGGGCCTGGTATTTATCAAAATCATATCAAACATTGGCTAGACATAACACAATTTGAGATGTATATGAATTTTTGTAATACATATCCTCATATAAATATTGGGAAAACAATGTTTGAAAGGTTAAAGCCATATTATGTGAAGATAAACAAGTTTTTTGAAACTTGTTGCCTTTATCATATTGAATTTGATCTCTACTATCAGGTGTTTCAAAAGATGAGAGAAGAAAGTTGTGGTTTATAAAATGCACCTCCTAAATAGGCAAGTTTGTTCATAAAGGCTATATTATGTGATCATGAAAATGGACCTCAAATAAACTGCATAAATGGAGTTTGTAAGACATGTGGAAATTTGGCTAAATTTCCTTCAAGAAATGAGGATACTGACCTAACAAAGATAGTAAATTGCAAGAGGTAAGTACTGTTTTTAGAGAGTTTATTTGTTTCAATTTGATTAGATTGTTATTTGAATTCTCTAATGTAATTTTTCATTGATTACATGTGGTTTATTTCTTATTCACATATTTTACTCACATAGGTACAAGTATGTAAAGTTGCAAACAAAATTTGGGAAATAATCCACAAGGTTGAACTATGTAGAAGAGGAGATTCCTATTGGAAAATTTATGGAAGGTTTTCGAAAATTGATACAACCATACATACAAAATTACTTTTTTGCTAAGTGGAAAGCACAACAATTCCAAACATTGAGAGATATTTTCCTACTTGGAACAGGTCTATGAGTAGCCAACTTTGTAGAAAATTGCTCCTTTGTACATCAAAAGGAGATTCAATCAGACTGTTACTTTTCAAAGTAGATCACTATTATGGTTCATGTGTGTTATCGACATGCACAATCTGAATTGGATGGTGTTGAGAGTACAGATGAAGAACGAGTCATTAAGAAAGAATATCACTTTTATATTAGTGATGATAAAGAGCATGACACGCTTTTTGTCCAACATTGCTTTACAATTTTTTTTGAGAATTTGAGAAGAAGAGGTGTAAAATGTATGGTCAGATGGATGTGTGACACAATTCAAATCTTCATGGCCATTCTATGCAGTTTGTAGATATCATAAAATATACAAAATACCACATGTTTGGAGTTTTTTTGAGAGTGGGCATGGAAAGGGTGAACATGATGAGGCAAGAGCTTGCATCAAATGAGATTTAAGAAAGAATCAAATGAGTTGTCCAGAAGATCGTATAGACAATACACATGATGTTGTTGAATGGTGCAAGAAACACTTTGCATCAAATGTGGTCGACACATCTTCAAGAACAAACTGACACATTCCACATAAAGTGTTTTGGGAGATATCGGGTATGTATAAATTACATTTTCAAAAATTTGAATTAATTTAATTTAATTTTTACATATATATATATATACATGTTTGTTCACATAAGTTTTATGTTGTAAATGTATCTAGGTGTGGACATAAGATTGATGCATGGATGCAAGAGGGTAGGAAAAACAAGATCTTTGCATTGTGTTAGGAGTTCAGATAGTCGCTATGGATGGACATTACACACAAGGGATTACTCTTGTTTTTGCACTGAGTGCATTGTAGGAAAATCTGATCATGCATGCAACAACAAAGAACTTGAATATGTTGGTAAATGGGATACGATGCCACTAGTTGTTTCAGAAACATATGATGAAAATGAGGAAGAAAGATTTGAAGACATTCCTTTGATTTCAATTGATTATGACCATATTTCAGGTTAGAAAAGGTATGTATGTGTAAGTTTTCAATAATTTAAATAGTATATATATATATCTAGTTAATGATCTTTAGAGACATTTCTAATTTTTTTAGAATTTTTTTGTGTAAATTTGGTGTACAGGAGATGTTTTTGCAGTCATAGCAGGAGTCTAGAAACATCAAAGGTGTTAGCTATTATTTATTGCATTGCACAAAAGAGAGGAATAAGCTAACACAACCTGAAACAAGTGATGGAATGTCATTTCCCATAGGTGAGTTTGAATTTAAAAATTATATATATACATTGTGTTCACATGTGCACATTACATTATAAGCATTTAAATATATATTGTACAAACCTTGAGCACAAAAATGTTGTACATGTTCATATGTCTTACCTTAGGTTCATGTTTACCATGTAGGTTCTATTGTAGTGCAAGGGACATATCTAAAACAAGTCAAAGTTGTTCAACATGGGATTCATTTTGTTGACTATCAACCTAATAACAGGGTACATCAATATAGTCACTTAATAATTGCTACCACCCTACATCTTCATGCAGTTCCACATGCACGTGGACGAAGAAAATGGAGACTAGATAGTGATGATCATCAAAAAATTCTACATGTTATTGAAGAGCGGGCTTAACCAGAATCTTTGAATTAGATTATATCCATGATTTTCAAGTTCACTTGTAACCCTATACATGTTCAAGTGAGAACTTATAGTAACTTGTACATAATTGTAAATAATTTTGTGTAAGTTACAATTATATGTATATATTTGTTCCATGGAAAATTCTTAAGTTCAAGAATATTTGATAGCATCATCTCTCACTTTTTTTGCTTGCATGTAAACCCATATATATGCTTTCAATACTTATTTGAAACCTAGTGAATTTTTTTTAAATCATTTTGCCTAAATTAGAATTATATACAACTTATATTTGTTTCATGGAATTCTTAAGTTCAATAATCTTATATACAATTATATATACAACTTATATTTATTCCATCGAATTGTTCCATTGGAAATTATGTAAATTTTAAAATTAAGTATTATCTAACTATAAAATTGTTGTACACATATTTAAAACATAAACCAATGCAAATAAAAAAAAAAGTTTCCATCAATTTAATTCACAAAAAATACCGCAAATGGAAATAGAAAGTTCCTCTCTACCCTTAAGCCTTAAAGCCTTAAACCCTCTCTCTCTCACTCACTCACCAATTCTATCTCAAGCTCCCCTCTACCCTTAACCCTTAAAACCTAAACCCTTCTACCCTTTACCTCTCTCCCACTCCCCCTCTCTCTCTCAAGTCTCTCTATCCTACCCCCTCTCCCTCTCTCCCATCCACCCTTAACCCTTAAACCCTAATCCCTTGTGCCCCTACCTTTATCTCTCTCCCACTCCCCCTCTCTCTCAAGTCTGTCTCTCTTATCCCCTCTCCCTCCTTCCCCTCCACCCTTAACCCTTAAACCCTAAACCCTAAACCCTTGTACCCCCTACCCTTTATCTCTCTCCCACTCCCCCCCCTCTCTCTCAAGTCTCTCCCTCCTACCCCCTCTCCCTCTCTCCCCTCTCCCCTTAACCCTTAAACCCTAAACCCTTGTACCCTCTCCCACTTCTGCAATAACAACAGGTCCTCCGTAGTTGGTGCATATGGGATTTCTCATGGCTTCTTTAATTGCCATGTTCTCCAAGTGAAGCTTCTCATTATCCTGCCTGAGGAGAGTGTTTTCATGACACTCATGTTGAGCCTGAAAATCCAAGATTTGAAAAGCCACGATTACAAAAATTTAAGGAATAAAGAATGAAACCCTAAAGTTCATCAATTTTACAACATTACTACAAATTTTTGGTCATTTTCTTAATCCCCACATATACTTTCATATGGGTTTGCCGATTTTGGAACCATAACTTAATTTGGCATGGTGCAAGCCCCAATTGCTTACTCATCTAAGCTACCTTTGCTTCTAATATGGGTGAGGGCACTCTTTGAAAAGCTTGTAGCAAACCCAAAATAGCAATAAAGTTAGAAACAACAATTGTCAACGAATGACAAGTATTGAATTGTCTATCGAAAAAGGGCATATGCTTCCATCTCCTAAATTTTCTGAGGAGTAAGCATGTGATAACACTTCTTTTTGGGATGGTTATCTTCCTATTCATCACCAGATCCATTCCCTTCCATGTTGTCACTACCATACCTGCTCTCATACAGTTCTTCATCTCTCTATAGATCCCATGCTGAGACTCTCCACCGCTGCTGCCAAACATGTCTCCTTTTCCTTCCAAGCTACTTGTTTGTCTAACAATGCCCATCATAAATATATACTTACTTAAATATCTATAAATAAACAAAATGCCCCTAAGAAAATCAAATTAATACGCATTTCCACATCAATACCCATGTTTTTATGATTTTCGGTTGAAGCGAACAGGTCTATTAGCATCAAGGAGAGCTTGGGTGTGAAGCTATAGATGTTTATGTGTTCATATTAGACCTTGGATGAGCGAAAACGAAACAAGGTTGTGCCATTCCAATATTGTTAGATGAGATCTCAGAGAAAAACTTTTTGTTTGAATTGTTCCTGCCCTCAAGTAAACTACCCAATCCAAAACTCATCCCAAAATACTTTTTAGCTGTTTCTAATATATATACTTTTTATATTATAATAATAACAATTATATATTATAATAATAATATATAATTAATAATAATAATATATAATTAATAATAATAATTATATAATTATTAATAATAATATATAATTAATAATAATTATATATTTTATATTATTAATTATATACTTTTTATATTATAATAATAACAATTATATATTATAATATATTGTAATAATAAGTATATTATATATTATAATATAAAAAGAATATAATTTAGATTTATATTAATATTATATATATTATAAAATAAAACTATCAAAAAATGGGAGGAAAAAAAAACAAACGGTAAAATTGATTCATGTCAGGGGGTCCGACTGAACCCATTTTGTAGGTTCGACCAAACCCCCACGAAATACATTTTAAAATTATATTTCAAAGTGGTTTGGTCGAACCCATGTTCGACAAAACATATTTTCTGGGTTCGACTGAACCACCTTTTTTTCACCTCCACCCTCTGAGGCACCAAAATTGTCCAAAATTTTGCACTTCGAAGCTCAATTTGAGAATGAAGATGAAGGAGACTTCACAAACCCAACTAGTATTAGGTAGCCCTCAGAATGAGCTATCCAATGAATATAATTTTAATATGTTTTGGTTTTATTATCTATTTGTTTTTTAAGTTTGATTAAATATAGGTTTTTCACCGAAAATGAAGCTCTTTGTTCTTCACATGTGGAAAAATGGAAGATTATCAATTTATTTTTTTGAAAAATATGAGTGCACCAGATATTGGAGTCCTTGATCCAACAAAAAAAAATGAATTTCAATACATACAATAAAAGTTACGCATTATATGGTTGTGCTATGTCTGAACTATAATTGGTTTGACTTTGAAACTTGATTAAAGAAAAAATATTCAATAAAAAACTATCTAACCAAGTGGAAGCACTAGATATCGCAGTTACAAATCTAAATTCGAAAGAATTAGAATTTTATCCTTCAAGGAAAAAAAGTTATGCATTATACGGTGTGCGTCACTTTTTAAAAATGTTGTTTTTTGAAAAAAACTAGTTTTCGTGGAAGATGGAAAAAGAAGTGCAACCTGATTCCAAAAATTCTGAATTTTTTTTTTAGAATCTACAGACAAAATGTGACGAGACTCTAGTTTGCATCATCTTCAAATTCCTCACGGTTTAGCCACTATAGGTGCCTGAATGTGAAGATTTAGTTAAAAATAATAATTTCAGTGTCCAGTTTGGCCAAAAATTGTAAACCACTATTGTGGGATCACCCTCCATGAAACTAATCTTCACGCTTCCAAAATTGAAATTGGCATACAAAATTGAACTTGGCCTGCAAATGTGAATTATTATAAAATTGATGAGGTTGTTTAAAGATGTGTATCAACTTACTATACGTATGTTTGAGGTAGGGTAGTGTTAATATACATCATTTAAACACTTACTAGGAAATTATTTGTTCTCCTTTCATAAATTATTTGGGCACACTTATTCACAATGATGAAGACAAATTGAAGACACTAGGTAACCATGTAGTATGCATGAGATGATGTAATGTTGATGCTCTATTTATGCTCTTTATGGATTTATCATGAATGTTATTTTATACAAATAGTCCTTGATGATAGCCAAATGTTTCAAGGCCCACATGTTTACATGTGCATAGTTAGGTCATAAATATTTGTAAGAATAAATATCCAAGTATCAATTTAAATTTTGAGATTTAAAGTTTGAGTTTTAAAACTATGGACACTAAAATGACCTAGGTCAATTTTACAATTGCAAACCTAAATTATGATGGTCAATAAGAAATTTTAAGATCAAAAGAAGATCTTAGAAATAGATAGTGACATAGAAATGTTAGGATGAGATTATGAACTATGCTTAACACATGAGTATGTTGTTTGTAAACCTATTATTAAATAAAAATAATTTAATTAAAATAGACAACATTTAAAAATAATATATATGATTTCATCATAACAATAAAATATATCAATCATATTATATAAATAGATCTAATACACTCTTTTTTTTTAGATTGCAAGAATTGGGTAGCACGACCCCCTATAAACTGTAACTTGCATTTGGTAATTTTTTTAACATGATCGATGATACTAGCATGACATGCCCTTCAATACCACGGGAGTGGGGGAGACTAGACCTCGTGACCAACCTATTGCAATAGGAAAGGTTTAGCCAACCAAGCTAGGGCCCCTACCCCAGATCTAATACACTCTTACTACATTATAATCTTATCCATTATTATTTGAATAAAGAAAGATATTTATATATAATATGTAAAATTTATTATAATTAAATATATTGAAGATTTGTTAAAATGTGACGCTCACTCTTTCATGAATATTCTCAAGTCTAATGAAAAATAAACACTTTACATCCCTTGTCAAAATACACTTGGAAGTCAATAATATAACTAAACATGGGTCATAGATATATTAGATTTGTTAATTTGTTGAACATAAATTTTATTTTGATTGGTTTATAAATAATTAGACATACGTAAAAAAAAATAGTTCAATTAGTTGAACATAATTGATGATGATGATGGTATGCGATGTTAAAGTTATCCACCAAGGTTCAAACTCTCAAAGATGCATTCAAGTAAGGTTCGATACTTGGATGCCTTTGATAGATTGGATCCCCCTGCATATGGGTGCTTAGCTGAAGGCGATTTTCGGTTTAGATGTATGCTTACTGGTCGCATGTGATTGCTTAGCTTAAAGTGACTTTTGATTTCTGATGTATTCTTACTCATCTTATTAATCAACTATATAAAAATAGAAATACTGACATCTATATAATTTGACTTGTTACTATCTAAGAAAAAATAACCAAGCATCCAAAAATAGTACAAATGATTACATCCATAAGTTTAGAAGCCAAGGTGGATCTCTAACAAGAAGAGTATGCAGACATGACAAGCATGTTACAACAACACAACACACGAAGAGCCATCTTATACATAGTAGCACAATCAAGAAAGAGCCATCTTATTGTGTAGAGTTTATTGTATGTCAAGAGACTTAGAAGCGGAAGCAGCTGTGTTGCGACTATAATATGTAGGAGACTTCAAAGTAGTGTTGAAGCAGTTGTGTTGCAACTGTAATTTACAAATGGCGTGAAGTTTGAAATTTACAAAAGACTTAAAAGACAATGGTAAAGTCCTAGATCTTGTTTACAATGGTAAGGCTTGTTCAAAAAGATTGCTAGTGTTATCCCTTTTCCCATGATAGAGTTACCACAACCCCAATCTAAGCCTAAAATTTTTAAGGTAGTTGGATGTCCATATATTCTACAATTGAGGACGACGGGAGGAGGGCCATAAACTTATTATTGCATAAAAATAATCTAATTAAAATGGACACACTATTTTAAAAAAAACATAAATATATGAATTTCATCATTACAATAAAATATTATTACAAATATATTAATCATATTATATAAATAAATCTATTATACTCTTACTACAAATTATAAACTTATTCATTACTATTTGAATAAAAAAAGATTTGTTACGTAATATGTAAATTTATCATACTTAAATATTTTGAAAATTTGTTAAAAAGATACTCACAAGAATATCTTCAGAATCTAATTACATTCCTTGTCAAATACACTTTCCAACATACTTGGAAGTCAATAATATAACCTAATATGAGTTATAGATAGATAATTTAAGGATATAATAACTGAACATGTTCCAATAGTTATAATAGAATTTTGTTGATTTAATGTTTAATAAATTTAAGAATATATCACAAGTATTTGTGACTTTAGTGTTCATCACAAATATTTATAATTGAATGAAATGTATTCTTTAGATCTAAAAATCAAGAAATCATATGATGTTATATCAACACATTAATAAAATAAGACTTAGTGTACAACTACTGGTCTAATTTTTTGGGGGTCTTTTTGTAGACCTCAACAAAAAGAATGTTGATGTGATCCAAAAACCTTAATTATAAGAAAAAAACTTGACAAATATACTGCTGTAAAAAAATGATAATGATTAGAAATTACCACATAGAATTTTGAAAGGCAATTACGATGTTCAATTCTTAATCCTCTTCCCTATATTAGATTTGCTAATTCACTAGCATAAATATTATTTTGATTGGTTTCTAAATAACCAGGCTGGGATTACGTATTGCATCCAAAAACAGTACACATGCTTACATCCATAAGTCTAAAAGCCAAGGTGGATCTCTAACAAGAAGAGTATGCAGACTCTGACAAGCACCTTACAGCAGCAACATCACAACACACGAAGATCAATCTTATACACAGTAGCACCGTCAAAAAGAAGTTTTAGAGGGTTGATGTTTGCAGCAGAGTCTATCGTCCGTCAACAGACCTGGAAATGGAAGCAGCTCTGCTGGGACTGTAATATGGAGGAGTCTTCAAAGTAGTGCTGGGTGCACTCATCTCCAAATTAAAGGAAGCATCAAAGCCTGGTATTGGAGCTTCTTCTTCAAGTATTTGCAGAGCTTGTCTTATGCCAACCCTTCCTTCTGGCTGTGGATTTGAACAGAGCAGTCCCAGTTTGAGCACTCTCTCCATCTCAGCTTCAACATATTGCCCACCAAGAGTCGGGTCGGCTGCATCCATGAGAGTGCCTGTTGCATACAGCTCTCTCACCCAGTCCACCATAACTATTTGTTCAGGTTGGAGAGAGTGATCAACAGGTCTCCTTCCACATGCAATCTCCAACAAAAGAATACCAAAGCTGAACACATCTGTGGCTGGGCTGGCCTTTCCTGTGTGTACGAGATCCGGCGCAATGTACCCCAGCGTCCCCACCACACGAGTAGTATGCGAGTTTTCGTTATGCTCATACAGACGCGCAAGCCCGAAATCTCCAAGCTTTCCATTGAGCTCCGAGTCCAGCAAAATGTTGCTGGACTTGATATCTCTGTGCACTACACGTTGCTCCCACTCTTCGTGAAGATACAGCAAACCCGCAGCGACATCTTTCAGGACTTTGTACCTGTGAACCCATTCGAACACCTTCTTTGGCTTTTCGAATATCTTCTTGTCTAGGCTGCCATTCGGCATGTAGTCGTAAACTACGAATAGCTGTTTTACTCGCCTGCTGAAGCCTCTGATCTGCACAAGATTTCGATGTTGAAGGCGACCAAGACTGGAGATTTCTGCTATGAATTCCTTCATCCCTTCCTCGGTTTCTCTAAGTATACGTTTCACAGCTACTTCGAGGCCGTTTGTGGGAAGGACTCCTCTGTATACCCGACCGAAACCTCCGGATCCCAAAAGCTGTTCGTCTCTGAAACCCTTTGCTGCAATATGTAGGTCTTTGTAGTTAAATCTGTGAGGCCAGTACTCTGTCTCCGAGTCTTCAATAATATCTCGGTATTGGTTTCTCTTCCACCGGACAAGTGATGCTGCCACCACCACCAGGAGGGGGAGTACGCAAGCTGTGGTAATGCCGGCTATCAATCTGAAATTTGAGCTCTTGGATTTTCTCTGTGTAATGAGATCACATAGTTCCAAATTCAGGACCGGGGCGGCTCCATTTGTGGTAAAGCTCCAGGCGACTATATAATGCATTCCAACCAGTGAGGTTCCTGTAGCTGCTGAAAAAGCAAAGTAGATTTCTTCTTCAACAATGTTAGACAGAGAAATATTTCCTAGACTAATCAGTGGTTTCTCTGGGCGAACTGAACAAGCCTCTGCAATGGTTACATTGAGCTCTTTTAGAAGATGGTCATAATCAATCCAAGCTTGAATATTCTGTCCATTGTCGAGTTCCAATTCCTGGAACTGGCTGTTGTCATTCCAGTAGCCTGCAGACGTAGAGGCTACAGACCTGAGGTCATTGAGATCGATACCAACGTGATTGTCGTTAATGTCCGAAAATTCGAAGTCCATTACTGTGTCGAACTCAACCGCAAAGAGATGATTAGAGGCATCTCCTATGCTTGAGATATTTCTCAACAAGCCAAGATACGAACCTGGTAAAAATCCCTCTGGAGATCTGTGGGGTGTCATTATAAATGCCAGTCCATGCCCGCTTACTGAGAAACATGGACTTGCGTTTATAATTTTAAACACAAAACTTGTGCTGAAAGACAAAGTAGAATTCAGAGACTCGCGATCTTTCATACGCACAGGATGTGGATAAAAAGCACGGCCGATACTCGATTGGGATTGATCATTAAGGGAGATGGCTTTGGACTGCACTTCAGCAGTCCCAAACAATTCGAAAGTCGGGTCATTAAACTGGTTGAAGGTAAAATTAGTATGGGATTGTGCAATAAGCGAAGGTGCGAGTAGTAAAAAGAACACAACCACTCCCACCATTGTCAAGCTCCAGCTGGACTTCGATTTTCTGTACCAAAAGAAAAACTTATGGCAGGTTGAAATATGTCTGGCCATAAAAGCCAAAATTGAAGCAGAAATGCACGCAAGAAACATAAAATAATTTTTTGTAATCCAAACTTGCAAAGGATGCAGATTTTTACCTTTCTGTGTCTTGCAAAATTTTCATAGCTTTTCCGTGGTTTCCCTCCTCCAAAGTTCTCTGGTTATTCGAATATAAAATTCGAAAGAAAAAACGAAAGAATCATATCTTATAGCGTTCACATTTAAACTGTATCCATGTTGGGGTAGTTGGATACGTTCGCAATAATGTATTTTAGTTATTGTAGGTAAGATTGCGAAAGAATCATATATTTTAGTTGTCGGTCAATGGCGTAAGGAAACCTACAATTTTAAGAATAGAATATAAGATTTTTAATGTTCGGGAGATTAAGATGGTTTTTGAGGATCAGAGATTTTATTATTTTTGTTGTGAAGTGTGAATATTTTTCTGTTTAATTTGATAATGAATTCTTTCATTTTGTCAATTTTTTCATTAAATAGATCATGAAAGTTGTTGCTAAATTGCTTATGTACTTGATCCAAAAGTCTTTGTATGTATTGCAATCAAGAATAAAGTATTTTTTTTGTTTCTCCTATCTCTATTGTGTAAAAAACACTCTCTTCTCAAACCTCTTTTGGCCTTTTCTATCTATATATTTCACACCAAAGATGATGCAAGTTAATCCTCAACTAGGCAATGAGAATCTTTGACCCTCATGAGATTGGCCTCTATAAAGACTTTTTACTAATGGTCCAAGGTCAGGGTTAAATTCTTCAATGCAATATTTATTTTTTCTTCCTAGCATCTTTTCCCACATATCCTTGTGAAGCTTATCTACAACAAAAGCCTTTATTTCTTCGCCATTATTAAGGCAAGCATTCAAGTGAATGTGTCACTTGTTCATCCACTTGCAACTTTTCTTCATCCATGACTTATTTCTTTCATTTAAGACATCTTTAAAGATAACATTAGGCTAAAAATTTGCTTCCATCTACACACTTTTTCATATATCTTAAAACATGCACCATAGTGATGGCTTCAATAGGAACTAGAGCAATTTTAGCTAGAAGAATCTTATAAAGGACTAATGCTTTTAACTTGAATTTGCTTGTGATCATGTATTTTTGAATTCTCTATATCTATGTTTGTTTTTTGTCAAAAATATTGCTCTAGCCTAAATTTCACATCCATGAAGCACTATCACATTTACTAATAACCCAAATAGAGTTTGAATAGTTTCCCAATCTCAAAACTCTACCTCTCTACATCTATTGAAGTCAATCCTAAAGGTATTTTTACTCCATTACTTCATCTAAGATACTACCTTCAAAATAAAAGTTGAACTAGGTCAAGTTTTATTTCTATTGAAGAAGATTATGAATTTGGTCTTGCTAGTATTAACTTGCATACACACATCTTTGTAAAAGTGCTCAAGAATAGGAAAATGCTAGATTATAATGCTTATGGAGACCTAGCAATTAAAATATGATCATTGATGCACAAAAGAAGCTTGACAACATATTCTCCCAAGTGATCACTATCCCCACCCGTCAAATTCAACCATTCTTCGAGTTTGTTTATATAAAGGCCAAAGAGAGTAGGAGATAGTTGTAACATCCCATCTAATTTACCTAATTTAATTATTGAGTTAGTGTATTAAATTATTTAATAACAAGAAATCAAGAAAGATAATGCTAAGTTTCTTTTGAAGTATAAATAAGAATGATTATGATGGTGATGACTAAAATTATGTGTTTTGTTCCCATATGTGCATCAGGGACTATTGGCACCCTCTTAGACTGGAGATAAAGTATCATTGAGGAGAAGTTTCTACCAAGTGGAGGTAGCTTGTCATGATGGAATCAAACACACACATAGACTTAGACTCATATCGTTAGGTTGTGCTAGAAGTCTAATGTATCTCACAACTACACATTGGGGTGATCCCACAATAGTGGTTTACAATTTTTGGCTAAACTGGACACTGCAATTATTATTTTTAACTAAATCTTCATATTCGGGCACCTATAAAGACTAAACTGTGAGGAATTTGAAGATGATGCAAACTAGAGTCTCATCACATTTTGTCTGTAGATTCTAAAAATATTTTTTTCAAAATTTTTGGAATCAGATTGCACTTTTTTTTCCATCTCCCACAAAAACTGGTTTTTTCAGAAAACAACATTTTTAAAAAGTGACGCTCACCGTATACAACATAACTTTTTTTGTATGAAGGATAAAATTCTAATTTTTTCGAATTTAGATTTGTAACTACGATATCTAGCACTTTCATTTGGTCTCAAGTTTTTTATTGAATACTTTTTCCTTAATCAAGTTTCAAAGTCAAACCAATTGCAATTCAGACATAGGCGGACTGTATACAACATAACTTTTTTTGTATGAATCGAAATTAATTAATTTTTTTTAATGGATCAAGGACATCAATACCCAGCCTCAACATATTTTTAAAGAAATTATTTTGATAATCTACTATTTTTCCACATGTGTAGACTAGAGATTTTAATTTTCAGTGAAAAACCTATGTTTAATAAAACTAAAAAATAAAATACATAATAGAAGAAAACCATATTAAAACTATATTCGACGGATAGCTCATTCTGAGGACTATTATTATCTAGTTGGTTTTCTGAAGTTTTCTGCATTTCCATTTTCAAATTGAGCTTGGAAAGACAATTTTTTACAAAAAACATTTATTTTTTGGGGAGATAGGGGGAAAAGGGTGTTTGGCCAAACATAAAAAATATGTTCAATCGAACCGCTTTAAAATAATAAGCGAAATTATTTTAAAGGGGTTCTTTCAAACCCCACAAAATTGGTTCGACCGAACCCCCTCATTATACATACGAAAGTCAAACAACTTTTCCAGGGTTTGTTTGCGTTTTTTCAAGCTCTTGTGTAAACGGCGATTTTCAGGCAACCCTCGTGCTTCCAAGTGTGTTGGCTGAAAAAGACATTTCACAGGTAAAAAAATGATGAATTTTTTGAGAATGTTTTATATTTTATTTGTTATTGTTGCATTTGTTTTTACTGTTCTAAGTTTTTACAATTTTTTGTGACAAATTTTTTGCATTTTGGAGGAATTTTTTTTGTTAGCTTAAATCAATCATTTGTATTTTGAAGAAGAAAATGGGACAAAAAGCAAAAAGAAAAAACAAAGCTCAACGAATTTTTTCAAAAGATAAAGAAGAAAATAGACGCAAACAAAACTTGACAAATTATCATAGAAGGAAACAAGGTACGTGTTTATTTCTTCTCTTTCTCGTCAAATATGGGTAAATTTATTTATTTACAATTTAGTGGGTTTATCATATGTTTTATCTAGCAACAAGGAAAAATGCATCAAATAATTGATATATAAGAAAATTGAAGGTACCTCATTTCAATTTTTTGAAAATGAAAACTCAAATGCACATCATCAATGATTTCTATAAAACTAAAATCTGCAAGTTATCACTAGATTTTATGAATCCTTATACTAAATATTTTACTAGTTTTGATCTACAATATATTCTCTTTATTTGTATTTTTTTGTAGCACCCAATTTTGCATCTATCTATGTTTATGTCCTTCTTTAAATTCTTATATTTATTTCATCCAATTGTGCATCATCAATTATATAGATATGGTAGAAACACCATCTTTCACCAATATTTCCTCCTCTATCTTGGTATCTCCCTTTGTATCAATACATGAAAATCAATAGTAGGGAGATCATTATGTATAACCAAATTGGATAAAAGAAGATGACACAAGATAATTCAACAAAAGAGAATTTCTAAACTCATCTAAGAAACCTAAATAGTGATAATTAGTTGAGAAGGTGGGGATAGCTCAAACACCCCACAAACACACAAAAATTGGTAAAAATTATAAGTATTATAATAAATAGAATCATATTAGTTAACAATAACTATTTTTGGATTAGGATAGATTTAACAACAAGTACGATGAATATACACATAAAACATACATTAACTAAATAAGTTTATATGCGAGGAACATATAATGTAGAAGTATGTATCTAAAATAATATTTTCAAAATTTTCTAACACATAATCTAACATAGAATTAGAATATTCTTCATAACAATGAAATAATTCATAAAGAAATAAACATATTGATAGTAAAAAGAAAAATGTATTGAATTTGATTACCTAAATAAAAAGTTGAAAGTTTTAACTAACTTTATTCCTATATAAGATTAATAACACAAAAATACTATCCAAAATATAGATAAATCAACAAGTGTAAATGGTCTTATCTAAATTGGTTTCACCTATATAAACTATGCAAGCTTATTTTTCCTATAAAAAAAAAGTACTATGTTTTTATTAAACAAAATATTAAAAATGGGATTTAATTATAAACAAATAAAAACCTAGAATGAGAGTTGAGAAATAGATATCTCATCATGTGATAGCAATCTAGAATATGAATCAATAGAAGATAATAAAAATTACATCATGTTTCCTAGATGGTAGCATGACTACATTAAGGTCTATATGACTACATAGATTTTTGTTGTACATAAAAAATACCAGTTTATACAAAAAATTGAAAGTCTATAAAATAAGAATAAAATACACAACCAATAACAAGAAACTAAATAGTAGAATAACACATAAATTTTGTAAAATAAATTAAATAATATAAAATGGTCATAATGTTATTTAAACTGAGCTCTAAGATAATATAATTATGATAGATAGGAAAAGACACAAAACCTTCATATGAAGAGATTTCCAAGAATACATGTAGCTAGTGCCACAAAGGGAAAGGGGTGAATTTTGGTATCTTACCAATATTGTCAAATCCCTAATTTGGTATTTTTACCTCCACAAATAATCAAATAAAAAGACATTAGATTAATATGGTTGCGCTCTTATCCTATGTGTATCTAGAACTAAGATGAGTACAACATAAAAAAAATATATAATCTATAGCAATAAGTGTATCCCTTAGATATATGAAAAAATAAAATTTGAGAAGATGGGCCAACAAGCATTTCCAAGAGAGCTATGAATCTACAAGAAGAAATATGAAAATTTGTGATTATGATATTTTCTTAGGTAGCTTCCTCAATGAATATAGCCATCTAAATATGTCATCTTCTTCTACATATCTTTCTTTTGCTATCTTCTTGTCATAATCTTAATCTATATTCATATTCAAAGATATATGCACTATCTAGCCCTCCATGTATAACATGTTAATTCTTCTTTTTGGGAGTCAAACATTTCATTACATTCTACATGAACCAATTTGAGATTAAACAAAATTTTAAAAGCACCAAAGAGTCCTTTTGAATCTCAAACACCACAAAATTTATTTTTCCTTTAAACCCAATAGGTTGACCTTTATATTAGATACCATGTGCTAATGAAATTTTTGGATCTTCTCCCTCATCTAGTACTATATCATAGGGAGTATCATGTAAATTTGGTTTCCCAAGATCCTCCCAATTTATTTTAAGAATAATTTTAACATCTACTCCCAAGTTTATTAATATATTTTTCATCCATAAAAATGAGTTCTATATGATTGTGCCCATTTAAAAATATTAAGATGTGAAAGAGATGCATTTTGTTGTAATTATCATGTTCTTAGAATTAATGTCTATTCTAACATGTTCCAAGCCAAAAATTAAATTATGTGTTGAAATTTATATATATTTGTTGTTTTATAACTTGAAAATTAGATTTTGTTCAGTATTAATAGATAGGGATTGAAGGTTGAGACACAAATCCTAACGATCTCTCGTAATGGGATACCTTATCTAAGAAAAATAAAATATTTAAATTTACTAGATCTTGACTATCTACTTAGGTACAAAGAGGCTCATAGACTTACCACACTATCTAATAACATGCTATTTTTTTATGGAAACCATAACATTCTTATACATTATATAACATGATTGAATAATAGAACTTACAGTAACAAGTCTAAAGCTTAGTTACTAGCATGCATAAATTTAATTGCATTAAAACATGAAAATATAATAGTTCAAGCTATCATGTTGTAACACACTCATATTTTTGATGAAAAATAGTCATGAGTAATGTGTGTTATTTTCTTCATGTAATACGTGATAAAATTATTGTGTACTATAAAGTGTATTTTTATTGATTTGGGGTAATTTTAATTTAATGAATCATTTATCTATAAGATGGGAGGGGCAAGTTTCTTTAATTTTTTAGCAATTTGAGTTCAAAATTAAATCACTTTTATTTTCATTTAAATGTTGAATCATTTTTTTAATTATAATCTAAAATTTGAATCTGTTGACACCTCCAAACACTCATTTGTTTGTGCTACTAATCTGTTTGTTTTAGCATGTGTCCAACTGGAATTAGCTAAATGTTATTTGAATTGTTTTTTTTCTTTACAACTTGCATTTTACACGCATTGGTTAAAAAAGAACAAACATGCAAACGCATATGGGTTAAAAAGAACAACACACTTTGTTTTTCATTGGGTTTAAAATTAACTCTTAGATAGAAAACACTACAAACGGTTAAAATTAACCCCTTTGCTTGAAAAACACTACAAATGGATAAAATGAACCTTGTGCATTCTCTGTTTGTTCACATTTTGATTTTAGTTTAAAAAGAACACCATGCGAGTGTGATCTGAAATATTCATGTGCTCTCTCTTTGTTTTTAAACAAAGATCGATTGAACTATGAATATTTTGGTTCGCTTTTGTTAAGCCTTAGATCTTGGGTCTGCTTTGGTGGGAAAAAGTACTCACCCCAAAGCGACTCAAACTGGGAACGCACTAAAGCCAAGCGACGCCCAACCGGTATATAAATTTGAATGTTAAGGAAAGCTTAGCATTAAAAAACTTCCTACGGACCAACAATTGACTCCCCAGTACCCTTGTGGTGTGTCAAAACCTGCAGAGCCTAACCTCTACAGAATGGGATGATAATGCCTCTCGCATGGCCTTCTGAACGGGTGCCCGAAATAAATCCTTTGCTTTAGAAAACCACAAACCTTCTATTCTTTGGTGCAACAACGGTCGTTGCCAAGGCACCCGCACCTGCGCAGTTCTTAGTAGAAATGATCAATTTGCCATGGGAGTTTCATGGAGATTGGAAGCTTGGTTTCCCTAAGAAGTGAGTGCACTGTAAGGGGGAGCCCATGGGGCCAAACCTTTGAAATTCATTCGCTAAGGATATGTGGTTTGTGGGATCCATAAGAATACTGTCCTTGTAGCCTTAGGATTTTTTTTTGTAAATGTCTTCTATGTGGTTGATTTTCATTCTTTACAACACCATGTGTTTGCCAACTATTTTCAGACAACATGAACAAATGAACATCATACTCCAAATCTGAATCAACACAGTCAAACTTAAATAAATTCCTTGCAATCTGCTTGAAATTTTGTCAAATCACTTCCTACAACGCATTTTCCATCATGAACCGCATTTGTCAAATCAAGTCCTCAATTTTGCACACTTTGGGATAGGAAAACTTTCCTTGCTTTGTCAAATCAAGTCCTCAATTTTGCACACTTTGGGATAGGAAAAATTTCCTTGCTTTGTCAAACCATTGTCTCAAAAAGTAAATTTTCATTGGACCAAATCAAACAAGTCCTTAGTCATTATCCTCTTGTGAGCTATTTCCAACTCATAAGTCTAGTGTGGAAATCTCACCTTGTCATTCTGTCATCTTGTCCTTCAAACCAGTCCTTTGACAATCCAAATTGAGACATTGGCCAAACTTTGATTGGTTAGTAAGCCTTTCCTATGAATCATTTGACATAAGGCTCTCATTTTTCATTTTACCACTTCACATTTGACGTTCCTTTTATCCTCATTACCACTTTGCATAGTCTTAGTCTCATTTCATCCACCATCATGTCTTCAAGTCACTATGACATACTTTCTAGTCAAATTGAATGCCAATTTATTAGTAATGGTCAAGCATAACTGGCTAGGGACTTCAAAACACTATACATCCAATCCAAGTCCAAATTTACAACCCCTAGCCCTCCATCCATCTATCCATCTTACCAAAAATCTAGAATTCGTGGTCCTCTATCCATCTACTATCAAGAGTCCCCTAACACCACTCATGACACTAAGTCACAAAAGCCTTCCATTATTCATACCCACCCTAACCTTGACAAGGGAAACCAACCATCCACATCATATCCTATTCCTTCATTCATGTCATATCCTAGTCCTCCAATCATGTCATATCCTAATCCTCCATCCACGTCATATCCTAGTCCTCCATCCACGTCATATCCTTGTCATGCATTCATGTCCTATCCTAGTCCATCATCCCTCAACCAAGTCCACACCTCCATGTCATATCCTAGTCCATCATACACCAATCCATTCCAAGACACTCCAACACAAAATACATCTGGTCATGAAATCATATCTAGTCATGGTCTCCAAAGTCCCATCCCATTTCATAAACTTGAGGATACATGTCAAGAGGCAAGTCCAAAGCACGACATCATAACATTGAACCATCATGTCAAGATCTAAGTAGTCCATCCCATGACCCTATCTTTACATCCATTCAAGAAGTCCTCCTAGACAACCATGGTTAACTAAATAAAATACCTATCATTTGACATTTCCTTATTTTTAAATAAAATAATTTATTTAAAAATGTCTCACATGGTTAACTGCTTCTTCTTTTAGTAATTAATTTTAAATCAATTACTTACTATTTCACTGAATTCATATTTTGAATTAATTTTAATTCAAAATGGTATTATTCCTCTACTAAATAAGTAATTTCCAAAATTATTTATTTACTAATTTCATCTTTCAGTTCAAACATTATCTTCTTGAATCCTACTAATTTCATCTCACTATCACATTCATTCTCCATCCTTTCTTGAATACTTAGGTTTATTGTTTATGCATTTAATTGTGCTAACCTGAATACTCACCCTATGTTACAGGAACATACCATTATCCTTGCTCATCTAGAGAAATCCTTTTGGAGTCCATCATCTCCTACATACCCTCTCTTGGTCATTGGTCCCTTGTGTTTATCCATCATAACACAAGTCAAGCCTTGCATTGTAGCCGAATTTGGACCTATAGTTGCATTTGACCTCTTGCATTCTTAACTTATCACATCATATCATACCATTTTCATATATCCCATCTTAGAATCATATCCTTTTCATTGCATTCTAGTCCTTACATATTCCTACTCTTTCATACGTAGATCACATCACATAGTCCTTGTATACATATATATCATTTCACCTAGTTCTTGCATGTACAACCCCTTGCATATATCAAGATCATATCGTGCATAAGTTCCAAGTTGCATACATTCCATGAATTTAGTCCTTTGCATATTCATCATTGATCAAATAGAACCCTTAGCTCTTGCACAAGTTCCACTACTCTTCATAGGTCTCAAAACCAATCCATTTTTTATCTATCGCCCACATCACTTAAGGTTTATCATGGACTTCCAAGTTAGGGAACATTCCATTATCCTTGCTCATCTAGGGAAATCCTTTTGGAGTCCATCATCTCCTACATACCCTCTCTTGATCATTGGTCCCTTGTGTTTATCCATCATAACACAAGTCAAGCCTTGCATCGTAACCAAATTTGGACCTAGAGTTGCATTTGACCTCTTGCATTCTTAGCTTATCACATCATATATCATACCATTTTAATATATTGAATACCATTTTCATATATCCCATCTTAGAATCATATCCTTTTCAAATGCATTTTTTCCATGGAATTCTTAAGTTCAAGAATCTTTGATTTCATTTGATTTCATATGTTCAACTCCACTTATATATCATCATCTCTCACTTTCTTTGCACAATATTTTGTGACATGTACAAATGGCTCAACAAGAAGGAAGTTCTCAAGCAGAAGTTGAGCCCAATCTAGATATTGGACCAAATGAATCAGTTGAAGAACACATGGACCTTGAAGATAGGGAGGAGGCCCGAGTTCAAACAATGCATGTTGGAGAGGGGTCGAGATCACTTCCTTCTACACCAATGGATGAGCATATAAAAGTAGCTGAAACAGTGAGGAAACAAATTTCTTATAGAAATTTAGATCATTTACTTGAAATGGATATGGAGAAACTGAAATGTTATGCCGACCAACCTAAAAATACAAGTAAGAGGTCAATGAATAAATCTGTAAATAGAATAATCCATGATCATTTCAATCATCTTGAAACACTTGAAGAAACCCAATTGTTATCACATTTACTTCTTCGTGATGAGCTGAAAGAGTCATTACAATTGTTGGGTGTACATTCTGCATCGAATAAGAGGAAACACATGAGACTGCAAAAAGATATTGTTGAAAATGTTAAAAAAGGTTTAGATTCCATTGGGAAAGGATCTCGATCAGTGGATAAGGCCATTGCAAGAAAGGTGATTTTGACGTTTGTTTTAAATAAAGAAATATCTAGAAAAAGAAAAATGCTAGCACTTTCCACTGAATTTGGTTATAGTAGAACCACACTAATAAAATATGAGAAAAAGAGAAAGGTTTTAGATGATAGTTCTGAAGGCAATTGGGCAATTATGTGTAGAGCTCCCCGTTCTGATAGGATTGAAGATGTTGTAAGGAACTTGATCTCAAGTTTTTGGAATGATCAGACCCGTCCGTCATCAAATACTAGAGATGTTATGAGGAACAGGATTGGACCTAGTATTTATGAAGAACATATTAAACATTGGCTAGACATAACACAGCTTGAGATGTATATGAACTTTTGTAATATATATCCTCATATAAAGATTGGGCAAACAATGTTTGAAAGGTTAAAGCCATATTATGTGAAGATAAACAAGTTTTTTGAAACTTGTTGTTGTCGTTATCACATTGAATTTGATCTCTACTATCAGGTGTTTTGAAAGATGAGTGAAGAAAGATATGGTTTTCAAAAGGCACCTCCTAAACAGGTAAGTTTGTTCATAAAGAATCTATTATGTGATCATGAAAATGGACTTCAAATAAAATGCATAAAAGGACTCTGTGAAACATGTGGAAATTTGGCTAACTTTCCTTCAACAAATGAAAATGCTGACCTAACAAAGATAGTAAATTGCAAAAGTTACAAGTATGTAAAGTTTCAAACAAATTTTGGGAAAGAATCCACAAGGTTAAACTATGTAGAAGAGGAGATACCTATTGGGAAATTTATGAAAGATTTTCAAAAATTGATACAACCATACATACAACATTCCTTTTATGCTAAGTGGCAAGCACATCAATTTCAAACATTAAGAGATACTTTCCCACTTGGAAAAGTTCTATCAGTTTTGACTTTGCAGAAAATTACTCTTTTGTACATCAAAAAGAGATTCAATTAGAATATTACTTTTCAAAGCAGGTCACTATTATGGTTCATATGTGTTATCGACATGCACAATTGGAATTGGATGGTGTTGAGAGTACAGATGAACAACGAGCCATCAAGAAAGAATATCACTTTTATATTAGTGATGATAAATAGCATGACACTTTTTGTACAACATTGTTTTACAAAATGTTTTTTTGAGAATTTGAGAAGCAGGGGTGTAAAATTTGAAAAACATTTTGTATGGTTAGATGGATGTGCGGCACAATTCAAATCATCATGGCCATTTTATGCACTTTCTAGATATCATAAAATTTACAACATACCACATGTTTGGAGTTTATTTGAGAGTGGGCATGGAAAGGGTGAGCATGATGGCACAGGAGCTTGCATCAAATGTGCTTTAAGAAAGCATCAAATGAGCTATTCAGAAGATCATATAGATGATGCACATGATGTTGTTGAATGGTGCAAGAAACACTTTGCATCAAATGAGGTCGGCACATCTTCAAGAACAAACCGAAACATTCCACATAGAGTGTTTTAGGAGATATCGGGTATGTATAAATTACATTTAAAAAAAATAAATTTATTTAAATTTAAAATTTACACACACACACACACACACACACATATATATATATATACACACACATGTTCAAGTTCACATAAGTTTGTTGCAATTACATTTATCTAGGTGTGGATAGAAGATCGATGCATGGATGCAAGAGGGTAGAAAAAACAAGATCTTTGCATTGTGTTATGAGTTCAAATAGTCACCCTGGATGGACATTATACACGAGGGATTACTCTTGTTTCTGCATTGAGTGCATTGCGGGAAACTCTCATGCATGCAACAATGAAGAACTTGAATATGTTAGTAAATGGGATATGGTGCCACTATTTGTTTCAGACACATACGATGAAAATGAGGATGAAAGATTTCAAGAAATTCCTTTGATTTCAATTGATTATGACCATATTTCAGGATTGGTTAGAAAAGGTACATGTGTAAGTTTTCAATAATTTAAATATTATATAAATTTAATGATCTTTAACTTGTCTAGAGACAATTCTAATTTTTTTATAATTTTATTGTGTAAATTTGGTGTACAGGAGATGTTTTTGTAGTTATAGCAGAGCCTGGAAACATAGAAGGTGTTAGCTATTATTTACTACGTTGCACAAAAGAGAGGAATAAGCTAACACGGCCTGAAACAAATGATGGAATGTTATTTCCCACATGTGAGTTTGAATTTAAAATTATATATATATACATTGTGTACATGTGTACATTACCTTAAAAACATTAAATATATATTGTACAAACCTTGAGCACGCAAATGTTGTACACATGCACATGTATTACCTTAGGTTCATGTTTACCATGCAGGTTCTGTTGTTGTGCAAGGGATATATCTAAAACAAGTCAAAGTTGTTCAACATGGGATTCATTTTGTGGACTATCAAGTTGATAACAAGGTATATCAATATAGTCACCTTATAATTGCTACCACCCTACATGTTCATGCAGTTCCACATGCACGTGGACGAAAAAAATGGAGACTAGATAGTGATGACCATCAAAAAAATTTACATGTTATTCAAGAGCGGGTTGAACCAGAATGTTTGAGTTAGATTATATCCATGATTTTCAAGTTCACTTGTACATGTACATACATGTTCAAGACAAGAACTTATAGTAACTTGTTTGAACTCTGGATTGTTTTAGTTACTTATAATATATGTTGATGACAATTGTTTTAAATTTGGTTGGACACAAATTAGGGGTTGAAATACATTGAGAACCTTAAATTGAGTAGATATTTCCAATTATATATTTGTTCCATGGAATTCAAGTACTTGTTATGTACATAATGTGCAAACCTTGTCATAAAAAAATTCATTGGAAGAGTGATGGTGGGAGTAGAAGAAAATTTAGTGTTAGTTTCAATGATCCCCCAAATCTAGCATGTTTATTTATTTATATCTTAAATAATGTTGTATTTATGTATATAGTTGTATATATTTAATCAAGATGGTTAATATTATAGTTAATTAATTTTTTCTCATGCCCTAAAAAAATTAGCAAGTGATTGCATGTCCCCTTAAAAGCCATCCTCTTAGGCCCCTTCACTCATCTCCTACATACATTTTAAAAATTTAGGCAAGTTTAATTTATTTTAGGTAGACCTTGCAACTACTTGGCATGATTGTGACTACTTGGGCATTTAACATGTGACAACATGTTAAACACCATAAACACCCTAGGATAATAAATATGAAAATAATTAGGTTTTAAATCCAATTCAAACTCTATTTCAAGTGGATTGAGGGAGTGGAGGGGTTTTGAGGTGGGGGTATTTCAAGTGGTTTCTTTTCAAGTGGGGGTTGAATATTTTATAAAAAATCTTCTAATAAAAATGTATACTCTAGTAATTTCTCTATTGAAATGTAACATGTTAAATATTATTGCAATGATCTAAATTTAAATAATTTTTTAATTTAAATTATGAACTTCATTGAATCATTGCATCATATTGGAGATTATTCTCAAGTCATAACATGGACACATGATTTCATCTTCCTATTTCCTATTAGGCATATTCCTAGGACAAAACCCTATATTTATATAGATCAATTTGAGGCTTCTCTTGTGAAAAATATATATTTATCTAGATATATATTAATAAGGAAGAGGGCTTTGATCATTTATAACAACTTTCATGTTAGTGATGATAAGAATAGGAATTTGAAACTCCTTAAGAAAGATACCAATTGTTTACCTTAGTTCTTATTCATGTTCCCTAAATACTAGTTCTTTACCATAGTTCTTATTCATGTTCCCTAAATACTAGTTTAAATGAATCAAGTGGTAATCGAACAAGTTATTTCATTGTGGAGTTTGTTGTTATTTAATGTATAGATATGCAACATATCTAGTAATTTTAGAATTTTGTTACAAGTCAAAAAGATAATAGAGGTATAATTTGAATTGAATTTTCTTAATGTTTCAAAGAATAAAATTTATTTGTTTATTTGTTCTTACTTTCTATCAAGATTTTAATTTCATCATTTTTATCAAATTTTAAAACTAGAAGAACATGTCCTTGAAATTAATAAATTATACGCTCAAGTAAATACACTCGTTTATAAAATATCATTAATTTACTTGAGCTTGGGAGTCATTTATTTTATAATTTTTGATTGCTTACTATAATTTATTCAATGGGCATGCATGTGCAAAATATTTATTGTGATCAACATGAATGAACTTAATTATAAAGTGGTATTTATTTCCTAAAATTCTACTCTAGAGAGATCAAATGTATATATCATATAAGGAAATGTAAGTTGTAAGAGATCATCAAATAAGCAAATGTATGTATATTGAATATAAGCAAATGTATACATATATCATATAAACATGTAAACATATCAATATTGATCAATGTATAAACATGTAACATGTTATAAGAAAAGTGCCAAATGTATGTATATCATAAAAGCAAATGTAAGTTAGAGATCATCAAATGTGGAATACTAAAGAT
This sequence comes from Sequoiadendron giganteum, assembly GCA_007115665.2. Lineage (NCBI taxonomy): Eukaryota > Viridiplantae > Streptophyta > Pinopsida > Cupressales > Cupressaceae > Sequoiadendron > Sequoiadendron giganteum. The sequence continues at coordinate 641,752,947 of CM021107.1, forward strand.
CATCATATAAGGAAATGTCGAATACTAAAAATCATCATATATAGAAAATGTAAGTTAGAGATAATGAAATGTCAAATACTAGAAAGATCATCATATAAGCAAATACATGTAGTAACGATCATAAATCTAATGTAGGGCCTAATATGAATGTTGACTCCTAGTCGAACGACCATCTGAATGAGAATGGTCCTGCTCTGATGGATGTGCTAAGCCCTGCAAATAAAATGGTGTACAAAACGTGTTAAATACATATAATTTATATTAAATATGTATCTAGATCTATGCATACATATTCATGTACATATACACATGTATATATAAAAATTTAAAACTCACATGTCCACTAGCATCAGATTCATCCACAGAGTCACGTCGATGTGCACGATCTGGAACAAGGCTAGGAGTGACATTAGGTATGTCCACCTACAAATATATAAATTCATATATATCAGTACATGAATATCTAGTTATTAAAACTAAAATTTAAAAATAATTATAAAGGAATTGAAACATGCATATGCACACATACATGCACATCATTTGATATAGGATGACCTGAGTCCTTTGAAACGGTCGCCTCCACCATATCAACTATACGGTCAAGTGACGAACCAATATCTGCATCCATCTGATCTATCTCATGTCGTGCCAGAAATGATGAGTGGAGAGGACTATGTAGGTGAGATGGCATCGATGATAACGAACCAGCACCAACCAACATCTCACTAAAACCCATAGTCTATGTAGCTATCGAATGATCAGATGGTGGATCCTGACGTGCACTAGTGTTGGGTTGAGAGTGATGGGATCCTAGAAGTGAACGACCTCCACGTGCCAAATGATCTCTAACATGCTCTATACCGATCTCATAGTCTGATGCAATGAAGGCATATGCCTCCAAGAGTTCCTCAACCAAACAATGTAGAGTCCTGCGTGCCATATCTCCTGTAAGTGCCTGAAGCTCTGTGGGAGTAGGGATGCCCGCTGCTGTGAAAGGATCCATGGTGGTCCACTATGCTGAAGATGGCGTGGGTTGGGGACATCTAGACATCAAATACTGACCTACACGATCAACAAATATCCTAGTGGTGGCAACTGCAATGTCACCTACAGTATCAATTGCTTCATTCTGGGAAGCAATGAAAACCTCATATGTTATGGGGGCTAGAGCTGGGGTAAGAACATGAGAGCTCTCACCAACCAATACCCTAAACATTCGGGTCAGTCTATCTGCTCGACGATAAGTGGGTTTTTCATCAATCCTGCCACGCCCCTGACCAGCATATGGTGGAATGTCCAGGTAGTTGACTTTGAGGCCCAAATGGACCTCAACATACAACTGCTGAAGAAAATATAATGGAATCTGGTCATTGTTTGGGTATTGACCATGTGCTACGAGAAATCGTGGGTAGATCAATGAGGCCATAGCACGATCGACACATCTAGTGACCTGGTATCCCCTAACCTTACTTGCACTTTGATAAAATAGAAAACAATTGGTTTTTATCATTTCTTTGGTCACACTATCCTATATTTGTTTAAGGGGAACCTCATCATGTACTTCTTCCTGCATGTGGGAAAGAATAGCAGCTACTCTATCTAGAGAAAATGCACTAGTCCTCTCAAGTTCATCTCTATGTTTTTCAAGACTATGCAATATTGACATGCATGGTTCAGAATATATCCCTGGGTTTGGACTTTGCGCTAATGAGTCTTTCAATTTATTAATCTCATTAGTTGTATTTGCAAACAAAGATTCTGGAGGTGGAACATCTGCATTATCCATGTTATGTATGTATGTATGTGTACCTAAAGGAGCAATGAGACCTTAGTTTAAATAATATATCTAGATATAAGGAATAGAAATCTAAAACAGTTCTAATAATTCATCTACTCATCAATTTAATATTTCGATACCATTAACAAAAAACATGTTCAACATCTATCATAGTTTTTAATAATCAAAACATTCACATTACTAGATTGCACAAAAAACATAATCTAAAACAATTCTAAAATTTAAATTTACAAGTGTGCGTGTGCACTCTAGTACAAAATGTGTCATTAAAGACAGTTTAAAAAACATTGATAAAGGTTGCATCTAAGATTTATTTCCTACAACTAGTAATAAAGGGAAACCATCATTACTTAACATTGGTGGTCATGTAAAATCAATTTAGTCATTATTGAAGGCACAAATAAGAGAAAAAAATGAGACAAATGATAAGCTTGTAAATATGATTTCTAAACTATGGAAGGACAACATTAGTGCTTCCCAAAAAAAATCTACTTCATGAAAATATAATCATTTGAAATTGGATGGAAGAATCTTAATGCTTAAAGCTATGATCTGATACATTCTATTCTATATGATATCATGTTTATTGATCCTCTTGAAGATCTCTCAAGATTTAGATAAAACAATAAAGAAATTATTATGGGGTGGTTTTATATGAAAGTAAGTGTATTCCTCTTATTAAATGGGACACTATATGTCTTCCCAAAGGTCTTGATGGCTCATGAATTAAAGTCTTATCAAAATGGAAATACATGATTAATTACCTATTTAGAATTATATGAATGTAAATATATCATAGAAGATATCTAGAGTGGTTATATGCTTAATTATTTGAACCATGTGGGTTATTCAAGTGGCTTATAGTGGACTTAGAATAATTTTGATTTGGCTCCCATTCCACATAAAATCAAAAGGATTTTAACATGGATGAATTTCATCAGTAAAAAAATTATATACCACATAGGACAATTATTTAATATTATATAAACTATTTAGCCATAATAAAAATAAAAATGTTGAACATGAAAGGGAAAATGTTGCAAAACGTTATGAAACACCTATTGAAAAGAGTAACATCATAGAAAAATAAGAATTCAAATTTAGAAATATTTTTGAATAATGTAGAAATGAACCCCATGATATTAAAATTATACTCCATGATCCAATTGTTGATAATATTAATAAAATTGATAACACACATAAAAAAATGAAAGTCATTGTATCTCCAAGTTACTTAAGAAGAGAGAGGACCTTTTTGAATAAAAATGATATCCCATATTCAAAATTTTCTAATGAGCTGGATAAAATTGTAATAATTCTGGAACCCAAAAATGGTTACTTAAAATTGATGAGAACATAAGATAAAGTCTTAAATGAAAGAGATCATCATGAACCATTCAATTTTGAGCTTCAAAAATTTTCAATGAATACTTTTTTAAAATTACTAAAGTTGTAAAAAATAAGACCTTTACAAAATAAATTAAATATTTAGGCAATCAAAATTTCTAATTAAAATAAAATTATTATTAAAATATTTTTTAATTCTCTCAATTCTATTAGGATTACTAGTAAGTAGAAAGATAAAAGAGCTACTTGTAGAGTAATAAAAACCTCAATAGTAAGAAATAAATTAAGAAAGGTTTGATTAATGAGGCAAACTAATCTTCACTTAAGCATAAATTGTAAAATATTGTGAAAAGCACTAGCAATAAGATCAAGACTAGATAGTCCTATTGAAAATGGTACTTGAGATTTTAATGGTAGGATTCCATGAGTTCATAAAAAGCTAATTAATAACACAAATGATGAAATTGAATGATTTTGGCACTTTAACTCTAGAGTATCACTCAATGTAAAGGATGTTTTAAAATAAAAAATTGGTGATCAAGACCACACACCACATATTAAACATTAATTGGAATGTAGCCAAACAAAATTGTGTAAAATTTCTTGAAAAATATATTCATTTAAAAATATCACAAAGGGAATTTGAATCTTGTAAGCCTTTTTATTGTATGCCTCTTAAAATTTCTAATACATATTGTAAGTACGACATGTAGTTTTTATCTATCATGAACTATTATGTAATATTAATTATACTTTGTATACTAACCAAATTTTACAAGAGTGTGGTACAATTAAAATACCAAATTTATCCAAGGACTTATTAGATTTATTTTAATGTGTTAGATACAATGATTGTAGTTTTTGTAAAAATGTGTTTAAATGAGAAGCATTTACAATGCGGTGGGTTATCAAAGTTTATATCATGTATCCATGATGGAAGAAAAATGATCTGGGAAATAAAATGTTTGAGAAAAAGAGATATGAGATAGTAAAATACAATTTGAAGAGTGGAGGTGAAGATTCTAGATGTGAGTTGGTCACAAGAGAAGCACTGCTAATTTTATTTCTTTGTGGAGACATATGATATAGTTCTTAAGGTGGCATCTAATATAATTTATATAATTTTAAGTAATGATTCTTAATCTTCCAATATATTTTTTGTAATAAATGTTAAGTTGTAGTTGATGTCAATTTTATTTTGCTTAACGTTTTTTAATATTTAAATGTAGGTGTTTTGGAGAATTTAAATATATTGTATATGACGATTGTGATCAAGAGGTTAAATAATTTATCTTTCATCATGGATACTTTCAATATAATTTGGATACAATTTAAAAACATCTATTAAATCAACATTTTGAGGAGATATTATATTTTTTATATTTAATTTTAAAAAAGTGTGTTTCTTGGAAATTTTAAAATTTGGTAATGATGTTACCAAAATATCTATGAAATATGTTTGCGAATTAAAATTGTGCTATTGAGGCCTTGATAAATAAATGGTATTCTTGTATTATCAATATTTGATGTTTAAAATTTTGGTCAAGCTATATTTGATTGATAAGGTTGTGAGAAGATCTTGCTTATGCTTGAATACAAAAATGGATTGTATACCTTCCTTGTTTAACTCTCTTTTCCTTCTTTGTCCATTGGAATTGCATATGGAATTTTTTCATGTGATTTTATGGTTATTTGATTGGTGTGTCCCATCCACTTTGTTTGTGGTTTTCTTATGGGCACTATTGCATTACTATTCAATTAAATCAGGTTATCAAATGGAAAATTTAATATTAAATTCCTTAGGTTGGCTTTCTAGATTGTGTTAGGGAAATCATGCCTCCCAAAAGCTAGTGCATTTTCCTTAGATGAAATTTCACATGAGAATACTTATAGGATATAGACAAGTCACACATTTGTCTTTACATATCTATCTCTAAGGTTTCTACTATGCATGTCTACTAAATAATCTTCCAATCACCTATTACTCAACTATTCATATTCTTCTAAGTTCTAGAATTAGCATTGTTGTGAGTTAGAATGGTCTAATTCCCTCTCACAATATCTCTTATCTCTATTTATCAATTGGGAATATGCTTATCATTTAATTCCACTTGGGATAGAATATGGAAGGCTAGCCCATTTAAGATGAGTTAGAATTTATGGAAAGAAATAAATTGATGAATATTTAATGATAGGGACATCCCATTTAATTCTTTACAAAATAAAATTGAAATCATCATTTATGAGAATATTTCAACCAAATTTAGAATGGTTTCACATAGAGCAATTGAGTTCACTAGCTAGGACAATAGGATGACAAATAACTAGTTAGGTTTCAGTCTCCTATTGGGTTTCTCCTATTGCTTGAGTAAGGTGGGTATGATGGAAATCAGATGGTTGGAACCTCATTTTGGAAGATAATAAATAAATGTGGATGGGGCTTGCAAAGGTAATTCAACTCCAATTTGGGTTGGTTCTATAATAAAAAATGACAAAGGTAATCTCCTTTGAGTTGTATCTAAGATACTCCACCCATCCACACACAATGAGGTTGAGTTAGATGACTTATTTGAGGGGATGAGATTGTGCCAACATATCATTAAAGTTGTGGGTATTGAAGGAAAACCCCAAATTCTAATTAATTTTTCTCTTTTAGAAGATCACCAATTATAGGCTTAGCTCAAAGTTACAAAAAAATATTGTTATTTTTGGATTTTATGAGGCCCTTCTTGATTAGAAAAATATGCAAAGAGGCCAATACACATAGGTGTAACACATGATCTATCAAAATGATATGTGAAGTAAGTGAAATATTTTTTTGGATCAATCAAAGTGATATATGTAAATCACTTTTTTCAATGTGAAAACATATTCATATTTATATGCTATATTTTTCAACCAACCAAAAAATTTATGAAATGGACGTTACTTCATTACCTAGACCAATTATAGAGTTAAACACTATTGTATAATTGGTGTTTCATCTATCAACTTTGCACTAGATCTAAAGTATATTTCATCTAAATTCTCATGCATCCTAATAAGTTTCATATATATTGAACACCACTCTTTTTATGCATCCTAATTAGCCAATAAAATATATGTGAATTTTAAACTTTTGATGCACAATTATTTGACTATATGTAATATGCTAACCAAATATGATGCTCCTACTACTTCCATATATAATCTAAAATTAACCTTGCACAAATCTCTAGAATAAGTGCATGATTATCACTAGTTTAAAATAATACCAAGTTTCAAGGTCTTTCTATCTTCCTTTGTATTTTTGGTTGGATTAATGAATGTTATATGTACATAAATATTTCAATTTGAGTGGAGTTATAGTATTGTGATTCAATTTTTTAACTACATGAAGTTTTACATTTTCCCTTTTTTTTCTCCAAATTCTTCTTAAATCCATACCTTGAATAAATGTTTCATGATCTAATTAAATTGGAAAAGATGATATATCTTCATCTATGGAGTTCAATTTATTAGTTTCATGAAGTTGTATCATTTATTATCTTTTCTTTGAATTCTCAACTTCATACTCTTTTGATATTTGAGTCTTTGATTATTTTCTTGGTGTTATGTTGAATTATATACCAATCAAATACAATTATTCAAAATAATCAAAACAAAATTATTTTCAATTATCAAAAACAAATTAAAAACATGGAATCAATTATTCAAATTATTAAAAATATAGTGTTAACAAGAAAGTTAGATTGTAAACCAAGTCCTGTATATCAAAAAATTCATAGGTTACATTGCTGGTGATTAGAGGATGATGGAAAAATGGGGTTTTTAAACTAGAAATTCTCATCAAAGACCCTAGCCTCAACAGCAAAATGCAATTAGGAAAAACTGTTTGATCAGAATGATTGTCCAGACAACTGACTGACTGATCACTGACTGTCTAACCACTGAACTGATTTAATATTTTCACTCATATGTCAATTGGGTTCGAGCGAACATATGGTTCGGTCAAACCCTATGGTTTGACCAAACCAATATAAAGGTTCGGGCGAACACTTTGGTTCGGCCGAACCCCTTGACTTTGTGTAGAGGGAAAAAATGACTTTTCCCTTCCTCCACAAAAGTGTTCACCACTTATGTGGGTTCACCCCATGGTACGATATTATGTATGGTGTTAATTTGATTTTGACATTTATGGATTCCCCTCAGGAATCTCACCGACATGTTGGAAAGAATATATTGAGGTATGGGTCCCAAACATGAGACATCTTGATTTTTCTTGAAATCACATATTTTTAGAAAAATTAATGATTGAAGCCTTGAGGGGTTCCATCTAAAGAGTTTTAATTGAAGAGGGTTAGATAAGACCCCCTTAGATCAAAATCCCTTGGATAGATCCCCTCTAGTCTTAAATCATACCCACAATGGAGTCTCCTTTGCACCTATCAAATGTGTACAAAAACTCACTTTTCTTTACCTTTTGAGGGATCAATTAAAGTCATTTAAAAGTTATGTTTTGTAATTATGTATCCCTTATTATAGGCTTTCCAAAAAGTAAAATTTTAAATATTTTCAATTGTGATATTATATTTATATTTTATTTCTTTTGAATGTTGGTTTCACCAAACATTAATTTATTTGTTTCACACATGAAAAATAAAAAATAGAAAAAAATAATCTAAAAAATATGTGTGCAATAGGTATTGATGTCCTTGTTTCAACAAAAAAGTAAAATAATAATTTCAATACATACCAAACAAGTTATGCATTATGATATACACCTATGTCCAAATTATAATTACTCTAACTTCAAAAATTAATTAAAAAACATGCGACAAAAAATTATGAAAAAATATCCATGCACTAGATATTGATTTTATAAATCTATATTTTAAAGTTTATAATTGTATCCTTTCAAAAAAAAAAATTCATTATGACATAAACATCACTTTAAAAAAAAAATTGTTTACTATTAAGAACAATTTATTAAAAGTTACATAAAAAAATCATAGTTTATTTGTAATTTTTTTCAAATATATTTAAAATCTACACACAAATACTCACAAATCACTAGTTCATATCATCTCAAAATTATCAATGGTTTAGTTTCTACATATTTCATAAAATAAAAATTTGGTAAAAATGTTGATTTCAATGTCCTACTTTGGCCAAAAAGTGGGACACAGTATTGTGGAGTTTGTAGGAACAACATGATATGGAATTCTATATTCTAAAATAAATAAATTTGATTTAATTGGTTTTATTGACAATGATTTTGCAGGGAGCATTGATGATAGGAAGAACACTTCTAGATATTTCTTTCATTGTAGAACATGTGTAGTCTCATGGGCATCAAAGAAGCAACACACTGTGATAGTTTTATCAACTAAAGCATAGCATGTAGCAACCACATCAACAACATGTAAAGTAGTTTGGATGAGGAGAGTATTGATAGATTTATCACAAGCACAAGAGGATTCAACACCAATCTTTTATGACAATAAAGTAACAATTGCATTATCAAAAAATCATGTTTTCACAAGAGGAGAAATCACATTGATACAAGATACCATTTTATTAAAGAGATCATGAATAATGGAGAAATCAATTTAGAGTTTTACAAATCTGAAGATCAGTTAGTAAACATATTTACCAAGGCTTTATGTAAAACTAAGTTTGTATATCTTAGGAATCTCTTAGGCTTATGATAGATAGATAGGTGTAGCATGAGTGACGTGGATGACTAAAGACAACATTGAGGGGTCCTGCTAGTATGTGTTGATACCTTTCTACATTTTGACTGTTTTGTGCCATCCTGGTGCTGGTGAATAATTTTAACTTACCTACTCTAACTATTTTCATATGTGTGTTAATAAGATTATGAATTATAATCACACTGATTTGATGAATGATGTATAAATATATTTGTATGAGAATAAAATAGATTTATATAAATCTTGACTAATTAACTTAAAGATCTTAGGTCAACATTGGGTTATGAGCCAAACTTACCACAAGAATGTGTTGCTCATTGATACGTGTTGGTTAACATATTTTTCTTCTTAACAATTAACTTAAAATGACTCCTTGCCAAAAATAAAGACAAATAAGCAATGAAAAGTTGGAGAGACCACCATTTCATTGTTGATCTTCCTCTGAATTTTGATTAAGGTACAACTCCCTCATAAGATTATTTTTTTATATTTTTAAATTTAAGAAGGTGGGTATACTTTTAACCAAAAACTAGTAAAGGAAAGCTAACGTTTTTTCATAGCCATGATACAAATGTGATTGGGATAAACTTTCAAAAACATCAACTAAAACTTGAAAGATAAACGTCACCAATACTACAACTCAAATATTTAGATATTAGCAATAGATTGACAGATTAAATGGACTTAAACTTTACTTCTTCCTAAAGAAAATGAATGTAACGCAATAGAATACATCCACAAAGAGAAGTAATGTTTTGGTATTTATCAAGTCTTAAAGACATTCATAAAAACTTAGCATCACACTCAGATTTCATATGCACATAGACAATAAAATTCTTCAGAAACAAGAAAAGTGATGAATGATCCTTCTTTGATATATTCTCACTCTTACATTAAAGTGTAATGGGGATCAAAAACTTGAACCCTCAAATTTCCTTTTAATTGCATATTTTTTATATTATCATTCTTGGGCCATTTTAGTTATTGTAATTGCCATCTTTAAAGTGGGAGTTTCATAAATTATTACCAAAATTCTTTTTTAGCGAATCTCTATAAGTATTTATGAACTTGGGTAAAAACACAAACTTGTGTCACACTTTATTAAAGAATCGGCCAAGAGCAAAAAAAAATTAAACTTTGAGCGCATAAAAGTGGTCTTTATGTTTTGAATTTCAAAAATGATGTAAATTAATGAAATGTAGAACTTTTGATGAAGTTTATTCCTGTAATTTTTCATTTAAAAAAAAATTGTTTTCATTATGTTTTTATCAATTTAAGGACAAATTTTGGAAAGCTGAAAATTTAAGAAAAAAGTGACTTCATGGGCCATCAAGAAAAACAAATTGAAAAAAACTTCATTTCTCCCTAATTTTTTTTCTCCAAATAGGTAACTTCAATATCTTGTGCATGGAAAAAAATTCATAGAAAGGATTTCTACTGAAAGGGTTTCGATCGAAACCCTTTCTATAGAAACCCCACACATAAAATAAGCCAATTTGAAAGCCACATGGTTTCAGGCGAAACCTATTCGGCCGAAAATAGTTCACTTGGAACTATTTATTTGGCTGAAAGTGTGACATGGGTTTGTGCTTTTACCCACCTCTTAAAAAACATCATAATTAAATTACACATATCAAATTGAGTTTAATGAGCTGATATATCACCACTCCATCTGTGTAAGCCTCATGGCTCTTCATACATTTGAAAAACCTACAACTCTTAATCTATGCATTTAATTACACATCCACTTAGGATCATATGCATGCAAGAAGATTTAGTTCAAATATTTTACACTGACACCAAAACTCATTCCACCATAAATCTATCAACTTCATCACATCATTCAGTGCTCCATATTTATTTGAATAATTTTGATGACGTACTTACCCACTAGTTGTTGAGGAACTCTCCCCATGGATTATCTTTTGAAAATAACCATTTCTTTCCTCTATAAATTCAAAGGAGTTGCATTCCATTATTCACATCTCAATATTACTCTCAAAATGTTGAGCACTTTGAGTGATGCATCCTTGAAAGGAGATTTCCTCATTATCAAAGGCATGTAGTGTAGTTCTATGTGGTGGTTGGTGGCTAACCACTTGAGAGAGGTTTTCCTCATATGGAATGAAGTTGAAGGAGTGATCAAATGAATCATAGGAGATAATTTCCCAACTCAAGTTCTTGTCCATAACTCTGCACTCCTGGAACGGTTCATATACAACATAATTCATGTTGAAAAAAGAGGTGTTTCTTAGCTTAATACTCTGTAAAACTTTAAGATTGTTGATCTAAATAAGCTTTTCCTTTTGTTACAAATTATTTGTGGGTGATTATCTTGATTAATCCATTTTAATATTATAGAATGTAGACAGAAGTTGATGGAAGAACAGACAGGATAATAGAAAGATTACACAAGATGTACCGTGGAGAAACCCTTTCGGGAAAAAACTCCACCAATCTTCTTCACAACCTGCAATAACAACTGATAATAACTCTCTTCAACTTGCTTGAGATAAATAGGATTTAATCAACTTTGTAAACTCCAAATGAGTTACAATTACAATGCTCAATCCCTAACCCTAAAAGGTACGCCTATCTCTTGCAAGTAGAGTTCTATCGTGAAGAACAATGCCAAATCATCTCCTTCATCCATTTGGGCGTCCCAAACTGAAGTCATAACTCAACCTTTATTCTGTAAATATCTTAAGGCTTCATCCTCAAATTTGGCACCCACAAGAGGGCCCCACTTAACTAAGCCTTCAAAAATATCTCAACATGTGAAGGAGCTAATTCCAAGAAGCCAACTTGGGCTCCCAAGGTGGGTCCAAGTTAATTCTTGTTAACTGAAACATTTCTCAACACCATTCATGCAAAACAATGTGCATGCATGATCCTCCATCTGTTAACTGAAAGTAGTCCTTGTTATCTGTCATGCATTCCAAGTTAACCGAAGTCAACTAACATTCAACTAAAACTAACTGAAGATAACTGAACTATAACTAAACTGAACTGAACTAAACTAAACTAAACTAAACTAAACTGATTCTGAATTGAATTGAACTGAATTGAACTGAACTAAACTGAACTTAACTTAACTTAACTTAACTTAACTGAACTTCATGCATGCAAACATCAAACCCTAACTCGTAGGATCTTTACATGCATTCAGAAGTGTTATCTCTTACTCCGAATAGTTAACTGAACTCAAGGTGAGTTATCACCTACCATATGTGCACCCATGTGCTCCTATTTTGTAAGAGCTAATTCCAAGGCGTCCACACATGCTTTTACATTTAGAATTAATTACAAATGTCAATTAACATGATTATTTCATCAAATATTAATCTCTTCCTAATCCTAGTGTTGTTGAACACATTCCAAGGACTTAGGAGATACATGAAATAAATAATGTTTAGGATTGCAATTAAATGGCATCCTATTTCCAACATTCTCCCACTTGACATTATACATTGCAATTATTATAAACAAGGAATAATAAAACAAGTACAAGACTCAAGGCCAATGGCCTTCTTGCACCAACTAATCAATCCATGCTAACTTCAAATGCAACCTACATAATCATGAAGCTTCCAAGAAAATGATTAAAACCAAGAGAACTTATCTGTATGGTTTCATAAGATAATCTGTAACATTAATTAAAGTGTTAAAAATTTCTCAATTAATACCTACCCATTATCAACCAAACCAATACCTTTCCCAAGTCTTTGTTTCCAAACTACCTCTTTGGAGGTATGCTAAACCATCGAGTGTGTTGAACCAAGGTGTAGGCTCCTCGGTCTTTTCTGTTGAAAAAAAAAAAACTTTTCTTACAAGTAACCATTCCAACAAATATCTCTTACCAAAAGAGAATTCCAGCCTCACCTATTTCTCCAAGTATCCATGAGGACCTGTAACCAACCAATCCATGCTAAACTCCAAATGCAACACATCACTTTCATGAAGTAATCTAGCAAATGATTAATATAACCAATACTTAAGAGAACTACACAAGATCAATATCAAAGCTCCAACCTTGAACATTAACATGACATCCATGATCTAACCATCTCCTCCTCGGAGATTACATGCACCATAACATATATATATATATATATACATCCTAGTCTCAAGAGAACATGTAATATGCCAAAACTCTAATCTAGAATTAAGAGTAAAGCATGACATAATAGCAACCACTCTAAACCAAGAACAAACCATATCCCCAATCACATGAAGATAACCTTACCAATGATGCATCCAAGTCACTGCCAACAACTCCCATTGAACCGTGGTATTGAGTTACACATGGCATTGCGACTAACATCATCTCCATGAAGATTACTCTGAAACATGAAGCAAAGAGTTATCACAAACACTATTAGCTAAAATAACCAATGCATCATTACTATCATTCGAGGACTCCTCTGTAGAAGAATCAGAACTTTCCTTCTTGTTCTTACAATCCTTCTTCACATGTCTCGATTTCCCACAGTTCCAACACTTTACCTTACTTCATCCTTTTGACTTACCCTTCCCTTCCTTGTTTCCCTTAGGTTCCTTTTTCTTAGGCCTACCTTTTACAAACAAGGCATCTTGGATATCCTCCTTAGACTTCCTCCTCATCTCCTCTAATAGGAGAGTAGGAATTATATTGTCCATCTTTGGATCTACACCAGTACCACTAATAACAACTATTAAATTTTCCCAAGAATCTGGTAAAGAACAAAGTAACAAAATGCATTTATTCTCGTCTTCTAGCTTTACATCTACAGATGCTAACTGACTGAGAATTAAATTGAAAGCATTTAAATGTTGTGCAACAGATTCACCGTCTTTCATTTTTAATGAATACAACTGCCTTTTCAAATACAACTTATTGGTGAGACTCTTAGTTTGATAAATATCCCCTATTCTCTTCCACAATTTATATGCAGTATTTTCATCTGAAACATTCAAGAGAACCGCATCAACAAGACATAACCTAATTGTTCCTCTTGCCTTCTTATCTAACTTAGCCCAATCCTCATCTGAAATAGTTGTAGGTATCTTTGTCTCATTGTTAACCACTAACCATTGATCTCTTTCTTCAAGAAGATCTTCCATTTTTAACTTCCACATTTCATAGTTAGAGCCATTGAACCTTTCAATATCTAACCGAGAATTCATTGTAACAAAACTTACTTCCAAAATCAGCAAATAACAAAAATAATAAGAGCTCCCACTAAGCCAAAAAAAAATCCTTCAATACTCTACCCAACCTCAGCTCTGATACCAAATGTTGAAAAATGAGTTGTTTTGTTAGCTTAATACTCTGTAAAACTTTAAGATTGCTGATCTAAATAAGCTTTTCCTTTTTGTTGTTACAATTTCTTTGTGGGTGATTATCTTGATTAATCCATTTTACTGTTGTAGAAAGTAGATAGAAGTTGATAGAAGAAGTAGACAAGATATTAGAAAGATTACACAACATATACCGTGGAGAAAACTCTTTCGAGTAAAAATCTCCACCAAGAAATGATCTATTATTCCAATCTTGAAGTAGATTACAATAGCTTCAATTCTTGTTTGAGAATGCCTCTTTTGCCTTCACCAAACTTCTTCACAACCTGCAAATAAAACTTACTTTCTTTCTCTACAACTTGCTTGAGATATATAGACTTTGTCCAACATTGTAAACTCCAAATGGGTTATACAAACAATGCTCAAGCCCTAACCCTTAAAGCTATGCCAATTACATGCAATTGGAGATGCACTGTGAAAACCAATGTAAAACCATCTACCTCTTCCATTTGGGCGTACCACACTGAAGTCATAATTGAGTCTTCATCTTGTAAGTATCTCAAGGTTTTATCCTCAAAGTTGGCGCCCAAAAGATGGCCCTAATTAACTAGGCAATCAATAATATCTCTGCATGCAAAGGAGTTAATTCCAAGAAGCCAACTTGGGCGCCCAAAGTGGGTCCAAGATATTTCTTGTTAACTGAAACATTTCTCAACATCATTCATGCAAGAATGGTCATCCCTTGTTAACTGAAGGTAGTTCCTATTATCTGTCATGCAACTCAAGTTATTAGCCATGCATTCCAAGTTAACTGAAGTTAACTAACATGCAACTAAAACTAACCGATTCTAACTAAACCATAACTGAACTGAACTTAACTGAACTGAACTTTAACTGAATTGAACTTCAACTGAATTGAACTAAACTTCAACTGAACTTCAAACCCCATTTTATAGGTGTTCAACATGCATAAAACAAAATCCCTATTTTATAGGAACCTAGGATGCATTCTTGAAGTAAACTCAATTTACCACTTAGTTAATTGAACTTAAGGTGAGTGTCACCTCCCATGTGTGAGCCCATGTGCTCCTATTTTATAGGAGCCCATCCCAAGGCGTCCCCACATGTTCCTAACATTTAGAATAACATACAAATGTCAATTAACATGATTATTTCATCAATTATTAATTCCTTCTTAATCCTAGTGTTGATAAACACATTTCAGGAACTTAGGATATACATGAAATAACTAATGTTTTAGGATTGCAAATAAATGGCATCCTATTTCCAACAACTCTATGGAATCAAAAAGGAGAGGAGTGAAGTGTTACCACCTCCACCCAAAAGCTCACTAGCTAATGGAGGAAGAATGAAAGGTTTGGACTTGGCAAAGTCACCACAATTGCAACGGTGATGAAGGGAGGTCTCACAAGACTCCAAGCCCACAACTTCTATGGCTTGCCTCACACTTGCAATGCGGAGTTGATGGAGCTTCAAAGCTACTACAATGTTGCTTGAGAGTGTGAAGATGTGAAGAAGAGATCAAGTAATTGCCTAGAGGATCAAATGAATGAATGAATAATATTTTTGAAGGCAGGATGGGAAGGAATAAGCCATTTTTGGGTCAGTTGGTCAAACAGGGACGTTACAATTCAACTCCAATCGGGTGTATAATGCCTCTGCCAACTTCAGACACATGAATTTGTCAGGGATGACAACGCGCTGTGTAGACGTTCGTGCGCTGTGCTTGTGTCCTTGATAAATATTCTCTCATCGACACACAAGACAAACGACAAGTGGATGGAAGGCAGGTGGGTGATGTGGAATTTTGCCTTTGCATTTGATTTTCTAAGGTGAGGGTATGTGAAAGGGGAATTTGCCTAAGGGGTGCAAATTCGCTCCTATACACTAAAATCAAGAAAGTGTTGCAAATGAAGTAATTACCACTATCAACCTCCCCTCTTAATGCCACTACAATTAATATTCCAAGTTACAAGGATAAATAATATAATAATAATTTATCTCTCAACCACCTATACGAAAATTTGACATTAATACGTAAGTATATGTAAGGAACTAATATCACTTGAATCCTAATAATCAAAATCACTGTCACAATTTGAGGTCAATCTTACAGTGTGAGATCAACTCCATGCCTATAGAACCAACTCCCAAATTTTTAATTATTTTTTTATTGACTCTTGACCATTTATTTCCCTGCAATAACCAACTTGGTACATGTTTCACATGATTTATTGCTATGCAATGGTAGTTAAATACATTCACTTTGTGTTCATTTATCGTCCAATCACATTATATGCTCATCAATTAGTCATTCACTTATAATCTAGAAACACTTTAATTGGAGCACTAAAATGAAACTAAATATGCATCATCATTCTAGAGCACTTGCATAACTTGGGATTATTCTCCTTAATTATTTCCATGATAGTAAAACTAGTCTCTTTAGGGGTTGACTTAGAAAAAATTGGCCTTAGTAATCCAAGAGTCTCCCTAAGGTATTACTAAATGCCAACAACTTTCAATGATCGATGAAAAGTACAAAATTTTGTGGAACAAGAAGTACAATGGTTTAGATAAAATTTGTGGGTCACATACTAGATCTATGCCCATAAAAATGACTGTAACTCACAACAATGTTGATAGCCCATTCTAATTTCGAGACAAAGAAGATACATTCTCAATTTCAACATATTCAATTTCATAAATGTATAAAAATTATATCTTTATATTCTTACAACTAAATATCTAAAACGTTTTCATTTAATTTTATAACTTAACATTTAATTGTTCCAATTATCACTTATACAATAATCTAATTATAAATATAGACCAACTAAAACAAAATATGAAAACTATATTAATATACGTAGAGGCTAACATGTCTTCATTTAAATTATGGAATTACCCCGCCCCCTATAATTAATAGCTTTTAGGTTTGTTCCATATCCCACTAGCCTAATAGCTCTATGTACCACTAAAATTGAATCAGAGAATTGACGTGGCCCCTATAACTAGCAGCTTTTGACAGTAACACACGTCCCGCCAATAATAGTGGGTCCCATTTACGTGGATATGTCTTGCATGTAAATTAGTATCTTTAATTAATGTCCAGCCAAAGGTGATATACACAACGTTCATCCTATATATGCTAGCTGGCAACTGGTCGTCAACTGCTTCTTTATTTCGATTACGACGTTCTAACAATACTTATCACTCACGCTTCCACGTTGTGCCTCTGCACACCACTCAAAATATATAAATATATATGTTCCATTATTTTTCAGCTTTACATAAATAAGATTTTTTCCGCATAGTTTACCAAATTGATTTGGTTTTATAGATCCTGAAGACTAAAATTTATTTGTAGGGCATGCTTCAGGAAGATATAACCCTTGCCATGATTTTCATGATGGATGGCTACTTTGATCTCGTGATCTTGTGGCTTTTGAAAACCTTGCTGTTAGTTGTTTCTGTCATGTTTTTTGCAACCTCTATTGAATTACACTGTTTACATAAATATAGTAAGCTTACACCATAGCCAGGTTTATGGTAAGCTTACACTATGTCTTGCTGTGCTCTGTTTTTCACCTTTGCTGGAAATTCAACGTCTTGATACAATATGCAAAGATAAATGCAAATAACAGAGGGAATCCAACAAGCACTGCAGCTACTGCACCTAAGAAATCGTGCTTGTATCCAAAGTAATCCTCTAGATATTGATTCAGTGGCTTGAACCCCTCACCAATCACTTCAAATTGGTCTGTGACGTCTCCATACTGTGAACCAATGAGCCCATACATAGTCCATGCAATAGGGCATAACCAGTAGTACCAGACCCACCATTTTGGGATTTTCTGCATCCAATAGAATACCCATTAGAAGAAAAAACTCATCCAAATACATTTTAACACTTTTCTGGACATTGATAATAAATTCTTCAGTGAAATGGCTTGGTAGGAGGATTCAATACCGGTCTGGGAATGAAGAATCCTGAGAATAGACTGAAGATGCTATAAAATACTGCAGCCACAATTGAGGCTACTTGATGGTTTGGAGTGATTGAGACTGTCATCATTCCATAAAAGGTGAAGTACAGAAGTGTCATGTAGTTCGAAAAGAAGAACCAGGAAAACTTCTTAATTGTCCACTCGAAGCTAACCATACTGTAAACAATAATAGTGTACAAAACTGTCTGACCGAGTACGTATGGGAGCTCAATAACCACCTATAATGCAAAAATCAAAATGAAAGAGTCAAATTTGTTAATTGCATATTGTGTGGTAATAAAAGAAACAAGAAAACCATTAGATTACCTAGTTAGGATTGTGGAATATTACCAGCATTCATATCATGGTAAGGTTGGATACCCACAAATTCCATTAACATAAGTAAACATACCATAAAGACAAAATTATCCACTCAGCATGGAGAACCATGGGGATTTTGACATGGAGAGTGGTAATTAGCTAGCACATCAACCAGGGAATTTACATTGATGCTAAATTGAATTAGATACAGGCCTGTATTCTGCCTTGTATGTGGGTTTGACAGTTTTCATCCATACAACAAATTGACATGCTAAGGAACCAACCTGAGCCAGAGCATACGGCAATGCAGAGTACATTCCTGCAGCTCTTTCTCTGTAAAATACAGTTCTCTCTACTGCAACGACAGGCTGCACAGTTGAACAGTTAGTGACCCCTAAGAATATAACAGCTCCATATAAGGCGCCCGCAATGATAAAAAGATCATTGTTGTTGTCCCTGATTTCCAACAAAAAAAATTTTAGTTAACGAGGTAATCAGAAGTTTGTGAAGGTATTCACTAGAGGCAAAACGAACCGCAGATATTTTGATGGTGTGTAGCTAATTTTTTGGAAAGTGAACTGTCCAGAATTGAAATACATACCGTTTTGTGCCGATCCTCCAAAAGATTGTTCCAAAGAATAAGGCACAGGTAAGTGCGAAGAAGTATCTAACATTGTTATATTCTGGGCTACGCCAGTAAGTCCACCATTGCTTCCACAAACATGACTTGAATTGCCCAAAAAATGACTCAGAATACTGGGTTGGAAAGTAAAGATCCTTTGCTTGTGGGGATGGAGCATTGAGCTTTCTCACCAATTCTTTGCTCTGCCTGCATTTTCAATGAAAGGATTGTATGTTGGTGTATCTTCTGTATTTACATCCAGTGTGATTTTACTTTTCATCTGCAGAATGGTCATGCTGTTTAAATGTTTAAGAACATATAGACTTACTTATAGAGAGATGAGTTCCTGTAGTGCTCTGCAAAGTCTATCCCCAGACTAAGTTCAGAAGAAAAGGAGCTAGCTTCTAACACCCATGTAGCAGGATTATATTTAGCCTTGATCTTTGGTACTCTTGGAATATCCTGCAGTTCACCATTGTGAAAATAAGAAAAAACAGTTTCTTAGAACCTTTCTTCTGTGCAAGTCAGTTCTTGTTGTAATGCCTTGTCTACAAATCCTTACCTCAAAATATTCAACAATATTGTGAGAGTTGTGGCCTAATGGTCCATTGTAAATGACTTGTCCTCCTCTTTTCATCAAAAGTAGCTGAATCCATCAAAGAAGAAATCAACATCAATCATTGAAACAAACAATATAAGATAGCCTCATCTTAGATATTACTTTACCTCATCGAATGTTTCAAAGATGTCAATGCTAGGCTGATGAATGGTACAGACAACAGTCCTTCCAGTATCAACGGTATTACGAACAGTTCGCATAACAATTGCGGCAGCTCTTGCATCTAATCCAGAAGTGGGCTCATCCATGAAAATTATAGATGGATTTGCAACAAGCTCGACAGCAATTGTCAACCTTTTTCTTTGTTCAGTTGACAATCCAGAGACACCGGGTAGGCCTACCAATGCATCCCTTAAATTGTCCAACTCCACAAGCTCCATTACCTCATCAACAAATGCCTGCATGTTGGAAATTGATCATTTAATAACATTCACTTTGACATATCTCGTTAGAATAAAGAACTTAGTTGCAAAGAGAAAATACATAGTTGTGGACTTTACAGTTTTGGTTTCTTTGTCAACTTTTTGTGGGAGACGGAGAAATGCCGAATACATTAATGATTCCCAAACAGTGACTTCTGGAGAATGTATATCATTTTGCTCACAGTAACCAGAAATTCGAGCAAACGTTTCTTGCTTTTTGGGAAATCCAGAGATTCGGATATCGCCCTCAATATATCCTCCAGTTTTCCTTCCAGCTAAGACATCCATGAGAGTTGTCTTTCCAGCACCACTAACTCCCATCAATGCGGTAAGAACACCAGGTGTAAATGCCCCTGTAATATCTCGAAGCAACTGAAGCCTTTCTTCAGTCACTCCCTGTTCCCTCATTTCCTGCAGTCATAGGCAAGACCTGTCAGCCAAATCCTTCATGTAAAACAAACCACTAAAAAGAGCAATCACTAAATCAAGTAAAAGGTCATCAGTCTCAGGGCTCATTTTGCATACTGGGGGCATGTCAACAAAGTAATTGACGCTCTCGAAAGACATGGTTAGTGGCTGAAATGGTAGAATCATTCCTCGTTTGACTCTTGTTGTAGTCTCCAATTCTGACTCCTCGTTGCCTTTCAGACTAGTTGATGAGATACTCTTTCTTCTGGCCTGCATTTCAACTGCATAAGCAAACAATCAGAAATTTATGGACTATGTAGTAGCCTACTAGAATTCTATCTGTTGAAGTATAAAGAACCTCTGAACCAAAGTACTTCAAAAGCTCCCTCTTACAAGTATCACTGCCATCTGCAGAAGACAATGACCGTGGCAGAGACCAATTTCTTGACCTCGACAAATTTAGACCCTGTTCTGTACCATTCTCTTGGTCTTGCATTTCATTTCGAGCTTCCTTGGGGATAACAGCTTGAGGTTTACCAAGAGCTACAGCCAAACAAATCCCCTGTTATTTCATATAATAAAAAAGGATGAAGGAGAGAGCAATCCAAATAGAAAAAGATGCATGTGTATTTGGTATTGAAATAACTCACGATTTAGATATGCAAGAGCAAAAGTGAAAAGCACATTGAAGAGTACAGAAAATCCCAACAATGCTACAGCTCCTAGCCAATACCAATATCCCATTGAGTAGATGCTACGACTCTCCATCACTGCTTCACCCAAATTTGTTGTATTTTCTGCACTCTGAGAAAGAACAACATTCCAGGAAACTAGTCATTTTGGTGAAGGGTAAATTCCCTTCAAGGAAAGTTGTAACTTTTTTTATCCCTATCGATTGTAGCTCAATATTCCATTCAAGCATAATAGATTCTATCCAACGGCAGAGAGTTAATGCATGACAAAGATGGAAGACTCACAATTTGCCATCTAGGAGCAAGCATCTCATTTACAGTGATAGCATTCTGTGCATACATTAAAGGTGAGCTCCAATAGCCCCATATCCACCACTTCGGAATACTCTCTGCATTAGAAATCCATAATGGAGTTACATTAGAAACCCACCATACAGCTAACCTTACCTTACCGTATATTAACAAGATTTTCTCTTTTCTAGTCTCGTTTTAATGCCTTATTGTGTTTGCATATCTGTAAGTTGGGATGCAATTGCCAACCTTTAGGAAGAATGAATCCTCCAAGCATGAAAATTGTAAGAAGAGACACAGTTCCTCCGGTGTTAGATATGATCATTGACCGGCATATTCCAGCAATAAGGCGGAACAAGGATGATGCCATCTGATGAACTAGGAAGAGTAAAAGGAATTGTCGAAAAAATCTGCAGATGAAATTATGTCAGATGGAGGGCAAAGAAAATCTTATTAGAGGATTAGGGTTATTAAGGCATTTTTAATAAGTAGACGACTTAACAATCACCTGCTAACTTCAGGGGCAAACCCAATTGTATAGTAAGTTGTCAACACCCATATGCCAGCTTCTAGCAATGAAATTGGAATTCCCAATAAGAAGGTAGGAAGAGTGAAGGCCCATGCAGGGTAGAAGAGCAGATCTCTCTGCTTGAAGAACACTGGAAACCTGGCAATTGTCAATGCTAATTCTGCATAACCATTGAAAATGTTGATGAGGAGGCCGAAAAAGAGGGCTCCAAGGTACATATTTGCATCCTCACGAGTTTTATGATGCATTTCGGTCCTCAAGAATACAGTTGCTGTAATGAAAGCTAAAACTAAAATCTGCAAAAACAAATAGGTTTTTAAGATCCATGTAATCCTTCTAGCGATGATTTTAATTGAAGTTTGACATTCTTACACAATTACAATTTCATCTCAAAATCATATGGATTCTAGATCGTTTGAAACTCACTTGCGCAATCCTGAAGATGTAAATGAAGGAATTGCGCTTGATCAGAAGCCATTCTTTGTCAAAACAGGCTTTGAAGATCTCCATTTTCGGCACACACTGTTTATTAAAGACCAAAGCTGCTTGGTGACTTCTGTTCTTCTCGTATGGGACTGCTAACTCATTTTCCAACCAACGACCTGCATGAAACTGCTTGAATCTAGATACAAATTCCTTCACAGGTACGTAGTGATAAGGTCGGCTCTTTTCTATCCAGTATTGTTCTTGGTCCTTCTTTGACGTGACCTTCAGTAATAGAGAAACGTGAGAAAATAATACTACAACGATTATAATGAAGTCACTGATATTTTGAATTTCTCTCTCAATACCTCCTGTAAGAAATCTGCAGTGCCCTTTCTCTCAGGGCATTTGAATCCACAGCTTTCAAAAAACTCCAGTACATTCTCTCGAGGCCCACCGTAAACAATATGGCCCTCTGATAGGAGTAGAATATCATCAAATAGGTCAAATGTCTCTGGTGCAGGCTGCAGCAGAGACATGAGAACTGTGCCATCCATTAGATGGGCAAACTGTTGCAGGCATTTGACTATCTGATATGTGGTAGAACTGTCTAATCCTGTAGAAATTTCATCCATGAAAAGAGTTTTTGTAGGCCCGGTAATCATCTCCCCTGCACATAGGATC
>CM021107.1:641776188-641798449 GCA_007115665.2 Sequoiadendron giganteum
TTTCTCTCTCTCTCCCCTCTCTCTCTCCCTCCGTCCCCCTCTTTGTCTCTCACTCTCCTTCCTTCTCTACTTATGTCTATCTCTAAAGTTTCTCTATCTCTCTCTCCTCCTCCATCCATTCTACCATGTCTAATTTTCTCTATCTCCCATATCTCTTTATCACTATCTATTTCTTTGTCTCTCTCTTCCTTCCTCCCACCCACCTTCCCTCTTTAATTATCTCTATCTAACCTATCCATTTATACATCTTTCTCTCTCCCTCCCTCCCTCCCTCCTCCCCCTTTACTTCTCTCTATCACATCTCTCTATTATCTCTCTCTCTCTCTCAATCTCTCTCTCTTTCCCTGTCTACTCTCTTTATCTCACCTCTCTCTCCCTACCTCTCCATCCCTCCCTTCTCTCTCCCTCCCCTTCTTTCTCTCTCACTCTCTCTCCCCTCTTTCTCTCTCATTTCCTCTCTACTTCTCTTTATCTCACCATTGTATGTCTCCCTCCCCACTCTCTCTCCTCCCTCCACCCTCTCTCTCCCTCTAAGTTAAATCTCTACTTATTTTTATCACATGTCTATATTAACTCTATCTCCATCACTTCTCCCTCCTCTCTTTCTCCTTCCCTCACTACTCTCACTATATCAACTCTCTACATTTATATCCATACCTTTCCCTCCCTCCCTCCTCTCTCTCTTTCCTTCCCCCCTGATGCTGAGTAGGGTGGAGGTATCAACACAAACTCAATTCAACAAAAAATTCAAATTTGGAACCCTAACTTGGCGGTCTTCTATCAAATCTTATTAATCTCATAGTAGTACTTGAAACAAGGCTTTTCCCACACAACTTTCAGGGAAGATCCAACACCCAAAATTTGAAAAACAATCTAGATACCCATTAAGCCACTTAGTAACATATCAAATTTGTAGATATGGATGTTTTGTAACAACACCCTCTAATTTTGACTACTATGCTACAATTAAGCCTAATTAGGCTTATTTTCCAAAGAAACCTTAAGGTTTACAATCCTCAAAATTCAGATCTTCACTCCAGGGTTACCAAAATGTCACATGAGGTCTATATATGCAATTTTTATCAACTTGACCAATCACCAACTTGATTTTCAACAAAACCTTATGTCTACCTATCCTCCTAAGCCTAATACATAAAGATATTAGGCTAGGGAAGCATCAATCTTGCCCAAAACTCCATCCCCTACTCCTATGAACCATACAAACATTAAAAACACCTTATCTACTTCCATTCCACTAACTTTCAAAATTTTCCACCAATGGAATGGGCTCTAATTTATGTTTTTCCTATCAAACCCTCAAGAGCTAGGGTTTCCTGGCAGTTTTCAAAAAATCGATTCAAACTTACTCCTAACTCATTAAAATTAATGAAATTAGTTGCAAATGATAAAGGATTCAACTCATCATCAATTCCAACACAACTAAGAACATTTGCAGGCCGTACAGGGTTGTAAAAACTATTGTAGCAATAAGAAATCAATAAAAAATGTAGAAAAAACAGAGTATTCTTTATTGTGTTATCTCCAAAATATCTCTAGAACCTTTTCTCGACAAAAACAAGGTATATTTAAACACTTAAAATCTCAAACAATCGTTCAACAACACTTTTTTCAATGCCAATGGTTCAACTTCCCTCAAAACCCAAAAAATGCAAAGTTGCTTGAACAACTTTTTACAACTTTTACAAAATTGTCATATTTGTATCAAATTGACCCCACATGACCAAAAACATGAAATATGGTCTAAATAGACCTTATTACAAACAAAAAAAAGACTCAACATCACACACTAATATTTTGATCCCTATTTACAAAAATACCTAGGTGCCCCTACACCATACTCCCGAGGAAAACAAATCCCAAGTTCCACTTGAGAGTAGATATTGAACTGATGCACCATGTTTTTTGATGTCTTCCTCTATCATCCAAGTGGAATCCTCCATAGGAAGGTCTTGCCACTTCACTAGATACTCATAATACACCTTATGCCTTGTTCTTTTGGCTTCTTTGGTATCCAAGATGCACTCTAGCTTCAATGGTTGACTTAGTGGTAAATATTTGACCGAATCTTCATCTGGAACCTCTGATGTACTTGCATCTTTACCTAAAATCACAACCCCTTTCTAAGGGCATAGGTCAAAAACATTAGAAATTGGAGAGATAGAAACTCCAGGAGGGAGTTCTATCTCATAGGAATTTGCTCCAAATTTGTGGACTACCCTACATGGCCCTATCTTCTTCATCTGCAACTTTGAATACTTCCCTTTAGGTAGCCTTTCCTTCCTCAAATGTGCTAATACCAAGTCTCCCGCTTTGAAATGAACCTCTCTCCTTTTGAAATCTGCATGTTGTTTATATTTATCAACACTCTTTTGAAGGTTCTCTCTAACCTGCTAGTGTATGTCTTTCATGGCAACTTCAAACTCTTCCCCTTCAACACTCCTTCTCTCCATTCCACTGAAATCCCTAAGTTTAAACACTCCCCTAGGTTGCAATGCATACACAATCTCAAATGGGTTTTACCAACACTCCTATTCATAGAATCATTATATGCAAACTCAGCTTGGGGTAGGATCATATCGCATTGTGTTGAGTGTTCTTTTGTCAAGCATCTAAGAAAATTTACAAGACTTCTATTGACAACTTGAGTCTACCCACTTGTTTGGGGATGATCAATAGAGCTAAAAGTCAAGTTTGTGCCCAACTTCTTCCAAAGGGTTCTCCAAAAGTGACCAACAAATTTATTGTCCCTATCTGAAATAATTGTCAATTGTAATCCATGGATCTTGACCATCTCCTTGAAAAACAACCCTGCAATGTATGAGGCATAATTTGTGCTTTTACATGGTATAAAGTATGCCATTTTTCTAAAATGGTCTACAATAACAAACACACTATCAAATCCTCTTTGATTTTTGGGCAACCCCAACACAAAATCCATGCTAATGGACTCCCATGGTCTATTTGGGATCAACAATGATTGATAGAGACCTAAATTTTTACTAAAACCCTTTGCCTTTTGACAAACAACACACCCTTCTACAATTTTTTTGACATCACTATGCATCTTAGGTCAATAGTAATACCTTCTTACCTACTCCAAGGTTTTGTCAACACCAAAATGACCCCCTAAGTTGCCACAATGCTTTTCCTTAATCAGATTAGTCCTCATAAATTATTTGGGAATACAAAGTTGAGCCCCTTTAAATAGTAAGCCTTCTTGATTTTGTTTTTAGAATGTTCTTCATGAAAAATGCCATTGAACTAATTACGAACAACATAAATTTCTTCGAAATCATCATCCCCTTCATACATACCTTTTAGAGCATCAATTCAAACACTTTCTAACTACACTTCTTGGACCAAAAATGTTCTCCTGCTCAAAGAATCCACCACCTTATTTGACTACCCCTTTTTGTGTTTGATGGTAAAGGTGAAGATTTGTAGGTACTCCACCCACTTCACATGTCTATGGTTAATTTTATATTGGATGTTTAAGAACTGCAAAGCATGACTGTCAATAAAACAATGAATTATTTAGGAAGGAGATAGTGTCTCCACTTCTTTAAGGATTGCACCATAGTATACAAATCTAAATCATAAGATGAATACTTTTTCTTTGCCTCATTGATCTTCTCACTGAAGAAAGCAATAGGCCTGCTGTCTTGGCTCAAGACTACCCTAATTCCATACCCAATTACATCATATTCTATGGTGAAGACCTTGTTAAAAGTCTAGCAATGCTAAGATAGGTTGTTGTGCTACCCTCTATTTCATATATTGAAATCTTTTTTCTGCCTCATCAGACCATGCAAACTTTTTCCTTTTATCCCCTTTTGTTGTTTCAATGATTGGAGAGCATATATGACTGAAATTCTTCACAAATATTTTGTAAAAGATAGCTAGGCCATGGAAAATTCTTACCTCACTAATTGAAGTTGGAGTAGGCCAATTGAGAATTACTTCCACCTTAGTAGGATCCATCTTAAAAGAACCTTTTGAGATCACAAATCCAAGGTAGAGTAACTCTTCCTTCATGAATTCACACTTCTTCAAATTTATCATGAGCTTTTCTTCATTCAACCTTTTCAAAACCAAATCTAAATGTTACAAGTGTTACTCTTTAGTCTTACTAAAAATAAGAATACCATCCAAATAGACAACCACAAACTTACCTATGAAGGGTTTCAAAGCTTCATTCACTAATCTCATTAAATTTATTGGTGCATTTGAAAGCCCAAATAGCATGGCAAGCCATACATACAACCCCTCATTTGTTTTGAAGGCAGTTTTCCACTCACCCCCCTCTCTAATTCTGATTTGGTGGTAGCCACTTTTGAGGTTAATCTTAGAAAAATAACAAGCCCATCCTAAAAAATCCATCAAATCTTCCATTCTTGGTATGGGAACCTATACCTTATGGTAATCTTGTTAATGGACCTTGAGTCAGTGCACATTCTCCAATCTCCCCCTTTCTTTTGTGCCAAAATAGTGGGAACAACACATGGGCTAAGACTCTCTTATGAGAACTTTTTCAAGAAACTCTTGGATTTGCTTCCTAATCTCTTCACTCTGTTTTGGATTCATTTTATACGCAACTCTTTTAGGTAGGTTTTCCCTTGGTATGAAGTCTATGTGGTGGCTCGCATCTCTTATTGGTTTTAAATAATTAGGAAGTTCATCTACCACAATCTCTTTGTATTTGTTCAATAAGGCTTGGACCTCTTTAGGAACATCATCAACCTTTGTTGTTATCATGATAGATTTTTGTCTGATTACAATGGAATAACCTTGTCCACCCTCTTCCTTCATGGTTTTCAATAACTCCTTTTCTCCTACTAGCATTATATTAGACCCTACTTTTTTCTCTAGGCCTTCATTTTGCAATGGTGTGAGTGTAAATAAAATCCCATACTTTTCTATCACATAGGTATTCTTTTATCCATCATGTTTAGCCTTCCTATCATATTGCCAAGGTCTCCCTAAAATAATATGACAAACATCCATTGGGATGATGTCACACAATATTTTGTCTTTATACCCACCTATGTTAAATTGCACCCATGTTTTCTCATTAACTAGGACCTGTTGTCTCTTATTAAACTAGGAGACCTTGTAAGGAGTGGGATGTGGGATTCTCTTCATTTTTTACTTTTCTACCATATCTAGAGAAAATAAATTATCTATGGAACCTAGATCAACCACAACTTTACAAACCTTACCTTGAGATTTGTAGGTGTTTCTAAAAAAATATTTTCTTTTTGGAGGCTCTTTCACCACAAGAACCTTGAGTAATGTTCTCTTCATCATTAGAGTTTCTCCAATTTCTAGAGCAGCATGTTGAGAGGGAGAGTTGACACTCTCATTATCTTCCTCTTGGACCGATTGAGTTCTGTTTTCATCACCATGTGAAGTAGAAGGCTTCTTATCTGGACATTGCCAAGCTCTGTGACCAAACTTATTCAATTGATGAATCTTCCTGAGAACCCACTTGATCATCTACCTTGACCACCAAATCCGCCTCTACTATTTGGTCTCCTACCTCTGAAATTGCCTCTTGATTTCGAGCTCTGTTCTTGATGAAAACTTGTCTCTCCTTGTGGTTTTTGAGATTGTCCTCTTCCTCCAAAGGTTCCTATGCCCCTAAAGCTTCTTCCTCTTCCTCTATTTTGTTTTTCTTGCCTTCTCTTCATCCTTTCTTCTGCCTTGACTTCCATTTGAAAACATTCTTCTACCATTCTAGGGGTGGTAAGAATTTAAATCATCTTGTATATTGAACCTCAACCCATTTATGTACCTTGCTACTTTCTCCACCTCATCCTCAGTATGACCTACCCTTATGCTTAGCTTGTGAAACTCCTTTGTATAAGCCATTACATCAATCTCCTTTTGTTTGAGGTTTTTTAACTTTCTAAATGTTTGTATTGCATAATCATCGGGTAGAAATTGGTTCTTGATTTTGGACACCATTTTGTCCCAAGAGTTGATTTTTGACTTTCTCTTCTTCAACCTCTCTTCCTGCACATGGTTCCACCAAGTTAAGGCACAACCTTTCAATTTTTTTATAGAAAATTTCACCTTTTGTTCATCTGCTACCTCTTCATACTTAAAATAGTTATCAAGTGCATCAATCCAACCTAGCACCTCTTCACTATCCATTTTCCCACCATACATAGGTAATTCCATATTCACCTTAGGAGTGTCTCTTTTGATAGCTTTCAACATCTTAACCATTCTCAATTCATTAGGGTCCAACTCTTCCTCATCTTGTACTCCTCTTTGAGGGTTTTCATTTTGACCCTCTTCCTCTTCATGTTTGTCACTTCGGTCTACGGTGACCATACCTCTCCTTTGGTTTGATTCAAGTGCCACAAGTCTGGCTAGGACAACTTCCTGAGACTCCTTTACCTGTCTCAACTCTTTGGCATGCTTTTCTTTCAACTCTCTTACTTCTCTGGTCATTGCATTACTTTTAGGAGGCATCTTTCCTTCTTTCAAATTTCAACCTTTTCCACTTCTTGACCAAAACCTATGCTCTAATACCAATTGATGCAGAGTAGGCTAGAAGTATCAACATAAACTCAATTCAACAAAATTTTCAACTTTGGAACCCTAACTTGGTTGTCTTCTATCAAATCTTCTTAATCTCCTAGTAGTACTTGAAACAAGGCTTTTCCCACATAACTTTCAGGGAAGACCGAACACCCAATATTTGAAAATCAATCTAGATACCCATTAAGCCACTTAGTAACATATCAAATTTACAAATATGTATATTTTGTAACAATACCCTCTAATTTTGAATGCTAGGCTAATTATGCTTATTTTCCAAAGCAACCTTAAGGTTTACAATCCTTAAACTTCAACTCTTCACTCCAGGGTTACCGACATGTCACATGGGGTCTTCATATGTAATTTTTATCAGCTGGACCAATCACCAACTTGATTTTCAAGAAAACCCTATGTCTACCTATCCTCCTAAGTCTAATACATAGATATATTAGGCTAGGGCAGCATCAATATTGCCCTAAACTCCATCCCCTACTCCTTCAAACCCTATAAACATTAGAAAAAACCTATCTACTTCCATTCCACCAATTTTAAGAATTTTCCACCGGTGGAATGGGCTCTAATTCATGTTTTTCCTATCAAACCCTCAAGAGCTAGGGTTTCCTGGGAGTTTTCAGAAAATTGATTCAAACTCACTCCTAACTCAATAAAAATGAATGAAATTAGTTTCAAATGATAAAGGATTCAACTAATCACCAATTCCAATACAACTTAAAACATTTTCAAGTCGTACAGGGACGTACAAACTGTTATAGTAACAAGAAATCAATAGAAAAATGCAAAAAAAATAGAGTATGCTTTATTGTGTTATCTCCAAAATGTCTCCAAAACCTTTCCTCGACCAAAAAAGGGTATATTTAAACACTTAAAAGCTCAAAAATCCATTCACCAACAAATTTTGAATGCCAACGGTTCAACTTCCCTCAAAACCCCAAAGTTGCTTGAGCAACTTTTACAAAATTGTCATCTTCTTATCAAATTGACCCCACATGACCAAAAACATGAAACATAGTCTAAATAGACCTTATTACAAACAAAACCAAGACTCAACATCACAAACTAACATTTTTACCCCTATTTACAAAAATACTTAAGTGCCCCTACACCACCCCCTCTCTGTCTCACTCTCTCCCCTATCTTTCTATCTCACTCTCTCCTTCCCTCTCTACTTATCTTTATCTTTCCATTCTCTCTCCATCTCTCCCTCTCTCCCCTCCACTTCTCTTTATCATATCTCTCTATCACCTCTAGATCTCTCTCTCATTTCTCTATCCTTCCCTCTCTCTACTCTCTCTATCTCTCACCTCTCTCTCCATACATACCTCTCCCTCCATCTCTCCTTTCATCTCTACTTATCTCTACCTACCTATACCTTTATACCTATTTCTCTATCCTTCCCTCCCTCCTTCCCTCTATCAATATCTCCACCTCTCCTCTCTCTACTTCTCTCTCTATCACCTCTCTCTGACTTCTCCCTCCTCCCCTCTTTCTCTCTCTCCTTCCCTCTCTACTCTGTCCCCCTCTTTCAATTTCAATCTCTCTCCATCTCTTGCCTATTTATCTTCCACTCTCTCCTTCTCTACCTCTCCCTCCCTCCTTCCCTCTTTATGTAAATCTCCCCACCTTCCTCCGCTTTTTGTATCACATCTTGTGCACATTGAATAAATAGAAAAATAAAGAGACAAAGAGAGAGGAGGGTGGGTGGGAGAGAGAGAAAGATGAGGGAGGGAGAGGTAAAGAGGTATAGGTGAGATATAGAGGTAGGTAGAGAGAGGGAGAGAGGATATATAAGTTTAGAGGTAGGTAGAGAGAGAGTGGTATGGAGTTATAAAGGGAGAGGTAGGTAGAGAGATGGAGAAGGGAGATAGAGAGAAGTAGAGAGGGAAGAAGAGAGGGAGAGAGTGGTAGGGAGGAGGAGAGAGAAACAATGAGAGAGAGAGGGATGAAGAGAGGGGAGGGTGGGAGAGGTAAAGAGGGATAGTTGAGAGGATTTTAGAGAGGGAGAGATAGTTAGAGAGAGGTTTGAGATAGAGAGTAGAGAGAGGGGGTAGATAGAGAGGGAGAGGACAGAGAGGTGAGATAGAGAGGAGGGAAGGAGGGATAGGTAGGGAGAGAGATGTGAGATAGAGAGAAAGAGAGTAGAGAGGGAAGGGGGAGAGAGAGCGAGAGAGAGAGAGAGGGAGAAAGGTGAGATAGAGAGGAGGGAGGGAGGGATAGGTAGGGATAGAGAGGTGAGATAGAGAGAAAGAGAGTAGAGAGGAAGGGGGAGAGAGAGGTGAGATAGAGAGAGGAGGGAGGGAGGGATAGGTAGGGAGAGAGGTGAGATAGAGAGAAAGAGAGTAGAGATAAAGGGGAGAGAGAGAAGTAGAGAGGAAGGTAAGGTGGAGATAGATAGATTGAGAGAGGGAAGGAGGGAGGGAGGGAGAGAGAAATAGAGATACATGGATAGGTTAGATGGAGAGAAGCGAAGATTGGTGGAAGAGGGAGAAAGAGAGAGAGAGAGAGAGGTAAAAAGATGGATAGTTGAGATAAATAGGAGAGAGAGAGAAGTAGGTAGAGAGAGGATGAGGAGATATAGAAAGATGAAAGGAGAGATGGAGAGGAGTGGTAGGGATAAAGGGAGAGAGAAAGGTGACAAATAGAGCAATAGAGAGGGGGAGTGAGAGAGAGGGAGGAGAGAGTAGAGATGGAAGGAGAGGTAGGGATGGAGGAAGGAGAGGGAGGTGAGATAGAGAGAGAAGAGGAGGAGGGATATATGTAGGGAGAGAGAGTTGACATAGGAGAGAAAGAGTGAGTAGAGAGAGAGAGAGAGAGAGAGGTAAAGAGGAAGGTAGAGAGATTCAGAGGAGGGAGGGAGAGAGGGAGAGAAAAAGACGTATATAGGGGTAGGTGAGATAGAGAGTAGAGAGTAAAGAGAGAAGGTTGGTAGAAGAGAGAGAGGAGGGAGGGAGCGAGGGAGCGAGAAAGTGGTATATAGGGGTAGGTCAAATAGAGAGAAGTAGAGAGAGAAGGTTGGTGGAGGAGAGAGAGAGGAGGGAGGGAGAGGTAAAGAGGGATAGTTGAGATAGATATAAGGAGAGAGAGGCATGTATAGAGAGGGCGAGGAGAGATAGAAAGAGAGGGGAGGGAGAGAGGAGAGATGAGAGATATAAAGAGGGGGGAGGGAAGGAGAGATAGAGACATAGATAGATAAAGATAGGGACAAAAAGGTAGAGAGAGAGAGTTGAGATAGAGAGAGTAGAGAGGGAAGGAGAGAGATAGAGAGAGGTAAAGGTATGGAGAAATAGAGTTGAGGTAGAGTAGAGAGGGAAGGAGAAAGAGATAGAGAGGGAGGTGATAGAGAAAAGTAGAGAGGGAAGAAGGTAGAGATATTGAGAGAGGGAAGGAGGGAGGGAGGGAGGGAGGGAGAAATAAATATGTATAGAGGGATAGGTGGGTAGAGAGAATTAGAAAGGTAAGGGGAGAGAGAAATGAGAGAGAAACATAGAGAGGTAGGTAGAGAGACATTTCTCTCTCTCACACACACATCTATCTCCCTCCTTAACTCTCCCTCCATACCTCCTTCCCTCTCTAAGTTTCTCTCTATCTCTCCTCTCCCTCTCTCTACCTCACCCTCCCCATTTATTTTTGTCTCTCCTCTTAGTCTCTCACTTTTATCCCTCCATCCCTCCCTCCTCTTTCTCTCTCAATCAATCCTTTTATCTATCTCACCATTCTCTCTTTCTCTCTCTCATGCACACACACACCTCTATCTCCATCTACCTACCTCTCTCTCTCTCTCTCTCAATCTCTCCCTCTCTTCCCCCTCTTTCTCTCTCACTCTCTCCTTTCAATCTCACAATTCTCTCTACCTCCCTCTCACCATCTCCTATCTATCTCACCATTTTCCCTCCTTCCCTCTCTCTATGTCACCTATCCTTTTCTACCTCTCCCTCCCTCCAACCTCCCTCTCTCTCTCGCTCTCTCTTTTTCATCCTCTCCTTACCTCTCCACTTCTCTGTATCTCAATACTCTCTCTCTCCATATTACTATCCCTCCCTCTCTCTCTCCCTCCTATCCCTCCCTCTCTCCTTCCATCTCTCTCCCTCCCCCATATTTTTGTCTTATTATCTCCTTCCCTCTCTCCTTCTCTCTCTCTACCTCTCACTCTCTCTCTCGCTCTCCCTCCCCCATATTTCTCTCTTACTCACTCCTTCCCTCTCTACTCTTTATCTCTCTTCACTTCCCTCTCCACTCTCATTCTCTCTCCCCAATCCTATCTCCCTTATTTTTCTCTCTCACTCTCCCCTCTCTCTCACCTCTATATTCTTCCTACTTCTCTGTCCCTCCCCTCTCTACTTCTCTCTCTCCTCTCTCTATTTCTCCTTCCCTTTCTACCTATCTTTATCTCCCCTATCCCTATCTTTACTTATCTCTCCCTCCATCACTATGTATCTCAGCTATGTCTCCCTCCATACCTATTTCCCTCTCTACTCTCTATCTCTCCTCTCCCACACTCTACCTATCTCTCTTTGTCTCTCTCTTCCTCCCTCCCTCCCACCTGCCCTCTCTACCTACCTCTATATAATCTATCCCTCTATACCTCTTTCTATCTCCCTCCATCCCTTCTTACCTCTCTCAATATCTCCACCTTCCTTCTTCCCTCTCTACTTATCTCTCTCTCACATCTCTCTATAACCTCTCTCTCCCTCTCCCTCCCTCCCTATGTCTCCCATTCCTTCTCTAATCTCTCTATATCACCTATCTCTCTCTCCCCCCTCTCCCCCTATTTATCTCACTCTCTCCTCTCCTCTCTTTCCCCCTCCCTCCCCTCTTTCTTTCCCACTCTCCTTCCCTTTATAATTCTCTCTATCTCTCTCTACTTCTCTCTATCTCTCCATTCTCTGTTTATCTCTCTCTACTTCTCTCTATCTCACATATCTCTACTCCTCCATCCCTTCTTCCATTTCTAATTTTCTCTATCTCCTCCTCTCTCTATCATCTCTATCTTTGTCTTCGTATCTCTCTTCCTTCCTCCCACCCACATTCCCTCTCTACTCTCTATCTAACCTATCCCTCTATACCAATTTCTCTCTCCCTCCCTCCCTCCTCCTCACTCTACTTCTCTCTATCACATATCTTTATCACCTCTCTCTCTCACTTCTCCATTACTTCCTCTCTCTTTCCTTCCCTATCTACTCTCTTTATGTCACCTCCCTCTCACCCTACCTCTCCCTCCCCCTCTTTCTTTCTCACTCTATTCCTCTCACTCTCCCCTATTTCTCTCTCCCATTTCCTCTCTACTTCTCTTTATCTCATTATTCTATCTCTCCCTCCCACTCTCTCCCCCTTTACCTCTCTTCTTATCTATATCACATATCTCTATCACCTCTCTCTCTATCTCTCTCTCACATCCTCCTTCCTTCCTCTCTCTCTCCTTCCCTATCTACTCTCTTTATCTCACCTCTATCTCACCC
Organism: Sequoiadendron giganteum; assembly: GCA_007115665.2. Taxonomy (NCBI): domain Eukaryota; kingdom Viridiplantae; phylum Streptophyta; class Pinopsida; order Cupressales; family Cupressaceae; genus Sequoiadendron; species Sequoiadendron giganteum. The sequence goes on from CM021107.1 coordinate 641,788,233, forward strand.
TACCTCTCCCTCTCTCCCTCCCCATCTTTCTTTCTCACTCTCTTCCTCTCACTCTCCCCTCTTTCTCTCTCCCCTTGTTAGAGTAAAGGTATTAACTTAATTATGTTGATTAAGTTACCTTTATTCCCTTCTTAAGATTTCCATAACTTTTGGCCACGGTGTCCATTTTTTGAAAATGAGATATTGACGGAAAGCTAGTTTCAAGCACTTCATAGTGGTGTAGGCCATTTTTTCAGATTTGGTCAAGTACACAAATTTGAGGTTATTTTTCATCATGGAGGCAGATGTGAACATTGGTTTGTGCATGCAATCTTTTTTGTTTTCATGCAGTAAGTTTGTATTTTGTCCTTAATTTATGCATGTTTTGCATGTTCTCGGAAAGCTGGTTCTGTCAACTTTCTAGTGGTGTGGGTCTCATCACTTCATTTTTTGGTTGGTGCATTCTACAATTAGTTTTGTGGTTGTCCTTCATGTATTTCCAGCATCTTGTCCTTTGAGGACATTTTGAGCATCATTTGTAAGCAATTTTTTATGTAAACGCACTGAGATAAAGTGCCACACTATTGTACATGCATCTTTTGGGGATTTTGCACATAAGGTTGTGCCATATTTTGTACTCGCATTGTTATTATAAAGTGTCATGAGGGGTTGTGTAGTTTGCCTTTATTTTGCCATCACATTTTTGTCTGGTGAGTATCCCTCCACAACAATAGTGAATCCATACCATTGGGGGTTGTGTAGTTTGCTTTTGTTTGCCATCACACCTTTGTCCGGTGAGTGTCCCTCCATGATGACCATGGATCCATATGATTCCAACCTCATGCATATGTGCTTTGTTTTGCACACCACTTTTTTAGTTGCAGGTGCTATCTTGCGTACTTTCAGATGTTTCTTCTTCCTCATGCACTACAGAGTGTTACACAATATTTCAGTGGATCTGTCAGGCAGAGATATTGAGAGAGAGGAGGCAAGGAGGGAGAGAGAAATAGTTATAGAGGTACAACTAGGTAGAGAGAAGTAGATATGAAAGGAGAGATAGAGGGAGAGGTAGGGATGGATAGATAGATGAGACAAAAGTAGGGAGAGGTAGGTAGATAAAGGGAAGAGTAGATAAAGAGAAGTATAGAGGGAAGGAGAGAGCGAGGAAGAGGTAGGGAGGGAGAGAGAGAGGTGAGATAGAGATAAGAGAGAGGAGGGAGGGATAGGTAGGGAGAGAGAGGTGAGATAGAGAGAAAGAGAGTAGAGAGGGAAGGGGAGAGAGATAAGTGAGATAGGTGATAGAGATATGTGATGGAGAGAGAAGTAGAGAGGTAAGGAGGAAGGTGGAGAGATTGAGATGGAAGGAGGGGGCAGAGAAAGAGGTATAGAGGAATAGGTTAGACAGTGAGAAGTGGAGAGAAAAGGTGGGTGAAAGGGAGAGATAGAGGGGGAGAGAGGGGTTGAGAAAGAGAGCTGAGATATAGAGAAGTAGAAAGGGGAGGAGAGAGAGGAGGAGAGAGAAAATTAGAGAGGGAGGGAGGGAAGGAGAGAAAGGTGAGATAGAGAGAAATAGAGATGGAAGGAGAGAGAGAGAATGGTTAGATAGAGAGTAGATATGGAAGGAGATAGAGAGGGAAGTAAAGAGTGAGAGAGAAAGAGGGGAGAGAGAGAGGGAGGGATGAATAAGTAGGGATAGAGAGAGGTGATATAGGGAGTAGAGATATATATATATATATATAGATAGATAGAATGAGAGGGAGGGGAGATAGAGAAATGTAGAGAGGGAGGGAGGGAGGGAGGGAGGGAGATAGATATTAGAATGGGAAGGAGAGAGAGATGGATATGTAGAGACATAGTTCTTGAGCTCAAGGGAGAGAGTGTCAGATAAAGGGATGGAGATAGTGTGAGAGAGATATATTCTTGGAGGATAAGAGATGAAAATGAGAGAGAAAGATGAAATTTTACCTCTTAATTACTGAAATTTGACTGTCTAAATTTTTTTAAAATATTCCAAAAACTAGAATTTGCATTATAACTCCTAGAGATCTAAACCACTCTCAAACATCCTAAAACTATATACATGAAATATATTTTAAGTATAAGAAAGTAAATGTTCGTATGTAAATATCAATGTTTATTTCATGTATATAGTCTTCCTAGTAGAGAAAGAGAAGAAGAAAGAGTTCACAAAAATTCATTGCAAAATTCATGCTTCACACTTGGTGAGCGCCAAATTTGGTGCTAGCCAAATGGAGCACTTCATTTGGCGAGCGCCAAATTTGGTGCTAGCCAAAAGGAGCACTTCATTTGGCGAGCGCCAAATTTGGTACTAGCCAAATGGAGCACTTCATTTGGCGAGTGCCAAATTTTGTGCTAGCCAAAAGGAGCACTTCATTTGGCGAGCGCCAATTTTGGTACTAGCCAAATGGAGCACTTCATTTGGCGAGTGCCAAATTTGGTGCTAGCCAAATGGAGCACTTCATTTGGCGAGCGCCAAATTTGGTGCTAGCCAAATGGAGCACAAAATTTGGCGCTCGCTAAATGAAGTGCTCCATTTGATGAGCGCCAAATTTGGTGCTCGCCAAGTGGGTTGCATTGGGAAATACCAACCCAATAGGTTGGATTTTGCATTGGGCATCCGACCCAAAGGTTTTGACAACCATTTCATACAAAAGATGTGATTTTTTGAAAGGGTAACAAAATTTCTCACATTTTTGGCCATGCTCGCCATCACATTTGCACATATTTCAATGCACATTTATTAAAAAATGCGATGATGTAGGCTCTCTCTTAGCTATCTAAATTTTTTTTTTGCATTTTGCATTTTGATTAAGTTAAGGTTTTCATCCATAACTTCTCTTGTTATTGCCCTCTATTTTTTGTCAAAAACCAACATGTGCTAGTTTTAGGATAGATGTTTACTTGTTCATCGAATCATGAAATAAATTACATTTTTTAAAACTAGACTCCATTCTACATGCGATGAAAAATAAATTGATTAGTTTTCAAAAAATTAGGTGGAGCATGCTCAAATTTCAGTTTTTTAGGATGTGTCCACTTTGAAAATTCATAAAATATTATATATTCAAAAAAAATTATCCGAAAGAACGATGATAAACTACATGGTGTTAGCTAATTTCTCACCATTTGGATTTTTGAAATTCTAAAAAAAAATTAATCAAAAAGGGGGGCACCTCAGACACAATACTATTTTTTTTTAAAAACAAGACTTGTTTTGGAAACCCCCCTTTTTGAGACCCTTAATCTGCATTAATTTCAAAAAAAAATAGTAGCTTAGAAACTAGACTCGGAGCAATTCAACTTTTGTTCTTGCTGCATCTTGAAATTTTGAGCGTAACTATCTTCATTTTCTCATGCAAATCAGATTTTGTTGATTTCGGAAAGAAAAAAAAGAAAAGTGGCATCTTAAGAGCCTTTTTTTGTGTCACAGATCCATGCACTTACCTAGTTCTTCTATAATTAATTATTTATATGTGTGGGTGAAAATAAATATATATTTTTTATTTATTTTTACTTGCTCTATTTCACTCTCCACTTAACTCTTCCATTTCCATGATTTTCTCCACTTATCTCTTCCATTTTTCTATTTTCAAAATGAGAAAATTTCCTATGCATCCTCTCATTTGATCTTGACTTTCAATCATCCACTCAATATTGGGCATTGATTGCACCTGAATCATCTATAATCCAGTCTTCATTTCTTCATAACTCAACCACAATCTAAAAAATCTTGCCATCCCTATCATCACAAAAATAGTTTTTTTGTGCATGTTAAATCTTAGAGCCAAAATTCCAAACATGAAAAGTGAGATGGAGAAGAGAAATAGAGGTAAATAAATGGTGATATGAGAAGGTAATTGTATTTTTTGTTTTATCTTATTTCTTATGTCATTTGTTTTCAAGTCACTGAAATAATGGATTTTAGCTTGAATCTAGTAGCTTTGTGGTTGTTGTTTAGGATTTGAGTCTCACATCTAACTTTTGGTCTTACATTTGGTAAAATCGATGTGAAACACATCCAACTAATCAATTTTTCATGTAGGTTTTTACTTGGATTTGTTTTGAAAATCCCATGATGTAATTACAATATTCTATGACACAACTATGGAGCGATGCATCTGCTGAAAAGAGGAACACAATCGCCTGGTTATCTTAATCTTGAGGTTTTATCTAATATTTCCTTGATTTTAGTTTTGCAAGTGGACCAACTTTCACAACCAAGCCCTTTAACATAATCATTTTTCTATTAAAACATTTATTTTTTCTATTTTCTATTATCATTTTCTATCTTGTAAGAGCCTGTGATGCAAAAGATAGACAAATTGATGCAACTTACAAAAAAATCGACACAATTGATTGAAAAATCTATGCAATTGAACCAACACATCTGTTTTAATCAGTGACACAATTGTGAGTTTTTGCATTACAAATGACTGTTAAGTGATGCATCTGCCCATGCAAATCTAAATGGCATTATTTATCTGTTTCTATTTTTTGCATATTACTTGATCCACTTAGTTAGGGATTTTTTGTTACTGATCTATGTTTGTAGTTATTTGGTGATTGTTTGGAAAATATCTCATTTGAAAACTACTAACATGGTTTCTTGCAAGACGATTGATAGAGATATCAACAAGGAAACTACTAATTTGTTTTTTGTAGGATTCTCTAGTCAAAGCTTTAAAAAATCCAAACTTGTTTGTTTTTATTAGTTAGATTACACTTTGGTTTTCTAAGGTTTTAAATGAACTACCATTTTTTGTGTTTGGTGTGCTTGCAAATTCTATTGTCCCAAGCTATTGTGTGTGTATCCTCTCCCTTCATGTACTTGTATGATCTTGGGTGTATTAGAAACATATAATAGCTTCTTTTTTCTTTTTAGCAAGAGGTCTACCTAGAGATTTCATCACCTCAAGGTTTGACTTTAACCATGTTTACCAACGGGGTATATAAAGGGGGAGAGAAAAAGTTGCACCCCAAGGAGTACCTAGCATCATTCAAAGTCAATCCACAAGATCCTCAAGCCCCTAAGACTTTATTTGATGATGAGAGCAAGAGAGACCCTCCCAATCTTAAGCTACTACAGATGAGATCTCTATTCATAGTAGTCACCCACTAGAAAAAATGATTTTTAGAATCCTAGGAGCCATCAATCATTGCTTAGCGTAATATAGGGTACAAGATCATGCCTAAAGCTACTCACCACGTACATATAAATTATTAGGTTTGGATTCTTTAGCCTCCCAAGGAGAGAGGAAAGGTGAGCCTATTTTCAGATTGGTCTTGTGCCATTGGACCTCTAGCTATTTTCTCTCGAAAGAGAAGTGTTTCACATTGATCTTGGTGTATTAACACTTTTGTGTGGTGGACCTACATTGAGTATACAATCCCACTTGAATAATTAAGTTGTTCTTTTATTCGGACTATTTTCAATTGTGTTAAATCCATGAAACCATTGGCCTTTTTTTGCCTTGGTCCTTACCTCTTTCAGTAAAGAGTCAAAAACCATCTATTTTTTGGGTGTATTCTAAGTGTTTTATGGTTAAAATTTGGAAAATCCCACACTAAAACCATCCCAAAAACCAAATTTTCAAAAAATAAGCAGAGTGACACATCTGTAACATCCTATAATGCATCTTCTTAGCCAAACATAGGAAAAAACATAGTAACGCATATATAGCCATTCTGTGATGCATATGTTATTTTGCATCGCATCTATAGTTTTGTGGCACATCTATCAAATTTTGTGATACAATTTATATAACACAATTGCCACTCTTTTCATTGTAATTTTCGCTTTCCCTAACACATCTATTAGTCTAAGGTAAACTAAGGTTTCAATTTTAGAATCCATTTTGCAAATACCAAACTTGATCAATTTAGCAACCTTACATAGAGAGCTGAGAATTTTTAGACCCTTTCTTAGTTAGCATTGCACTTCCCATTTCCATAGTTTAATTGCATCCATGGATTAAAATTGTACTAAATCATTTATCCAACCCTCATATCTAACATATTTACCTTTCAAAAATTTAGAAATCAACCAATCTTGATTAGACGTTAGTTGTCCCTTGATTTTCTCGAATCTCTTATATTTTCATCATATTATCCATAGTTGAACTTAATCTCATTAGTATACTTTAGGTTTGACTCTTATCCCCCATCATCCTTCAAGGTTTTAGAATTTTCTTGTGGTCATTATGGTCTATCATCATTTACACCACATCATCATTCATTAATCATGTCGCACATACTTATCCTAGTTATATTTTGGTATGACCATAGTTGTCCTTTGGATGTTTTGATCTCTTATCCTTTCATCAATTCATTAACAGTTGACCCTAAACTCATAATTCTAGTTTAGGTTTAACTCCTATCAACTATCATCATAACTCTTATCTTTCAGAGATCTAGGCATTCCCTTCAATTACTTTGGTCTATCACTATCTCACAAGGTCAAAAATAAAAAAGATCCAAAAATCATACATCATTTTTCATCATTTCCTAAAATCCAAGAAACCCAAAAATATGGCATAAAATCACAATCATTTGCATAATCCCTTCAAAAACCTTAAAAATCCAAAAAAACACATCATTTAGTATAGGTGCATTCTTTCCTAAAATCGCAAAAAAAAATAAATTACAAAATAAATATTTTAGCATGCGTGGTCTTGTATGGTTGAAACAAAGTCACAAAGCAAGAAAAAATAAATGGATCCTACAATAGACCCTATCTTTGATTCCACAAGCACAATGCAATTTGAGACATCTTCAAGTTCACAACCCATACCCAAACTAGAACCTACCTTACCTCCTATTAATGATGAGTTTACTCCAACTTATGTTGACCCAAGTTTTACCTAGGAGGACCTTGATGAGGCCTCACAAGATCATAAGTTTGTGGACTTAATGGAGGAAGTCATGGTCAAAGATCCCACTAGATATCTTTTAAAAATTACACAAAAGGGGATTAAGCTTCCCGTGGGTTTTGATATTTCTACCATAATGGAACTAACACCTGATATGACATCCCAAGAAATAGGTTTTGTTGGCATAGTATCTACATCAAACAATCCCACCCCACAACAACTAAACATTAGAATTCCATCTAGCAAGAAATCCCATATGTGACAAGGATAAATATACCTAGACCCCCTACATTTGAACAACAATTCATAAATCCGCTTTATAACATGTCACTACATCCTCAAGCAACAGGACAAATAAGCAATGTGACATCTATGCCATAAAACATCACAAGTCAAAACCAACCACCAAATGTCCCATTATCTATGCCATGAACAAACATGACCAATCCTTCACAACACATGAATGTGAACATCATTGCATCCTCCAACACTTCACTTCCATACAACATCACAGAAAGAAACCAAAATATAAACACTCACATACCACCAACTCATACCCATACACCTACTGGGACAAACCAAAAATTGGAACCACATTTCCTCACAACAAGGTACCTCTTCTATAAGTAGGTACCTATTTGAAAAACAACAAGACCCAATAAACAATCTACCCACACATTCACATCAAACTCAAACCCCACATTCACACAACCCATGTGGCACAACACCAATATTTGAATGCGTTTAATCAGAACAACCCACCTATCCATAAAACACTAAGTTATCAAAATACGAACCCAACCATGGGTCCCATGAATAACTTAAACTACAATGCCCAAATACATACCATTCCAATGAAATTGTCACCTATAGACATATATTAGCCCAACAAGTACAAACCTTGTAACAATAGATGGCCAATATGTAAGTTTCTAGATCTAGAAAGACTTATACCATGGAAGATATATGTCCTTATCCTTTTGAAAGGATTTTATATATGTTAACTTTCCCTCCAAATTTTGAGATACCCAAATTTGACAAATATAAAGGGAAAGGAAATTCAATAGACCATGTCAAAGAATTTTGTGTAGCTTATCTAGACCTCGAACATGAGCAAACATATTTGATGCATCTTTTCCCATGCAGTCTCGGAGGACAAGCTATGGAATGGTTTGCACATTTTCCTTTCAACATAAGGACCTAGAATGAACTAGATACAAAACTTATCACACATTTCTTCTATAATATCAATCATGAGATAACCATAGTAAACTTGTGTAACACTAAAGAAAAAGATGGAGAGTATTTTGGTACATTCTTACAAAGATGAAGAAATCTTGCAAGAAAATGTCCTTGCCACATACTTGAAAAATAATTAGTGAAAATCTTTGTGAACAATTTTAATTCAGAATTGATGTTTCACATTCAAGTCCATTCTTCCAACATATTTGATGAATTTATTGAGAAGGGTATCACAATAAAAAAAAAACCTTGTCACAAAAGGACTTGTGAAAATTTTCAAAGAAACCAACAATAAGGTCTAAGCACATCAAATGAAAAATCTAAATTTTGGGCATGAAATAAAAATATGACAAATGATGGTGTCGTGGATGCAAATATGGTAAAATAGGCTCATCCTATTCTTAGTCTCAAAGGACCTTCCACATCTAGAATGTGTTGTTCCTTGAACTCATGCCCCATTTTTTCTTTGGCAAAACGGGGACACCCGCTTTTATTTATTGTGTATCATCATTTTTCTCTCTTTTTTTCTTATTTTCCTTTCTCTCTCTTCCTTTTTCCTTTTCTCTTTTCGTTTTCGTTTTCCTTGTTTTGTTTCTTTTGATTATCTTGTTGGGATTCAGAGCATTGGGCTTCTTCATGTTGGTATACCTTTAGCATCAAGCCCAAGTCCCAAACTCTGTCTCAGTACTTAGTGTTTGTTTTATCTTTCACCCTTTCGGGCTTCACACATTGGGCCTCGATCTTATCAAGGTTTTTCATTGCCTTGTCATTTTTTGAACCAACCCCGTCACATGACGGATGTCAAATGTACCACTTACTTGTTAATCTGGTTTTACAACAAGCAAAATGATAAATATGAGACTCCCAATCCTTGACCCTTTACCAAAAACACAAAGTCTCGGTTAGGTGCTAAAATGAAAAATGAATAGACCAATGACTGAAACCTTGACCTCCAAAATTCAATTCTTAAGACAAAAAAATCATTTTAACCACTTTTTTTCGAGAATTTCTCATGCGGAATACCACTTACAAACTTTCTTATATAGGTAGAAAGGTAAGAGGCATCCCTAATCCTTGATCCTCGATCCCCAATAAACCATATAAACACTTAGTGAGAATTTTGGGTTTCGAGAACCTCACTTAGCCATCGGATGTCGGTCTTACCTTAATAGACTTCCTTATTTAGGTAGGAGGTATTGCTAAAGCCTAACCCATGACACCCAAAACCATAAAAAAAAGACACCTTTGCCTTAGTCATATAGAAAATTTAGAAACATGCTTCTTGAGAACTCTTACAAAGTTCAACATAGTGAAGAAGAACAATGTTTGGGCATTGGGGCTCAAAGGTTTCCTTTACCGAGTGTTAAAGCCTTAAAATAAATGTTAGTTGGCATCCACAATTCCTAAACCTTGATAGTTTCAAATAATTTTGGATGTTGGTAGTCGGGCAGCTTGCTCCTTAAGTCCTTGAAAACATTTAAAAATCAGGTATACAGTAGACCCAATACCTGACCTTCGAAGAACCGAAAACATAACTTGAACTAGTTAATGATATTTCAGTCATTGATAAGAGGGTTGTGGGAAGCCCGATCCCTACTTCCTAAAGGACTGTAAGTATGAAAATTTAATTCTTAGTTTATTGGGTCGATTCTCTGATTTGGGAATGGCTATTTTGAGTTTAATCTTCTTGGTTGGAGAGGCTCACATCCATGTTGACATTATACATGATTCATATGTTGTGTTTTATCTAAGAGATTGGATGTTATTTTGGGTGTTGTTGAGGCTTCTCATTTGGGGTGGTTAAGAGATCATACTCGACACAACATTGCATCTTGAGGTGTTGGTAGAAGGAAATGTTATGGTTTATAGGTTTTCTCTCTTCATTCTATGGTTCCTTCCTGGATGTTCATGTTCATATGATTTGGAGGATGGTGGTGATGGGATGTGATAGATTATGTAGTCGTTTATGTTGCATGTGTAGATCATTGTGATTTTTCTTGGTACTTCATTATTGATCATTTATCACACCAGTGAAATAGTGTTGATTGGTAGACTTGATATGCTTTGGCATTACCCATGCATTGAGAGTTCCTAGATATGTATGTT
>CM021107.1:641798549-641886798 GCA_007115665.2 Sequoiadendron giganteum
AAAATCTGCAAGTTATCACTAAATTTTATGAATCCTTATACTAAATATTTTACTAGTTTTGATCTACAATATATTCTCTTTATTTGTAGTTTTTTGTGGCACCCAATTTTGCATCTATCTATGTTTATGTCATTCTTTAAATTATTATATTTATTTCATCCAATTGTGCATCATCAATTATATAGATATGGTAGAAACACCATCTTTCACCAATATTTCCTCCTCTATCTTGGTATCTCCCTTTGTATCAATACATGAAAATCAATAGTAGGGAAATCATTATGTATAACCAAATTGGATAAAAGAAGATGACACAAGAAAAAAAAAAAAAAAAGAATTTCTAAACTCATCTAAAAAACCTAAATAGTGATAATTAGTTGAGAAGGCGAGGATAGCTCAAACACCCCACAAACACAAAAAAATTGGTAAAAATTATAAATATTATAATAAATAGAATCATATTAGTTAACAATAACTATTTTTGGATTAGGATAGATTTAACAAGAAGTACGATGAATATACACGTAAAGCATACATTAACTGAATAAGTTTATATGCGAGGAACATATAATGTAGAAGTATGTATCTAAAATAATATTTTCAAAATTTTCTAACACATAATCTAACATAGAATTAGAATATTCTTCATAACAATGAAATAATTCATAAAGAAATAAACATATTGATAGTAAAAAGAAAAATGTATTGAATTTGATTACCTAAATAAAAAGTTGAAAGTTTTAACTAACTTTATTCCTAGATAAGATTAATAACACAAAAATACTATCCAAAATAGATAAATCAACAAGTGTAAATGGTCTTATCTAAATTGGTTTCACCTATATAAACTATGCAAGCTTATTTTCCTATAAAAAAAAGTACTATGTTTTTATTAAACAAAATATAAAAAATGGGATTTAATTATAAACAAAGAAAAACCTAGAATGATAGTTGAGAAATAGATATCTCATCATGATAGGAATCTAGAATATGAATCAATAGAAGATAATAAAAATTACATCATGTTTCCTAGATGGTAGCATGACTACATTAAGGTCTATATGACTACATAGATTTTTGTTGTACATAAAAAATACCAGTTTATACAAAAAATTGAAAGTCTATAAAATAAGAATAAAATAAACAACCAATAAAAAGAAACTAAATAGTAGAATAACACATAAATTTTGTAAAATAAATTAAATGATATAAAATGGTCATAATGTTATTTAAACTGAGCTCTAAGATAATATAATTATGATAGATAGGAAAAGACACAAAACCTTCATATGAAGAGATTTCCAAGAATACATGTAGCTAGTGCCACAAAGGGAAAGGGGTGAATTTTGGTATCTTACCAATATTGTCAAATCCCTAATTTGGTATTTTTACCTCCACAAATAATCAAATAAAAAGACATTAGATTAATATGGTTGCGCTCTTATCCTATGTGTATCTAGAACTAAGATGAGTACAACATAAAAAAAATATATAATCTATAGCAATAAGTGTATCCCTTAGATATATGAAAAAATAAAATTTGAGAAGATGGGCCAACAAGCATTTCCAAGAGAGCTATGAATCTACAAGAAGAAATATGAAAATTTGTGATTATGATATTTTCTTAGGTAGCTTCCTCAATGAATATAGCCATCTAAATATGTCATCTTCTTCTACATATCTTTCTTTTGCTATCTTCTTGTCATAATCTTAATCTATATTCATATTCAAAGATATATGCACTATCTAGCCCTCCATGTATAACATGTTAATTCTTCTTTTTGGGAGTCAAACATTTCATTACATTCTACATGAACCAATTTGAGATTAAACAAAATTTTAAAAGCACCAAAGAGTCCTTTTGAATCTCAAACACCACAAAATTTATTTTTCCTTTAAACCCAATAGGTTGACCTTTATATTAGATACCATGTGCTAATGAAATTTTTGGATCTTCTCCCTCATCTAGTACTATATCATAGGGAGTATCATGTAAATTTGGTTTCCCAAGATCCTCCCAATTTATTTTAAGAATAATTTTAACATCTACTCCCAAGTTTATTAATATATTTTTCATCCATAAAAATGAGTTCTATATGATTGTGCCCATTTAAAAATATTAAGATGTGAAAGAGATGCATTTTGTTGTAATTATCATGTTCTTAGAATTAATGTCTATTCTAACATGTTCCAAGCCAAAAATTAAATTATGTGTTGAAATTTATATATATTTGTTGTTTTATAACTTGAAAATTAGATTTTGTTCAGTATTAATAGATAGGGATTGAAGGTTGAGACACAAATCCTAACGATCTCTCGTAATGGGATACCTTATCTAAGAAAAATAAAATATTTAAATTTACTAGATCTTGACTATCTACTTAGGTACAAAGAGGCTCATAGACTTACCACACTATCTAATAACATGCTATTTTTTTATGGAAACCATAACATTCTTATACATTATATAACATGATTGAATAATAGAACTTACAGTAACAAGTCTAAAGCTTAGTTACTAGCATGCATAAATTTAATTGCATTAAAACATGAAAATATAATAGTTCAAGCTATCATGTTGTAACACACTCATATTTTTGATGAAAAATAGTCATGAGTAATGTGTGTTATTTTCTTCATGTAATACGTGATAAAATTATTGTGTACTATAAAGTGTATTTTTATTGATTTGGGGTAATTTTAATTTAATGAATCATTTATCTATAAGATGGGAGGGGCAAGTTTCTTTAATTTTTTAGCAATTTGAGTTCAAAATTAAATCACTTTTATTTTCATTTAAATGTTGAATCATTTTTTTAATTATAATCTAAAATTTGAATCTGTTGACACCTCCAAACACTCATTTGTTTGTGCTACTAATCTGTTTGTTTTAGCATGTGTCCAACTGGAATTAGCTAAATGTTATTTGAATTGTTTTTTTTCTTTACAACTTGCATTTTACACGCATTGGTTAAAAAAGAACAAACATGCAAACGCATATGGGTTAAAAAGAACAACACACTTTGTTTTTCATTGGGTTTAAAATTAACTCTTAGATAGAAAACACTACAAACGGTTAAAATTAACCCCTTTGCTTGAAAAACACTACAAATGGATAAAATGAACCTTGTGCATTCTCTGTTTGTTCACATTTTGATTTTAGTTTAAAAAGAACACCATGCGAGTGTGATCTGAAATATTCATGTGCTCTCTCTTTGTTTTTAAACAAAGATCGATTGAACTATGAATATTTTGGTTCGCTTTTGTTAAGCCTTAGATCTTGGGTCTGCTTTGGTGGGAAAAAGTACTCACCCCAAAGCGACTCAAACTGGGAACGCACTAAAGCCAAGCGACGCCCAACCGGTATATAAATTTGAATGTTAAGGAAAGCTTAGCATTAAAAAACTTCCTACGGACCAACAATTGACTCCCCAGTACCCTTGTGGTGTGTCAAAACCTGCAGAGCCTAACCTCTACAGAATGGGATGATAATGCCTCTCGCATGGCCTTCTGAACGGGTGCCCGAAATAAATCCTTTGCTTTAGAAAACCACAAACCTTCTATTCTTTGGTGCAACAACGGTCGTTGCCAAGGCACCCGCACCTGCGCAGTTCTTAGTAGAAATGATCAATTTGCCATGGGAGTTTCATGGAGATTGGAAGCTTGGTTTCCCTAAGAAGTGAGTGCACTGTAAGGGGGAGCCCATGGGGCCAAACCTTTGAAATTCATTCGCTAAGGATATGTGGTTTGTGGGATCCATAAGAATACTGTCCTTGTAGCCTTAGGATTTTTTTTTGTAAATGTCTTCTATGTGGTTGATTTTCATTCTTTACAACACCATGTGTTTGCCAACTATTTTCAGACAACATGAACAAATGAACATCATACTCCAAATCTGAATCAACACAGTCAAACTTAAATAAATTCCTTGCAATCTGCTTGAAATTTTGTCAAATCACTTCCTACAACGCATTTTCCATCATGAACCGCATTTGTCAAATCAAGTCCTCAATTTTGCACACTTTGGGATAGGAAAACTTTCCTTGCTTTGTCAAATCAAGTCCTCAATTTTGCACACTTTGGGATAGGAAAAATTTCCTTGCTTTGTCAAACCATTGTCTCAAAAAGTAAATTTTCATTGGACCAAATCAAACAAGTCCTTAGTCATTATCCTCTTGTGAGCTATTTCCAACTCATAAGTCTAGTGTGGAAATCTCACCTTGTCATTCTGTCATCTTGTCCTTCAAACCAGTCCTTTGACAATCCAAATTGAGACATTGGCCAAACTTTGATTGGTTAGTAAGCCTTTCCTATGAATCATTTGACATAAGGCTCTCATTTTTCATTTTACCACTTCACATTTGACGTTCCTTTTATCCTCATTACCACTTTGCATAGTCTTAGTCTCATTTCATCCACCATCATGTCTTCAAGTCACTATGACATACTTTCTAGTCAAATTGAATGCCAATTTATTAGTAATGGTCAAGCATAACTGGCTAGGGACTTCAAAACACTATACATCCAATCCAAGTCCAAATTTACAACCCCTAGCCCTCCATCCATCTATCCATCTTACCAAAAATCTAGAATTCGTGGTCCTCTATCCATCTACTATCAAGAGTCCCCTAACACCACTCATGACACTAAGTCACAAAAGCCTTCCATTATTCATACCCACCCTAACCTTGACAAGGGAAACCAACCATCCACATCATATCCTATTCCTTCATTCATGTCATATCCTAGTCCTCCAATCATGTCATATCCTAATCCTCCATCCACGTCATATCCTAGTCCTCCATCCACGTCATATCCTTGTCATGCATTCATGTCCTATCCTAGTCCATCATCCCTCAACCAAGTCCACACCTCCATGTCATATCCTAGTCCATCATACACCAATCCATTCCAAGACACTCCAACACAAAATACATCTGGTCATGAAATCATATCTAGTCATGGTCTCCAAAGTCCCATCCCATTTCATAAACTTGAGGATACATGTCAAGAGGCAAGTCCAAAGCACGACATCATAACATTGAACCATCATGTCAAGATCTAAGTAGTCCATCCCATGACCCTATCTTTACATCCATTCAAGAAGTCCTCCTAGACAACCATGGTTAACTAAATAAAATACCTATCATTTGACATTTCCTTATTTTTAAATAAAATAATTTATTTAAAAATGTCTCACATGGTTAACTGCTTCTTCTTTTAGTAATTAATTTTAAATCAATTACTTACTATTTCACTGAATTCATATTTTGAATTAATTTTAATTCAAAATGGTATTATTCCTCTACTAAATAAGTAATTTCCAAAATTATTTATTTACTAATTTCATCTTTCAGTTCAAACATTATCTTCTTGAATCCTACTAATTTCATCTCACTATCACATTCATTCTCCATCCTTTCTTGAATACTTAGGTTTATTGTTTATGCATTTAATTGTGCTAACCTGAATACTCACCCTATGTTACAGGAACATACCATTATCCTTGCTCATCTAGAGAAATCCTTTTGGAGTCCATCATCTCCTACATACCCTCTCTTGGTCATTGGTCCCTTGTGTTTATCCATCATAACACAAGTCAAGCCTTGCATTGTAGCCGAATTTGGACCTATAGTTGCATTTGACCTCTTGCATTCTTAACTTATCACATCATATCATACCATTTTCATATATCCCATCTTAGAATCATATCCTTTTCATTGCATTCTAGTCCTTACATATTCCTACTCTTTCATACGTAGATCACATCACATAGTCCTTGTATACATATATATCATTTCACCTAGTTCTTGCATGTACAACCCCTTGCATATATCAAGATCATATCGTGCATAAGTTCCAAGTTGCATACATTCCATGAATTTAGTCCTTTGCATATTCATCATTGATCAAATAGAACCCTTAGCTCTTGCACAAGTTCCACTACTCTTCATAGGTCTCAAAACCAATCCATTTTTTATCTATCGCCCACATCACTTAAGGTTTATCATGGACTTCCAAGTTAGGGAACATTCCATTATCCTTGCTCATCTAGGGAAATCCTTTTGGAGTCCATCATCTCCTACATACCCTCTCTTGATCATTGGTCCCTTGTGTTTATCCATCATAACACAAGTCAAGCCTTGCATCGTAACCAAATTTGGACCTAGAGTTGCATTTGACCTCTTGCATTCTTAGCTTATCACATCATATATCATACCATTTTAATATATTGAATACCATTTTCATATATCCCATCTTAGAATCATATCCTTTTCAAATGCATTTTTTCCATGGAATTCTTAAGTTCAAGAATCTTTGATTTCATTTGATTTCATATGTTCAACTCCACTTATATATCACCATCTCTCACTTTCTTTGCACAATATTTTGTGACATGTACAAATAGCTCAACAAGCAGGAAGTTCTCAAGCAGAAGTCGAGCCCAATCTAGATATTGGACCAAATGAATCAGTTGAAGAACACATGGACCTTGAAGATAGGGAGGAGGCCCGAGTTCAAACAATGCATGTTGGAGAGGGGTCGGGATCACTTCCTTCTACACCAATGGATGAGCATATAAAAGTAGCTGAAACAATGGGGAAACAAATTTCTTATAAAAATTTAGATCATTTACTTGAAATGGATATGGAGAAACTGAAATGTTATGCTGACCAACCTAAAAATACAAGTAAGAGGTCAATGAATAAATCTATAAATAGAATAATCCATGATCATTTCAATCATCTTGAAACACTTGAAAAAACCCAATTGTTATCACATTTACTTCTTCGTGATGAGCTGAAAGAGTCATTACAATTGTTGGGTGTACATTCTGCATCAAATAAGAGGAAACACATGAGACTACAAAAAGATATTGTTGAAAATGTTAAAAAAGGTTTAGATTCCATTGGGAAAGGATCTCGATCAGTGGATAAGGCCATTGCAAGAAAGGTGATTTTGACATCTGTTTTAAATAAAGAAATATCTAGAAAAAGAAAAATGTCAGCACTTTCCACTGAATTTGGTTATAGTAGAACCACACTAATAAAATATGAGAAAAAGAGAAAGGTTTTAGATGATAGTTCTGAAGGCAATTGGGCAATTATGTGTAGAGCTCCTGTTCTGATAGGATTGAAGATGTTGTTAGGAACTTGATCTCAAGTTTTTGGAATGATCAAACCCGTCCGTCATCAAATACTAGAGATGTTATGAGGAACAGGATTGGACCTGGTATTTATGAAGAACATATTAAACATTGGCTAGACATAACACAGCTTGAGATGTATATGAACTTTTGTAATATGTATCCTCATATAAAGATTGGGCAAACAATGTTTGAAAGGTTAAAGCCATACTATGTGAAGATAAACAAGTTTTTTGAAACTTGTTGTTGTCGTTATCACATTGAATTTGATCTCTACTATCAGGTGTTTCGAAAGATGAGAGAAGAAAGATATGGTTTTCAAAAGGCACCTCCTAAAAGGTAAGTTTGTTCATAAAGGATCTATTATGTGATCATGAAAATGGACTTCAAATAAAATGCATAAAAGGACTCTGTGAAACATGTGGAAATTTGGCTAACTTTCCTTCAACAAATGAAAATGCTGACCTAACAAAGATAGTAAATTGCAAAAGTTACAAGTATGTAAAGTTTCAAACAAATTTTGGGAAAGAATCCACAAGGTTAAACTATGTAGAAGAGGAGATACCTATTGGGAAATTTATGAAAGATTTTCAAAAATTGATACAACCATACATACAACATTCCTTTTATGCTAAGTGGCAAGCACATCAATTTCAAACATTAAGAGATACTTTCCCACTTGGAAAAGTTCTATCAGTTTTGACTTTGCAGAAAATTACTCTTTTGTACATCAAAAAGAGATTCAATTAGAATATTACTTTTCAAAGCAGGTCACTATTATGGTTCATATGTGTTATCGACATGCACAATTGGAATTGGATGGTGTTGAGAGTACAGATGAACAACGAGCCATCAAGAAAGAATATCACTTTTATATTAGTGATGATAAATAGCATGACACTTTTTGTACAACATTGTTTTACAAAATGTTTTTTTGAGAATTTGAGAAGCAGGGGTGTAAAATTTGAAAAACATTTTGTATGGTTAGATGGATGTGCGGCACAATTCAAATCATCATGGCCATTTTATGCACTTTCTAGATATCATAAAATTTACAACATACCACATGTTTGGAGTTTATTTGAGAGTGGGCATGGAAAGGGTGAGCATGATGGCACAGGAGCTTGCATCAAATGTGCTTTAAGAAAGCATCAAATGAGCTATTCAGAAGATCATATAGATGATGCACATGATGTTGTTGAATGGTGCAAGAAACACTTTGCATCAAATGAGGTCGGCACATCTTCAAGAACAAACCGAAACATTCCACATAGAGTGTTTTAGGAGATATCGGGTATGTATAAATTACATTTAAAAAAAATAAATTTATTTAAATTTAAAATTTACACACACACACACACACACACACATATATATATATATACACACACATGTTCAAGTTCACATAAGTTTGTTGCAATTACATTTATCTAGGTGTGGATAGAAGATCGATGCATGGATGCAAGAGGGTAGAAAAAACAAGATCTTTGCATTGTGTTATGAGTTCAAATAGTCACCCTGGATGGACATTATACACGAGGGATTACTCTTGTTTCTGCATTGAGTGCATTGCGGGAAACTCTCATGCATGCAACAATGAAGAACTTGAATATGTTAGTAAATGGGATATGGTGCCACTATTTGTTTCAGACACATACGATGAAAATGAGGATGAAAGATTTCAAGAAATTCCTTTGATTTCAATTGATTATGACCATATTTCAGGATTGGTTAGAAAAGGTACATGTGTAAGTTTTCAATAATTTAAATATTATATAAATTTAATGATCTTTAACTTGTCTAGAGACAATTCTAATTTTTTTATAATTTTATTGTGTAAATTTGGTGTACAGGAGATGTTTTTGTAGTTATAGCAGAGCCTGGAAACATAGAAGGTGTTAGCTATTATTTACTACGTTGCACAAAAGAGAGGAATAAGCTAACACGGCCTGAAACAAATGATGGAATGTTATTTCCCACATGTGAGTTTGAATTTAAAATTATATATATATACATTGTGTACATGTGTACATTACCTTAAAAACATTAAATATATATTGTACAAACCTTGAGCACGCAAATGTTGTACACATGCACATGTATTACCTTAGGTTCATGTTTACCATGCAGGTTCTGTTGTTGTGCAAGGGATATATCTAAAACAAGTCAAAGTTGTTCAACATGGGATTCATTTTGTGGACTATCAAGTTGATAACAAGGTATATCAATATAGTCACCTTATAATTGCTACCGCCCTACATCTTCATGCAGTTCCACATGCACGCGGATGAAAAAAATGGAGACTAGATAGTGATGACCATCAAAAAAATTTACATGTTATTCAAGAGCGGGTTGAACCAGAATGTTTGAGTTAGATTATATCCATGATTTTCAAGTTCACTTGTACATGTACATACATGTTCAAGATGAGAACTTATAGTAACTTGTTTGAACTCTGGATTGTTTTAGTTACTTATAATATATGTTGATGACAAGTGTTTTAAATTTGGTTGGACACAAATTAGGGGTTGAAATACATTGAGAACCTTAAATTGAGTAGATATTTCCAATTATATATTTGTTCCATGGAATTCAAGTAATTTTTATGTACATAATGTGCAAACCATGTCATAAAAAAATTCATTGGAAGAGTGATGGTGGGAGTAGAAGAAAATTTAGTGTTAGTTTCAATGATCCCCCAAATCTAGCATGTTTATTTATTTATATCTTCAATAATGTTGTATTTATGTATATAGTTGTATATATTTAATCAAGATGGTTAATATTATAGTTAATTAATTTTTTCTCATGCCCTAAAAAAATTAGCAAGTGATTGCATGTCCCCTTAAAATCCATCCTCTTAGGCCCCTTCACTCATCTCCTACATACATTTTAAAAATTTAGGCAAGTTTAATTTATTTTAGGTAGACCTTGCAACTACTTGGCATGATTGTGACTACTTGGGCATTTAACATGTGACAACATGTTAAACACCATAAACACCCTAGGATAATAAATATGAAAATAATTAGGTTTTAAATCCAATTCAAACTCTATTTCAAGTGGATTGAGGGAGTGGAGGGGTTTTGAGGTGGGGGTATTTCAAGTGGTTTCTTTTCAAGTGGGGGTTGAATATTTTATAAAAAATCTTCTAATAAAAATGTATACTCTAGTAATTTCTCTATTGAAATGTAACATGTTAAATATTATTGCAATGATCTAAATTTAAATAATTTTTTAATTTAAATTATGAACTTCATTGAATCATTGCATCATATTGGAGATTATTCTCAAGTCATAACATGGACACATGATTTCATCTTCCTATTTCCTATTAGGCATATTCCTAGGACAAAACCCTATATTTATATAGATCAATTTGAGGCTTCTCTTGTGAAAAATATATATTTATCTAGATATATATTAATAAGGAAGAGGGCTTTGATCATTTATAACAACTTTCATGTTAGTGATGATAAGAATAGGAATTTGAAACTCCTTAAGAAAGATACCAATTGTTTACCTTAGTTCTTATTCATGTTCCCTAAATACTAGTTCTTTACCATAGTTCTTATTCATGTTCCCTAAATACTAGTTTAAATGAATCAAGTGGTAATCGAACAAGTTATTTCATTGTGGAGTTTGTTGTTATTTAATGTATAGATATGCAACATATCTAGTAATTTTAGAATTTTGTTACAAGTCAAAAAGATAATAGAGGTATAATTTGAATTGAATTTTCTTAATGTTTCAAAGAATAAAATTTATTTGTTTATTTGTTCTTACTTTCTATCAAGATTTTAATTTCATCATTTTTATCAAATTTTAAAACTAGAAGAACATGTCCTTGAAATTAATAAATTATACGCTCAAGTAAATACACTCGTTTATAAAATATCATTAATTTACTTGAGCTTGGGAGTCATTTATTTTATAATTTTTGATTGCTTACTATAATTTATTCAATGGGCATGCATGTGCAAAATATTTATTGTGATCAACATGAATGAACTTAATTATAAAGTGGTATTTATTTCCTAAAATTCTACTCTAGAGAGATCAAATGTATATATCATATAAGGAAATGTAAGTTGTAAGAGATCATCAAATAAGCAAATGTATGTATATTGAATATAAGCAAATGTATACATATATCATATAAACATGTAAACATATCAATATTGATCAATGTATAAACATGTAACATGTTATAAGAAAAGTGCCAAATGTATGTATATCATAAAAGCAAATGTAAGTTAGAGATCATCAAATGTGGAATACTAAAGATCATCATATAAGGAAATGTCGAATACTAAAAATCATCATATATAGAAAATGTAAGTTAGAGATAATGAAATGTCAAATACTAGAAAGATCATCATATAAGCAAATACATGTAGTAACGATCATAAATCTAATGTAGGGCCTAATATGAATGTTGACTCCTAGTCGAACGACCATCTGAATGAGAATGGTCCTGCTCTGATGGATGTGCTAAGCCCTGCAAATAAAATGGTGTACAAAACGTGTTAAATACATATAATTTATATTAAATATGTATCTAGATCTATGCATACATATTCATGTACATATACACATGTATATATAAAAATTTAAAACTCACATGTCCACTAGCATCAGATTCATCCACAGAGTCACGTCGATGTGCACGATCTGGAACAAGGCTAGGAGTGACATTAGGTATGTCCACCTACAAATATATAAATTCATATATATCAGTACATGAATATCTAGTTATTAAAACTAAAATTTAAAAATAATTATAAAGGAATTGAAACATGCATATGCACACATACATGCACATCATTTGATATAGGATGACCTGAGTCCTTTGAAACGGTCGCCTCCACCATATCAACTATACGGTCAAGTGACGAACCAATATCTGCATCCATCTGATCTATCTCATGTCGTGCCAGAAATGATGAGTGGAGAGGACTATGTAGGTGAGATGGCATCGATGATAACGAACCAGCACCAACCAACATCTCACTAAAACCCATAGTCTATGTAGCTATCGAATGATCAGATGGTGGATCCTGACGTGCACTAGTGTTGGGTTGAGAGTGATGGGATCCTAGAAGTGAACGACCTCCACGTGCCAAATGATCTCTAACATGCTCTATACCGATCTCATAGTCTGATGCAATGAAGGCATATGCCTCCAAGAGTTCCTCAACCAAACAATGTAGAGTCCTGCGTGCCATATCTCCTGTAAGTGCCTGAAGCTCTGTGGGAGTAGGGATGCCCGCTGCTGTGAAAGGATCCATGGTGGTCCACTATGCTGAAGATGGCGTGGGTTGGGGACATCTAGACATCAAATACTGACCTACACGATCAACAAATATCCTAGTGGTGGCAACTGCAATGTCACCTACAGTATCAATTGCTTCATTCTGGGAAGCAATGAAAACCTCATATGTTATGGGGGCTAGAGCTGGGGTAAGAACATGAGAGCTCTCACCAACCAATACCCTAAACATTCGGGTCAGTCTATCTGCTCGACGATAAGTGGGTTTTTCATCAATCCTGCCACGCCCCTGACCAGCATATGGTGGAATGTCCAGGTAGTTGACTTTGAGGCCCAAATGGACCTCAACATACAACTGCTGAAGAAAATATAATGGAATCTGGTCATTGTTTGGGTATTGACCATGTGCTACGAGAAATCGTGGGTAGATCAATGAGGCCATAGCACGATCGACACATCTAGTGACCTGGTATCCCCTAACCTTACTTGCACTTTGATAAAATAGAAAACAATTGGTTTTTATCATTTCTTTGGTCACACTATCCTATATTTGTTTAAGGGGAACCTCATCATGTACTTCTTCCTGCATGTGGGAAAGAATAGCAGCTACTCTATCTAGAGAAAATGCACTAGTCCTCTCAAGTTCATCTCTATGTTTTTCAAGACTATGCAATATTGACATGCATGGTTCAGAATATATCCCTGGGTTTGGACTTTGCGCTAATGAGTCTTTCAATTTATTAATCTCATTAGTTGTATTTGCAAACAAAGATTCTGGAGGTGGAACATCTGCATTATCCATGTTATGTATGTATGTATGTGTACCTAAAGGAGCAATGAGACCTTAGTTTAAATAATATATCTAGATATAAGGAATAGAAATCTAAAACAGTTCTAATAATTCATCTACTCATCAATTTAATATTTCGATACCATTAACAAAAAACATGTTCAACATCTATCATAGTTTTTAATAATCAAAACATTCACATTACTAGATTGCACAAAAAACATAATCTAAAACAATTCTAAAATTTAAATTTACAAGTGTGCGTGTGCACTCTAGTACAAAATGTGTCATTAAAGACAGTTTAAAAAACATTGATAAAGGTTGCATCTAAGATTTATTTCCTACAACTAGTAATAAAGGGAAACCATCATTACTTAACATTGGTGGTCATGTAAAATCAATTTAGTCATTATTGAAGGCACAAATAAGAGAAAAAAATGAGACAAATGATAAGCTTGTAAATATGATTTCTAAACTATGGAAGGACAACATTAGTGCTTCCCAAAAAAAATCTACTTCATGAAAATATAATCATTTGAAATTGGATGGAAGAATCTTAATGCTTAAAGCTATGATCTGATACATTCTATTCTATATGATATCATGTTTATTGATCCTCTTGAAGATCTCTCAAGATTTAGATAAAACAATAAAGAAATTATTATGGGGTGGTTTTATATGAAAGTAAGTGTATTCCTCTTATTAAATGGGACACTATATGTCTTCCCAAAGGTCTTGATGGCTCATGAATTAAAGTCTTATCAAAATGGAAATACATGATTAATTACCTATTTAGAATTATATGAATGTAAATATATCATAGAAGATATCTAGAGTGGTTATATGCTTAATTATTTGAACCATGTGGGTTATTCAAGTGGCTTATAGTGGACTTAGAATAATTTTGATTTGGCTCCCATTCCACATAAAATCAAAAGGATTTTAACATGGATGAATTTCATCAGTAAAAAAATTATATACCACATAGGACAATTATTTAATATTATATAAACTATTTAGCCATAATAAAAATAAAAATGTTGAACATGAAAGGGAAAATGTTGCAAAACGTTATGAAACACCTATTGAAAAGAGTAACATCATAGAAAAATAAGAATTCAAATTTAGAAATATTTTTGAATAATGTAGAAATGAACCCCATGATATTAAAATTATACTCCATGATCCAATTGTTGATAATATTAATAAAATTGATAACACACATAAAAAAATGAAAGTCATTGTATCTCCAAGTTACTTAAGAAGAGAGAGGACCTTTTTGAATAAAAATGATATCCCATATTCAAAATTTTCTAATGAGCTGGATAAAATTGTAATAATTCTGGAACCCAAAAATGGTTACTTAAAATTGATGAGAACATAAGATAAAGTCTTAAATGAAAGAGATCATCATGAACCATTCAATTTTGAGCTTCAAAAATTTTCAATGAATACTTTTTTAAAATTACTAAAGTTGTAAAAAATAAGACCTTTACAAAATAAATTAAATATTTAGGCAATCAAAATTTCTAATTAAAATAAAATTATTATTAAAATATTTTTTAATTCTCTCAATTCTATTAGGATTACTAGTAAGTAGAAAGATAAAAGAGCTACTTGTAGAGTAATAAAAACCTCAATAGTAAGAAATAAATTAAGAAAGGTTTGATTAATGAGGCAAACTAATCTTCACTTAAGCATAAATTGTAAAATATTGTGAAAAGCACTAGCAATAAGATCAAGACTAGATAGTCCTATTGAAAATGGTACTTGAGATTTTAATGGTAGGATTCCATGAGTTCATAAAAAGCTAATTAATAACACAAATGATGAAATTGAATGATTTTGGCACTTTAACTCTAGAGTATCACTCAATGTAAAGGATGTTTTAAAATAAAAAATTGGTGATCAAGACCACACACCACATATTAAACATTAATTGGAATGTAGCCAAACAAAATTGTGTAAAATTTCTTGAAAAATATATTCATTTAAAAATATCACAAAGGGAATTTGAATCTTGTAAGCCTTTTTATTGTATGCCTCTTAAAATTTCTAATACATATTGTAAGTACGACATGTAGTTTTTATCTATCATGAACTATTATGTAATATTAATTATACTTTGTATACTAACCAAATTTTACAAGAGTGTGGTACAATTAAAATACCAAATTTATCCAAGGACTTATTAGATTTATTTTAATGTGTTAGATACAATGATTGTAGTTTTTGTAAAAATGTGTTTAAATGAGAAGCATTTACAATGCGGTGGGTTATCAAAGTTTATATCATGTATCCATGATGGAAGAAAAATGATCTGGGAAATAAAATGTTTGAGAAAAAGAGATATGAGATAGTAAAATACAATTTGAAGAGTGGAGGTGAAGATTCTAGATGTGAGTTGGTCACAAGAGAAGCACTGCTAATTTTATTTCTTTGTGGAGACATATGATATAGTTCTTAAGGTGGCATCTAATATAATTTATATAATTTTAAGTAATGATTCTTAATCTTCCAATATATTTTTTGTAATAAATGTTAAGTTGTAGTTGATGTCAATTTTATTTTGCTTAACGTTTTTTAATATTTAAATGTAGGTGTTTTGGAGAATTTAAATATATTGTATATGACGATTGTGATCAAGAGGTTAAATAATTTATCTTTCATCATGGATACTTTCAATATAATTTGGATACAATTTAAAAACATCTATTAAATCAACATTTTGAGGAGATATTATATTTTTTATATTTAATTTTAAAAAAGTGTGTTTCTTGGAAATTTTAAAATTTGGTAATGATGTTACCAAAATATCTATGAAATATGTTTGCGAATTAAAATTGTGCTATTGAGGCCTTGATAAATAAATGGTATTCTTGTATTATCAATATTTGATGTTTAAAATTTTGGTCAAGCTATATTTGATTGATAAGGTTGTGAGAAGATCTTGCTTATGCTTGAATACAAAAATGGATTGTATACCTTCCTTGTTTAACTCTCTTTTCCTTCTTTGTCCATTGGAATTGCATATGGAATTTTTTCATGTGATTTTATGGTTATTTGATTGGTGTGTCCCATCCACTTTGTTTGTGGTTTTCTTATGGGCACTATTGCATTACTATTCAATTAAATCAGGTTATCAAATGGAAAATTTAATATTAAATTCCTTAGGTTGGCTTTCTAGATTGTGTTAGGGAAATCATGCCTCCCAAAAGCTAGTGCATTTTCCTTAGATGAAATTTCACATGAGAATACTTATAGGATATAGACAAGTCACACATTTGTCTTTACATATCTATCTCTAAGGTTTCTACTATGCATGTCTACTAAATAATCTTCCAATCACCTATTACTCAACTATTCATATTCTTCTAAGTTCTAGAATTAGCATTGTTGTGAGTTAGAATGGTCTAATTCCCTCTCACAATATCTCTTATCTCTATTTATCAATTGGGAATTTATGCTTATCATTTAATTCCACTTGGGATAGAATATGGAAGGCTAGCCCATTTAAGATGAGTTAGAATTTATGGAAAGAAATAAATTGATGAATATTTAATGATAGGGACATCCCATTTAATTCTTTACAAAATAAAATTGAAATCATCATTTATGAGAATATTTCAACCAAATTTAGAATGGTTTCACATAGAGCAATTGAGTTCACTAGCTAGGACAATAGGATGACAAATAACTAGTTAGGTTTCAGTCTCCTATTGGGTTTCTCCTATTGCTTGAGTAAGGTGGGTATGATGGAAATCAGATGGTTGGAACCTCATTTTGGAAGATAATAAATAAATGTGGATGGGGCTTGCAAAGGTAATTCAACTCCAATTTGGGTTGGTTCTATAATAAAAAATGACAAAGGTAATCTCCTTTGAGTTGTATCTAAGATACTCCACCCATCCACACACAATGAGGTTGAGTTAGATGACTTATTTGAGGGGATGAGATTGTGCCAACATATCATTAAAGTTGTGGGTATTGAAGGAAAACCCCAAATTCTAATTAATTTTTCTCTTTTAGAAGATCACCAATTATAGGCTTAGCTCAAAGTTACAAAAAAATATTGTTATTTTTGGATTTTATGAGGCCCTTCTTGATTAGAAAAATATGCAAAGAGGCCAATACACATAGGTGTAACACATGATCTATCAAAATGATATGTGAAGTAAGTGAAATATTTTTTTGGATCAATCAAAGTGATATATGTAAATCACTTTTTTCAATGTGAAAACATATTCATATTTATATGCTATATTTTTCAACCAACCAAAAAATTTATGAAATGGACGTTACTTCATTACCTAGACCAATTATAGAGTTAAACACTATTGTATAATTGGTGTTTCATCTATCAACTTTGCACTAGATCTAAAGTATATTTCATCTAAATTCTCATGCATCCTAATAAGTTTCATATATATTGAACACCACTCTTTTTATGCATCCTAATTAGCCAATAAAATATATGTGAATTTTAAACTTTTGATGCACAATTATTTGACTATATGTAATATGCTAACCAAATATGATGCTCCTACTACTTCCATATATAATCTAAAATTAACCTTGCACAAATCTCTAGAATAAGTGCATGATTATCACTAGTTTAAAATAATACCAAGTTTCAAGGTCTTTCTATCTTCCTTTGTATTTTTGGTTGGATTAATGAATGTTATATGTACATAAATATTTCAATTTGAGTGGAGTTATAGTATTGTGATTCAATTTTTTAACTACATGAAGTTTTACATTTTCCCTTTTTTTTCTCCAAATTCTTCTTAAATCCATACCTTGAATAAATGTTTCATGATCTAATTAAATTGGAAAAGATGATATATCTTCATCTATGGAGTTCAATTTATTAGTTTCATGAAGTTGTATCATTTATTATCTTTTCTTTGAATTCTCAACTTCATACTCTTTTGATATTTGAGTCTTTGATTATTTTCTTGGTGTTATGTTGAATTCTATACCAATCAAATACAATTATTCAAAATAATCAAAACAAAATTATTTTCAATTATCAAAAACAAATTAAAAACATGGAATCAATTATTCAAATTATTAAAAATATAGTATAACAAGAAAGTTAGATTAGAAACCAACTTTGGTATATCAAAAATTATGGTTAAGACATGGTGATTAGATGATGATGGAAAAAATGGGGGTTTTGGAACAGGGTATGGATACCCATCAAAGAATTTAAATTCAACAGCAAATGCAATTAGAAAATTGTTTAACTATGTAAATGGATTTGTTGAAAATGCTTTAGAAACTTTCAAACAAATGCAATTCATGCAAAGCCAAATTCCATGAATTTTGCGCCAAAATGCTAGCTATGGAACAGTGCAACCAACCTAGGAGGACGCGTTGGAGGGTGATGGAGGTTGCTGGAAGGTGAAGGTGTGTGGGCCATGTTTTCGTTTACTTCTTCGCGGGTTCGCTGCACACACTGCACTGTTCGTCGAGCCCTATTCGCTGTGAAAATGACAGGCTTTTTTTTTCTAAA
The DNA here is from genome assembly GCA_007115665.2 of Sequoiadendron giganteum. Lineage (NCBI taxonomy): Eukaryota > Viridiplantae > Streptophyta > Pinopsida > Cupressales > Cupressaceae > Sequoiadendron > Sequoiadendron giganteum. The sequence continues at coordinate 641,817,277 of CM021107.1, forward strand.
TCCCTATTAAGGGGGTTCGACCGAACTCTAGTTCACTCGAACCCCTTTATTTTAATATTTTCACTCATATGTCAATTGGGTTCGAGCGAACATATGGTTCGGTCAAACCCTATGGTTTGACCAAACCAATATAAAGGTTCGGGCGAACACTTTGGTTCGGCCGAACCCCTTGACTTTGTGTAGAGGGAAAAAATGACTTTTCCCTTCCTCCACAAAAGTGTTCACCACTTATGTGGGTTCACCCCATGGTACGATATTATGTATGGTGTTAATTTGATTTTGACATTTATGGATTCCCCTCAGGAATCTCACCGACATGTTGGAAAGAATATATTGAGGTATGGGTCCCAAACATGAGACATCTTGATTTTTCTTGAAATCACATATTTTTAGAAAAATTAATGATTGAAGCCTTGAGGGGTTCCATCTAAAGAGTTTTAATTGAAGAGGGTTAGATAAGACCCCCTTAGATCAAAATCCCTTGGATAGATCCCCTCTAGTCTTAAATCATACCCACAATGGAGTCTCCTTTGCACCTATCAAATGTGTACAAAAACTCACTTTTCTTTACCTTTTGAGGGATCAATTAAAGTCATTTAAAAGTTATGTTTTGTAATTATGTATCCCTTATTATAGGCTTTCCAAAAAGTAAAATTTTAAATATTTTCAATTGTGATATTATATTTATATTTTATTTCTTTTGAATGTTGGTTTCACCAAACATTAATTTATTTGTTTCACACATGAAAAATAAAAAATAGAAAAAAATAATCTAAAAAATATGTGTGCAATAGGTATTGATGTCCTTGTTTCAACAAAAAAGTAAAATAATAATTTCAATACATACCAAACAAGTTATGCATTATGATATACACCTATGTCCAAATTATAATTACTCTAACTTCAAAAATTAATTAAAAAACATGCGACAAAAAATTATGAAAAAATATCCATGCACTAGATATTGATTTTATAAATCTATATTTTAAAGTTTATAATTGTATCCTTTCAAAAAAAAAAATTCATTATGACATAAACATCACTTTAAAAAAAAAATTGTTTACTATTAAGAACAATTTATTAAAAGTTACATAAAAAAATCATAGTTTATTTGTAATTTTTTTCAAATATATTTAAAATCTACACACAAATACTCACAAATCACTAGTTCATATCATCTCAAAATTATCAATGGTTTAGTTTCTACATATTTCATAAAATAAAAATTTGGTAAAAATGTTGATTTCAATGTCCTACTTTGGCCAAAAAGTGGGACACAGTATTGTGGAGTTTGTAGGAACAACATGATATGGAATTCTATATTCTAAAATAAATAAATTTGATTTAATTGGTTTTATTGACAATGATTTTGCAGGGAGCATTGATGATAGGAAGAACACTTCTAGATATTTCTTTCATTGTAGAACATGTGTAGTCTCATGGGCATCAAAGAAGCAACACACTGTGATAGTTTTATCAACTAAAGCATAGCATGTAGCAACCACATCAACAACATGTAAAGTAGTTTGGATGAGGAGAGTATTGATAGATTTATCACAAGCACAAGAGGATTCAACACCAATCTTTTATGACAATAAAGTAACAATTGCATTATCAAAAAATCATGTTTTCACAAGAGGAGAAATCACATTGATACAAGATACCATTTTATTAAAGAGATCATGAATAATGGAGAAATCAATTTAGAGTTTTACAAATCTGAAGATCAGTTAGTAAACATATTTACCAAGGCTTTATGTAAAACTAAGTTTGTATATCTTAGGAATCTCTTAGGCTTATGATAGATAGATAGGTGTAGCATGAGTGACGTGGATGACTAAAGACAACATTGAGGGGTCCTGCTAGTATGTGTTGATACCTTTCTACATTTTGACTGTTTTGTGCCATCCTGGTGCTGGTGAATAATTTTAACTTACCTACTCTAACTATTTTCATATGTGTGTTAATAAGATTATGAATTATAATCACACTGATTTGATGAATGATGTATAAATATATTTGTATGAGAATAAAATAGATTTATATAAATCTTGACTAATTAACTTAAAGATCTTAGGTCAACATTGGGTTATGAGCCAAACTTACCACAAGAATGTGTTGCTCATTGATACGTGTTGGTTAACATATTTTTCTTCTTAACAATTAACTTAAAATGACTCCTTGCCAAAAATAAAGACAAATAAGCAATGAAAAGTTGGAGAGACCACCATTTCATTGTTGATCTTCCTCTGAATTTTGATTAAGGTACAACTCCCTCATAAGATTATTTTTTTATATTTTTAAATTTAAGAAGGTGGGTATACTTTTAACCAAAAACTAGTAAAGGAAAGCTAACGTTTTTTCATAGCCATGATACAAATGTGATTGGGATAAACTTTCAAAAACATCAACTAAAACTTGAAAGATAAACGTCACCAATACTACAACTCAAATATTTAGATATTAGCAATAGATTGACAGATTAAATGGACTTAAACTTTACTTCTTCCTAAAGAAAATGAATGTAACGCAATAGAATACATCCACAAAGAGAAGTAATGTTTTGGTATTTATCAAGTCTTAAAGACATTCATAAAAACTTAGCATCACACTCAGATTTCATATGCACATAGACAATAAAATTCTTCAGAAACAAGAAAAGTGATGAATGATCCTTCTTTGATATATTCTCACTCTTACATTAAAGTGTAATGGGGATCAAAAACTTGAACCCTCAAATTTCCTTTTAATTGCATATTTTTTATATTATCATTCTTGGGCCATTTTAGTTATTGTAATTGCCATCTTTAAAGTGGGAGTTTCATAAATTATTACCAAAATTCTTTTTTAGCGAATCTCTATAAGTATTTATGAACTTGGGTAAAAACACAAACTTGTGTCACACTTTATTAAAGAATCGGCCAAGAGCAAAAAAAAATTAAACTTTGAGCGCATAAAAGTGGTCTTTATGTTTTGAATTTCAAAAATGATGTAAATTAATGAAATGTAGAACTTTTGATGAAGTTTATTCCTGTAATTTTTCATTTAAAAAAAAATTGTTTTCATTATGTTTTTATCAATTTAAGGACAAATTTTGGAAAGCTGAAAATTTAAGAAAAAAGTGACTTCATGGGCCATCAAGAAAAACAAATTGAAAAAAACTTCATTTCTCCCTAATTTTTTTTCTCCAAATAGGTAACTTCAATATCTTGTGCATGGAAAAAAATTCATAGAAAGGATTTCTACTGAAAGGGTTTCGATCGAAACCCTTTCTATAGAAACCCCACACATAAAATAAGCCAATTTGAAAGCCACATGGTTTCAGGCGAAACCTATTCGGCCGAAAATAGTTCACTTGGAACTATTTATTTGGCTGAAAGTGTGACATGGGTTTGTGCTTTTACCCACCTCTTAAAAAACATCATAATTAAATTACACATATCAAATTGAGTTTAATGAGCTGATATATCACCACTCCATCTGTGTAAGCCTCATGGCTCTTCATACATTTGAAAAACCTACAACTCTTAATCTATGCATTTAATTACACATCCACTTAGGATCATATGCATGCAAGAAGATTTAGTTCAAATATTTTACACTGACACCAAAACTCATTCCACCATAAATCTATCAACTTCATCACATCATTCAGTGCTCCATATTTATTTGAATAATTTTGATGACGTACTTACCCACTAGTTGTTGAGGAACTCTCCCCATGGATTATCTTTTGAAAATAACCATTTCTTTCCTCTATAAATTCAAAGGAGTTGCATTCCATTATTCACATCTCAATATTACTCTCAAAATGTTGAGCACTTTGAGTGATGCATCCTTGAAAGGAGATTTCCTCATTATCAAAGGCATGTAGTGTAGTTCTATGTGGTGGTTGGTGGCTAACCACTTGAGAGAGGTTTTCCTCATATGGAATGAAGTTGAAGGAGTGATCAAATGAATCATAGGAGATAATTTCCCAACTCAAGTTCTTGTCCATAACTCTGCACTCCTGGAACGGTTCATATACAACATAATTCATGTTGAAAAAAGAGGTGTTTCTTAGCTTAATACTCTGTAAAACTTTAAGATTGTTGATCTAAATAAGCTTTTCCTTTTGTTACAAATTATTTGTGGGTGATTATCTTGATTAATCCATTTTAATATTATAGAATGTAGACAGAAGTTGATGGAAGAACAGACAGGATAATAGAAAGATTACACAAGATGTACCGTGGAGAAACCCTTTCGGGAAAAAACTCCACCAATCTTCTTCACAACCTGCAATAACAACTGATAATAACTCTCTTCAACTTGCTTGAGATAAATAGGATTTAATCAACTTTGTAAACTCCAAATGAGTTACAATTACAATGCTCAATCCCTAACCCTAAAAGGTACGCCTATCTCTTGCAAGTAGAGTTCTATCGTGAAGAACAATGCCAAATCATCTCCTTCATCCATTTGGGCGTCCCAAACTGAAGTCATAACTCAACCTTTATTCTGTAAATATCTTAAGGCTTCATCCTCAAATTTGGCACCCACAAGAGGGCCCCACTTAACTAAGCCTTCAAAAATATCTCAACATGTGAAGGAGCTAATTCCAAGAAGCCAACTTGGGCTCCCAAGGTGGGTCCAAGTTAATTCTTGTTAACTGAAACATTTCTCAACACCATTCATGCAAAACAATGTGCATGCATGATCCTCCATCTGTTAACTGAAAGTAGTCCTTGTTATCTGTCATGCATTCCAAGTTAACCGAAGTCAACTAACATTCAACTAAAACTAACTGAAGATAACTGAACTATAACTAAACTGAACTGAACTAAACTAAACTAAACTAAACTAAACTGATTCTGAATTGAATTGAACTGAATTGAACTGAACTAAACTGAACTTAACTTAACTTAACTTAACTTAACTGAACTTCATGCATGCAAACATCAAACCCTAACTCGTAGGATCTTTACATGCATTCAGAAGTGTTATCTCTTACTCCGAATAGTTAACTGAACTCAAGGTGAGTTATCACCTACCATATGTGCACCCATGTGCTCCTATTTTGTAAGAGCTAATTCCAAGGCGTCCACACATGCTTTTACATTTAGAATTAATTACAAATGTCAATTAACATGATTATTTCATCAAATATTAATCTCTTCCTAATCCTAGTGTTGTTGAACACATTCCAAGGACTTAGGAGATACATGAAATAAATAATGTTTAGGATTGCAATTAAATGGCATCCTATTTCCAACATTCTCCCACTTGACATTATACATTGCAATTATTATAAACAAGGAATAATAAAACAAGTACAAGACTCAAGGCCAATGGCCTTCTTGCACCAACTAATCAATCCATGCTAACTTCAAATGCAACCTACATAATCATGAAGCTTCCAAGAAAATGATTAAAACCAAGAGAACTTATCTGTATGGTTTCATAAGATAATCTGTAACATTAATTAAAGTGTTAAAAATTTCTCAATTAATACCTACCCATTATCAACCAAACCAATACCTTTCCCAAGTCTTTGTTTCCAAACTACCTCTTTGGAGGTATGCTAAACCATCGAGTGTGTTGAACCAAGGTGTAGGCTCCTCGGTCTTTTCTGTTGAAAAAAAAAAAACTTTTCTTACAAGTAACCATTCCAACAAATATCTCTTACCAAAAGAGAATTCCAGCCTCACCTATTTCTCCAAGTATCCATGAGGACCTGTAACCAACCAATCCATGCTAAACTCCAAATGCAACACATCACTTTCATGAAGTAATCTAGCAAATGATTAATATAACCAATACTTAAGAGAACTACACAAGATCAATATCAAAGCTCCAACCTTGAACATTAACATGACATCCATGATCTAACCATCTCCTCCTCGGAGATTACATGCACCATAACATATATATATATATATATACATCCTAGTCTCAAGAGAACATGTAATATGCCAAAACTCTAATCTAGAATTAAGAGTAAAGCATGACATAATAGCAACCACTCTAAACCAAGAACAAACCATATCCCCAATCACATGAAGATAACCTTACCAATGATGCATCCAAGTCACTGCCAACAACTCCCATTGAACCGTGGTATTGAGTTACACATGGCATTGCGACTAACATCATCTCCATGAAGATTACTCTGAAACATGAAGCAAAGAGTTATCACAAACACTATTAGCTAAAATAACCAATGCATCATTACTATCATTCGAGGACTCCTCTGTAGAAGAATCAGAACTTTCCTTCTTGTTCTTACAATCCTTCTTCACATGTCTCGATTTCCCACAGTTCCAACACTTTACCTTACTTCATCCTTTTGACTTACCCTTCCCTTCCTTGTTTCCCTTAGGTTCCTTTTTCTTAGGCCTACCTTTTACAAACAAGGCATCTTGGATATCCTCCTTAGACTTCCTCCTCATCTCCTCTAATAGGAGAGTAGGAATTATATTGTCCATCTTTGGATCTACACCAGTACCACTAATAACAACTATTAAATTTTCCCAAGAATCTGGTAAAGAACAAAGTAACAAAATGCATTTATTCTCGTCTTCTAGCTTTACATCTACAGATGCTAACTGACTGAGAATTAAATTGAAAGCATTTAAATGTTGTGCAATAGATTCACCATCTTTTATTTTTAATGAATACAACTTCCTTTTCAGATACAACTTATTGGTGAGACTCTTAGTTTGATAAATATCCCCTATTCTCTTCCACAATTTATATGCAGTATTTTCATCTGAAACATTCAAGAGAACCGCATCAGCAAGACATAACCTAATTGTTCCTCTTGCCTTCTTATCTAACTTCGCCCAATCCTCATCTGAAATAGTTGTAGGTGTCTTTGTCTCATTATTAACCGCTAACCACTGATCTCTTTCTTCAAGAAGATATTCCATTTTTAATTTCCATATTTCATAGTTAGAACCATTGAACCTTTCAATTTCTAACAAAGAATTCATTGTAAAAAAACTTAATTCCAAAATCAGCAAATAACAAAAATAATAAAAGCTCCCACTAAGCCAAAAAACCTCCAATCTTTTAAGAGAAAGGTGTCCCAATAGTCTACCCAACCTCAGCTCTGATACCATTTGGGCATCCCAAACTGAAGTCATAACTCAACCTTTATTCTGTAAATATCTTAACGCTTCATCCTCAAAGTTGGAACCCAAAAGAGGGCCCCACTTAACTAAGCCTTCAGAAATATCTCAACATGCAAAGGAGCTAATTCCAAGAAGCCAACTTGGGTGCCCAAGGTGGGTCCATGTTTATTTTTGTTAACTGAAACATTTCTCAACACCATTCATGCAAAATAATGTTCATGCATGATCCTCCATCTGTTAACTATAAGTAGTCCCTGTTATCTGTCATGCAACTCAAGTTATTAGCCATGCATTCCAAGTTAACTGAAGTCAACTAACATTCAACTAAAACTAACTGAAGATAATTGAACCATAATTGAACTGAACTGAACTGAACTGAACTGAACTGAACTGAACTGAACTGAACTGAACTGAATTGAACTGAACTGAACTGAACCGAACTGAACTGAACTGAACTAAACTGAACTGAACTGGACTGAACTGAACTGAACTAAACTAAACTAAACTGATTCTGAACTGAACTTAACTTAACTTAACTAAATTGAACTTCATGCATGCAAACATCAAACCCTAACTCCTAGGATCTTTACATGCATTCAAAAGTGTTATCTCTTACTCCAAATAGTTAACTGAACTCAAGGTGAGTTGTCACCTACCATATGTGCACCGATGTGCTCCTATTTTGTAGGAGCTAATTCCAAGGAATCCACACATGCTTTTAACATTTAGAAATAATTACAAATGTCAATTAACATGATTATTTCATCAAATATTAATCTCTTCCTAATCCTAGTGTTGTTGAACACATTCCAAGGACTTAGGAGATACATGAAATAAATAATGTTTAGGATTGCAATTAAATAATGTTTAGGAAAAGAGGTGTTTTCTTAGCTTAATACTTTGTAAAACTTTAAGATTGCTGATCTAAATAAACTTTTCCTTTTGTTACAAATTCTTTGTGGGTGATTATCTTGATTAATCCATTTTACTTGTTCTTGATGGAAAATTTGAATGGGGTGCTAGAGTTGTTAAAATATTGGTGAAGCTGATGTACATAGGCAGTGTTGTTCAAATTTTCCTTGGGGTGCTTGAATGAATACTCATGAGAAGGCATGGTTGGAGATGGCATCTACATTGCTACAACCCTTAAGAAGAAAGGAATCAAACAAGATGTTGCTCTCTTGTGCATGGGGCTTAGGAGGAGTGTGATGGGAAATTTTTCTTATTATGTAGAGTTTCATGAATTTTTTTTCTCTCCTACATAGATTGAGAGGATTCAAGAGGTTGTGGAGGAAATCTATATTTTGATTTTCACTCTATGTGCATAAAAATCGTGTAATCATTTATTTTAATATATAATATAATATTTTTTTCTTATATGTTCAACCGCTTCCTATATTTATGTCTACCTCTAAAACATAAACATAAACACAAATGTCCATGATATCTCAAACATAAACAGGTCTATCTCTGAAACATAAATATAAACACAAATTTCCATGATATCTCAAACATAAACATGTCTCTCTCAACATAAATATAAACATAATTTCCATGTGATCTATCTAAAACATAACACGTCTATCTATAAAACATAAAAATAAACTAGGTGGTGTGGTCATCATTTCAACTCCTAGTTGATTAACCATCCTTGTGTGAATCATGCTTTGATAAATACATCTAGTCCTATGTAAAAATGTGTAATTAAATTATAATATATATACACTTGAACTTCCTACATACATATATATACATATATACATATATACATAAACATGAAACTTAACTCACCTATCCACTGACATGGTCAAGTGAAGCATGCATGCATAAATACTCGACCCTCAAACTAGGAGTAACATGAACTACCTCTTTTTACACATGTGTGTGCATGTAAAAAAGGAGTTTAATTTCAAATAAAAGTTATAAATGTGTTAAGACTACAAGTATAAATTTAACTTAAAAAACAAAAAAATATATACATACCTATGTCATACCAGCATCCTACATGTCAGGTGCATCTCATACATTGATGATGGAATCCACCAACTAGTCTATAGTTCTATCCTTGAATAGTTGTACCAATGATGCGTGTAGTTGCCTATGTAAGTGAGATGGCATAAAAGAGAGCATCTCCATAAAACCTAGATCTTCCATAGTCTAGTCAAGTGAATCTATAAATGTGCAAGCACATGTAGCAAAAAATAGATCAATAGGTGGGTGTGCCTATGCAATAGTGAAAGAATGACAGTATGTGTCTCATATGCCCCAATAGAGGATCTAGTTGTACGATTGCTATCAAAATACAATGAGTGAGCTACATGACTCTCAACATATCCACACATGCGACCCATATATGAACTAGCATCTACTAAAGAGATCTCCAACTATGATGGAATTGCATGGTATGCTGTCATCAGGTTAGATAATTTATGACCTATTTCCATATAAATCTATCAATCACCTATAATGCAGTCTATATCATCGAAAAATGGGATTCCTACCATAAAATAGGAATCTGACTAAACATGTGACCTATGTGGATGCCTCCTCAAGTATCACTTCACATGATCTACAAATATACTTTGAGCCTACAATGCAATCTCATAAATAATGTCAACTTGTGCTCATTCAGAAGTAATAAAAACCTAATCACCAATAAGGCTTAGGGATGGAGTGACAACAAGCATCCTCTCCCCAACCAAAGTCCTAAAATAAGGACGTTGTTGATTTGCATGATGATAAGCATCCCTATCACAAACCCTACTATGGCCCTACCCCAATCGAGGTGGAAAACCCAAATAGTTCGCGTTGAGGCCTAAATGAACCTCAACGTATAATCAATGTACAAAATATAATGGAATTTGGTCATTATTTGGATAATGAATATGTGAAAAAATAAATCAAGGATGAATTAATGGGGTCATCCTAGGGCATATGCACCTAGTCACCTAATACGCCCTCACTTGAGTTTTGGTTACATATTATGGAAAATATTCTATTTTGGTAGAATTTTATTTTGACACTCATAGTTGGACTGTAGTCAAAGGAACATCACCAAATTCTTTTTACCACATTTGGGCAAGAATGATTACTAAATTCTCACTAGAATATGTATGCACCTAGGACCTTCCATTTGTTGCTAGAGTGATCTAACAACTAAGCTATTAGCCCCACTTTGGCTAGCCCATCATCGATCTAGGCGTGGCTTATTTCTAACACCACTCATTAAGCTAGACTACTAGTGCTCATCGCTACTAGCTTGGCTCTAATACTAGTTGTTGAGTTATTGCTCATATGAACTAGTTAGGACTCGAACCTTGGACCTTCCATTTACCATTGGAGTGCTCTACCAACTAAGCTATTGGCCCATCTTCGGCCAGCCCATCATCGATCTGAGTGTGGCTTATTTCCAACACCCCCCTTAAGCCACACTACGAGTGCTTGGGGCTCCTATCTCGACTTTGATACCATGTAGGAGTTAATGGTGAACTCCTAAACACCCCAAGGTAACCTACAAGACAACAAGAACTTCCAAAAGAGAGAAATGGAAAAAATATCATGTTATGATTATGAATGAAAGATTGCCAGGAACTAAGGAACCAAAACCCTAGATGAGGGTTTGGTGAAAGCGATGGAAGAATGGAGTTTGGTGAACTTACAAGAACCCTAGGAGGATGGTGTGAAGCTAATAGAAACATCTCTACACCCCTGCAAAGAACAAGCTGAGAGATGGGAGTAATTAGCCTTTAGGGAAGATTAAGGGCTAAGGGAAGAGAAGGAGCATTGCACCAAGATTGTCTTGGGAGATTGAAAAGGAGATGATAGTAGGGTTGGCCAGGAGAACCAAGGGTACCTAAACAAGCCTTAGGACCTATAGGTTAAGGTGGTGGAGTGTGACACCACTAGGATCTTCCAAGGGAGACTCAGAGCATGGAACATTGATTATTCCATCCAACCCTACCCTATCAGATTGGTATCAGAGCAAGTTAAAGATTTGGGTTAGAACTTGTATGTCATACCTTGAATCCAGTGGTTCCGCAACCATGGTGATAAACATTGAGTTGGCAAAGAAGGTTGAAGATCAGGAGGAATATAATAGGAGGTTGAGAGAAACATTGGCACAACTTGAGGAAGCATTGAACAATGTGCAAATCAAGGCCGATGAGGTTAGTGATAGATTGGATGGTAGGGAACCAAAGAGTGAAGAGGTTGTAGAGGAAGACAAGACCCCTGAACCTGACCCTGTTCTGCAAGAGGAGCCTTTCTTGAAGGCATTGAAAGCTTTGAGTGGGAAAGCAATTGAAGGTATACAACTGTTTAGTGGCAAATTGGAGGCTGACCTAGTCCTGGATTGGATAGAAGGTATGGAGAACCATTTTGAATGTGATGGAGTCACTGAAGTACAAAAGGTGAAGGTGGGAAAGTCTAGATTGAGAGGATCTGCGTTGACATGGTGGAAATTCATTCAGACAAAGAGGGAAAAGGAAGGCAAGAGGCTTATTTCAACTTGGAAAGATATGGTGGCAAAAGTGAGAGAAGCATACATACCAGATGATTATGAGATTCAGTTACACAAGAAGAGGCAAAGCTTGAGGCAAAGAGACCAAGATGTGAACACTTACATTAAGGAGTTTCAAAAACTTTGTATGAGGTCCAATGTCTCAGAAGATGAAAGTCTCAAAGTGGCTAGGTATCTTAACGGCTTGAAGTGGAACATCCAAGAGGAGATGACTCTTCTAAGTCCAAAGACAGTACACCAATGCTATCAGTTAGCTATTAAGATTGAGGAAAGAAGCAAGAGGAAACATGATCAGGCTTCTAAGAGTAGAGGCAAAGGCAGAGATCAAAGGGATCAAAGAGGACATAGAGGTGGCTACCAAGGTAGAGGAAATGAACAAAGAAGCCAAGGTGAATCTAAACTCACAGAGTATGGGGGTGAAACATCTTCTAGAGGAGGTTATGGAAGAGGTAGAGGTTCTCAAGGAGGATCAAATAGAGGAAGAGGAGCAGGCAGGAGCAATTCATACTTTGCTAATATGAAGTGTTACCATTGTGGACAAGTAGGCCATCCAACTTATAGGTGCTCGGAGAAAGCATCATCATCAAATGCTGAGAAGAGGGAGGCATATGCACAAGAGGACACCATGAGCATAAAATCACCTGAGATCAGTTATATTGAATCTGAAATGGGGGAGAATCTAATGTTTAGGAGAGTGTTGATCAGGCAACCGGTCAAGGAAGAACCAAAACAAAGAAGGGCTCTATTTAGAGTAAGATGCAAAATACTTGGAAAAGTATGCAAGGTCATTGTAGATTCAGGTTCAACAGACTACATCATCTCAGAAGAGGCAGTAAAGAAGCTCAAATTGGAGAAGGTACCCCACACTAACCCCTACAAAGTGACATGGTTAAACAAAGGGCAGAGTGTTCTTGTCAATGAGCAAGTAATGGTGGAGTTTTCTATTGGAGGGTACAAAGATAAGCTAATTTCTGATGTATTACCAATGGATGCATGCCATCTACTGTTGGGCAGACCATGGCAGTATGACAAAAGTGCCATGTATGATGGGAAGGAGAATACTATCTCTTTTAAAAAGGATGGGAAGACTTTTAAGTTGTAGTCACTATCAGAGGAGGATGAAGGACAGTCAAAGACACCAAGTGTCTTGTTAAGTAGTGGCAAGGAGTTCCTTAACAACCTACATCAAGGGGGTGAAGGTTATGTAGTCTTGTTGCAGTCCAAAGAAGAAGATAAGACTGGAAAAACAGTCATACCCGGAGCAGTCCAAAATTTGCTTGAGAAGTATAAGGACATAGTAAGTGATGGTGCACCTGCAACTTTACCTCCTAAAAGGGCCATTAGTCATCAGATTGACTTCATACCTGGAGCATCATTGCCTAACAAAGCAGCTTATAAGCTTACACCGGATCATAAGCTAGAGGTAGCTAGACAAGTGCAAGAGTTATTGGATCAAGGCTTGATTAGGAAGAGCATCAACCCATGTGCAGTACCAGTGGTCTTAGCAACCAAGAAAGGAGGCAAATGGAGGTTATGCACTGACTCTAGAGCAATAAATAGAATCACAATCAGGTATAGGTTCCCTATTCCAAGGATTGAAGACTTGATGGATTGTCTTGGAGGAGCTCAGTACTTCACCAAGTTGGATCTCAAGAGTGGATACCATTAGATCAAAATGAAGGATGGAGATGAGTGGAAGACAACATTTAAGACAACAAATGGGTTGTATGAGTGGAGAGTTATGCCATTTGGCCTCTCTAATGCCCCTAGCACATTCATGAGGCTCATGAATGAAGTACTCAAAGACTTTACAGGGATATTTGTGGTGGTATATCTTGATGATAAACTCATCTTTAGCAAGACAGCAGAAGAACACCTTAAACATCTGGAGATGGTTCTTAGAAGGTTGCAAGAGGAGAAGTTAGCCATCAACCTAGAGAAGTGTGAGTTTTTCAAACAAGAACTTGTATATATGGGTTTTGTAGAGTCTCAAGGATCATTGAAAATGGATCCAAGCAAGGTGGAAGCTATCCTAAACTGGCCTACACCAACCACAGGGATAGAGGTAAGAAGTTTCCATGGATTGGCTCAATTTTATAGGAAATTCATAAGAAACTTTAGTGGCATATGTGCACCAGTATTAGAGACAATCAAGGGTGGTTTGAAACTAAGTTTGTGTGGACTCAAGAAGTTGAGAAAGGTTTTGAGAAACTGAAATAAGAAGTGGCAACTCAACCTATTCTCTTATTACCAAGCTTTGACAATTTGTTTACTGTTGACTGTAATGCTAGTGGAGTTGCAGTAGGAGGAGTGCTTAGTCAAGAAGGCAGGCCCATAGCTTTCTTCAGTGAAAAGCTCAATGAAGCCAAGAAGAAGTACTCTACCTATGATCTAGAACTTTATGCTTTGGTTCAGTCACTTAGGAAGTGGAGGCATTACCTTCTACCCAAGGAGTTTGTGGTCTTTACAGACAGTCAGGCACTTAGTTATATCAACACCCAAGAGAAGTTGAGCAATAGACACTTGAAGTGGATGGAGTACATCCAAGCCTTTACTTTCACCATCAAGCACAAGAAGGGACAAATGAACAAGGTAGCAGATGCATTGAGTAGAAGATTTATGAAAGTGCAAGAGATACAGATCAAGAGCATTGGAATAGAGAGTTTCAAGGATCTCTATGGGGAGGATGAAGATTTCTCAGAGGCCTACAAGGTATGTTCTAACTTTGAGAATCATTTTCATAGCCAATACTCAGAGTATACTTTACAAAGTGGATTGTTGTTTAAAGGGAATCCGTTATCTGTTCCAAGAGGGTCAATGAGAGAAAACCTCATTCAAGAAAAGCATAATGGTAGTCTTAGTGGACATTTTGGCATCAACAAGACATTAGAACTAGTGTAAAGGTTCTACTATTGGCCTAAGTTGTCAAGAGATGTCAGGAGATATGTGGAGCAATGTGTTGTGTGTATGAAAGCCAAGAGAGGAGCTAGTAATGCTGGCCTATATCAACCCCTACCCATTCCTAACAGACCATGGGAGTGTGTGAGCATGGATTTTGTGGTAGGACTCCCTAAGACCAAGATTGGATTTGATAGTGTGTATGTAGTGGTGGACAGATTTAGCAAGATGATTCACTTTATTCCTTGCAAAACCATTCATGATGCTAGCTATATAGCTCACCTTTTCTTTAAGGAAATTTTAAGGATCCATGGATTGCCTTTAAGCATTGTTTCAGACAGGGATGTTAAATTCATGAGTCACTTTTGGAAGACTCTATGGAGCAGATTAGGTACCAACCTGTCTTTTGGATCAGCTTACCATCCTCAGACTGATGGTCAAACAGAGGTGGTTAACAGGGTGTTAGGTAACCTTCTAAGGTGCCTAACTAAGGAATATGGACAGACTTGGGATATGGTAATCTCACAGGCTGAGTATGCCTATAATGATAGTGTAAATCGAACCACAAGGAAGAGTCCTTTTGAGATTGTGTATGGAATGCACCCAAGAGGTGTATGTGAGCTCAGGGATATAGGAGCTATGGAACATAGGAGTGGACATGCAGAAGACTTCACTCAAACCATGAAAGAGATTCAGGAGCAGGTAAAAAGGACAGTCACCGAGGCTACACAAAAACTGAAAGACAAGGTAGATATATCAAGAAAGGATTTGCAATTTGCAGTAGGAGATTATGTCATGGTTCACCTTAAAAAATCAAGGATGTAGAAGGGAATGTAAACCAAGTTGCAAATGAAAAGAGTAGGACCATGCAAGATATTAGCCAAGTATGGGAATAATGTATACAAGGTGGAGTTACCTGCAGATTTGGGAATTTCACCAGTCTTCAATGTAGCAGATTTGATCAAGTACAAGGGATCAGTCAATGATATAGCTCGGACTAGTAGGGAGGTCTTCAAGGAATTCAGCAACATAGCCCTACCTACTAAAGACAAACTACAAGCAGAGAGCATCTTGGAGTCAAGAGTGCATAAATCTACAAGGAAGAGAGTGTACATGGAGCACCTCATCAAGTGGAAGGACAAGCCAGAATCTGAGGCCACATGGGTGGATGAAGCTCAATGCAAGAAGCAGGGCATAGATGTCTCTCTACTCTCTCCTCAAATCCCTTAGCGTTTGTGCAGAGGGGGAGAATGGTGCAGGAGCACCTAGGAAACACCTAGGAAGCACTAGGCAATAGGAAGAAGTCTAGGATGCATTTTGTTTTATTGTATTTCCATAAAGGTCATGTTGACCATTGAGTTTGAGTTAGAGGTTGAATAACATGTCTTGATCAGGAGTGATCAGGAGTGATTAGGAGTGGTCAATAGTTTAAGGAAAACTTACTTTTCCTAGTTCTCTAGAAATTGGCAAAAGTGGTAAAGTGGGATATTTTGCACCTTTACCACAAGACTAATGTAATATCCGACCAAGGGGAGGCATAAATACCTTCATTGGCCTATAAATGGAGTGCCTTGACCTAAGAGAAGGGGGGGATGCATTCGAGTTTGAGCAGAAGTTTCAAAATCAAGAAAACAGTGATTACCTATGTGAATTTCTTGAATTTTTGTTGCTTTAGTTTTGTGTGTTAATGTTTTCATCAGGCACTGTGAGTAGTGTAGGGTGTAGGTTAATTACATTCCAAGCATTGTGTAGGAATAGTAGGAGTTAGTTTTCTTTATTTCAAGCATTCTTTGAATAGCTAGTTCATTTCTTGTAACTATTGTCCTGACTGGCAAACTGTCAAGAATGGAGAACTAGTCCACGTTCCCACTGTACCTGGTGTATGGGATTTTGGCAATTGGGGATAGAATCCATGTTTGTAAATATGGTAGAGTTAGGAGTAGTTAGGAGTTAGGAAAGCACTGTGGAAGACTTCTCCTAGGCGAGCTTGACAGTGCCCGACTAGGAAAGTCAAGAAGTGCAAAGCACTTGGCTTGCAGGGGTGACCTTTCCCTAATAAACCACGTGGTAGAAAGGTAGATGGAAGCCTTGAAAAGGCTTGGAAACAAAGAGGAGACTTCACCAGTCCTTTTGATTGGAGAAAAAGCTAACAGTCCACAGTGAGGTCAGGAAATGGCTCAAAAAGGCCTAAATTGCTAAGTGGTGGTTTATTGCTGTGTACGGACAGTCAAGGGTTAAGACCTTTGGAATCTTGAAGTGGTAGGCATTAGGACCAAGAATCCATAGAAAATATTTGGGGTTCTTTGGAAAAATTAGGAGAGTTACCTCATTCCCTCAGAGTAAAAGACCTATTTTTGGAAGCCTAAAACTAAGGAACCAAAACCCTAGATGAGGGTTTGGTGAAAGCGATGGAAGAATGGAGTTTGGTGAACTTACAAGAACCCTAGGAGGATGGTGTGAAGCTAATAGAAACATCTCTACACCCCTACAAAGAACAAGCTGAGAGATGGGAGTAATTAGCCTTTAGGGAAGATTAAGGGCTAAGGGAAGAGAAGGAGCATTGCACCAAGATTGTCTTGGGAGATTGAAAAGGAGATGATAGTAGGGTTGGTCAGGAGAACTAGGGGTACCTAAACAGCCTTAGGACGTATACGTTAATGTGGTGGAGTGTGACACCAGTAGGATCTTCCAAGGGAGACTCAGAGCATGGAACAATGATTGTTCCATCCAACCCTACCCTATCACGTGGTCTTCACCTCCCTTGTCTGAGGGTTATAATTATTGATGCATTCAAGTACCAAATTTGGGAATTGAAAGTTACAATAGGGAAAATAATAACTCACAAAAATCCACTTTCCACTAGCCTCTAAGTAATAAGGGACTTGTATTTCCATTCATTCTCTCCTAAAAATCCTTCCAATCAACGTTCCCTAGTTTGGTATCTCTGATTTAAAGTAGCGAGCTTTCTAGACCAAAAATATGCTTGTATTGCAAGTACTTGTATTTTATTTTGTCTAAAACAATATTGCAATATACTTTAACCAATTTTCTAAACACACAAAAGACTATATCATGATGAATTTTAATTTCCAATATGCAATTGTGTATTTCATAGTTACTCATGAAACTTCCTTCTTGATGAAAATTCTTCCCTTAAAAAGTATGCTAGTAGAGAAATTATGCACCTTTAACTTCAATAGAAATATCATATCTTGTAAAGGCTAGGAATTTCACTTAAATTGCTCCTCGACTACACGTAAATTTTTACTCTTCACTCTCGCCTTCTCTAAGAAATTATCTATGAAATAAACTCAATTAGGGAATGAATCCTACTTAATGGGTGCATAATTAATTAATGTTCTTAGACTTTGAGACTATATATACTAATTGTACTTTAAATGTTGGCATGTGCCAAATTTCATTTCTTTCTGACATATGCTCTTTCCTTCCCAAATTTCACTTTGTCAGAAGTTCAAAAAGTCTTCATAACTATGGTGACCTCTAACATAGTTTTCATTAATACTTATTTCTATAAGAGAATATTTGACTCTGTAATCACTTCAAAATCTTATCATTCCACTGACAAGGTCCCCTTTTTAAAACAGTTTTCAAAAATTTGAAATTGGTTATGAGAACCTTGTCAGCTTCAAACAAGGTTTTAAGAACCTCACCGACTTCCAAAATAAATTTGAGAACCTTTTCAGATGTTGAAACAAGTTTCAAATCTTCTTCATATCTCAACAATTTGAACTAATACTCATTCTCTTTCTCCTTTGAATGCCTCATATTTTTAACTAACGACCTTTATGTGAAAAAATAAATTTTTAGACATGAACTTGTTTTTAGAAACCTTGTCGATAGTTGATAAGGTTTTGAGAACCTCATTGGCTTTTGAATTGGTTTTGAGAACCTATTCAGATAACAACACACTATTGCAAATTGACTAAATGAGAGAAATCATTTCAAACACCTTGAAGATGACACACAACATAGACCTTTTGCTTAAAATAAAGGTTTTGCAAAATTCACTGGCTTTCAAAATAGTTAGACTAACCTTGTTGGGAGCCAACAAAGCTTTCAAAAATTTCAGAAGGACCAAAAAAGATTCTTTATTACACTTCAAAATTAGACCATGGGGTTGAAGTTTTGAATAATAGCAATGATATGACCTGAAAATTTGCTTTGAGGAGCAAGATGTAAAAATTAAAGAAACAAATTGAATGATTTATTCTATTGATATTTATCATCTATTTTTTAAGTTGCATTTATTATCAAGTTAGATTCAAGTTTACCCTTCATAATGTACTCACTCTAATTTAATTTCACAATGGGTTTTTCAGCGACAAGTACTATATAAGCCCCAATATAAATAGTTTAGTACTATACTTAGATAGATTTTTTGAATATTTATTCTTTTTAAGCATAAATTTATAAAGGACAGTTTCACAATTTAAAATTTTCAAGTGTGAAGAATAGAATAATTTTGTTTACTATTCTAGTTGTAAGTACCCTTTTAAATGTGTATGTATGAACAAAAAATTTTGATATATTTTCCTTTTTATTAGAATCTACCTCTATATTGCATGCATAACCAACTATGAATGTATTATAATATTAAAAAATATGGGTAGGTAATGTGTCAAGAGGATAACTAGATAGATCAAGAGCATCTTCCCCAAAGTAAGAACAAGCATCAAATACACGGGGGAATCCTCTACCATGATGATAAGCGGGTAAATTCTCATATACTCTTTAAGTATTCATCTAATGCTTCATCATTTATAAATTTAGCAAATGAAGGATATGCATCCATAGCGCAATTGAGTACTAAATAAAGATAAAGTAAGGGATAAATAGATATCATCTCTAATGGTAAATGGATACTATTTTTCTTAATACTATTATTTTCAATAATTTTTAGAGGTTTACACATTCCTTGTTGGTTCAAACCTAGACCTTTTCCATTATAACTATTGGTCGTTTCACAACATGTTTTAATATTTCCTAGAATTCCTAGCCAACTTATATGAGGTTAATTGGTATAGAATAATTTTGACTAATTTTAGATTCATGGGATTTATCACCTCTATTTGATTAGGAATCTATATGAGAAACTAAAGGTGACATAGTGTGTATGTTATGATCAATGGAAAAAAGGGAAGCTTGGTTTTCATCTTCTTTTGGTGTCTCAAAATCTAAGGATCACTAATAATTTGTATGGTAGATATGAGATATAGGTTGACAAGGGATAGAAGATGTTGTAGAAATGATGATTTGTACTAGAGAGACAATATGTTATCCTTTTCAGCCATTTGAAAAAATTAAAATAGGCCAACATAAGATTTTATTGCACATTACCTATTTTGATCAATAGTGTACTATGCTTGATACAAATGGTACAACACCCATTGCATCAATCAATAAAATGAAATTTATTTAAATTTTAAATTAGCATTATGGGTGATGCATAGAGCCCCTATTCAACATTCCACATTTTACAAGAATGTTTATGAGGACAGTTTCAACCACAACATGTAATGGTTCAAATGCTAATCTCGATATTTTTATTGATCTATTGATTTTAGGTTTATATAAAATAATTTAATATCAAAATGAAAATAATCACTTCAAATGTCAATTTCAATATTTTTAATATAAATATATAAGAATGAGAATATACCCATGGAGATGGAGACCTACTGCGAATGTTTTTTTGTGGTTCAAATTAAAGAGGAATTTTGAACAAGGGCATATGGGGGAAGAAATAAAAGATAATCAATAAATATTAAATTTATATGAGCAATATGTAGGGCCCTTGTTCAACATTCCACATTTTGTATACATGTCTAGAAGGGGAGGTGAAAATTTTCGATAGGGGTAGTAGTTGACCACCTACATCATATTCATAACAAGGATAGGATGAAAGCAATAAAGTGTAATTAAGAAACTTGTGACTATGGGAAATCTAAGCAAGACACACTAGGGGAAGGTAGAAACCCTACCAAAAGCGGGAGTAAAAAATGGTTTGAAACAATGCAAGTTTGTAAGAGTTGACTCACCTCTTATTATTTGATATATATAAGTCTTGACAATGTTCGTTAATGGTAATAGTTGGTGGGGCCTTATCATACAACAATGCGACTAGCGAGAGATGAAAGGGTGACAATTGGCTAGAGATTTGAAATATCAAAATGGTAGAATATAAAACGTAATGAAAATGTGACATGTCAATAGGATTTAATGTTGTTGGTGTACTAGAGTTAGCTTCACACCTGACTTACTTAAGCCTAGTTAGATGTCTGAGTTAGGTGTCCTTGTTGAGTTCACACCTCAGTTATTTCCACTTCATGTGGATCTTGATCCTGATTTCCACATCTTGTGGATCTGGATCTTCTTGTTTTATCCTATTTAGTTAGCTCTTTGCTTTCAATCTATTATGAGATTTTTACAACATTTTGTGTTGTGCTTGTTTTCTATTTTTTTGATCCTAGAAATCTTATATGGTATCAGAGCGGAAAGAGATAGTTTCAGGCCATAAGTGAACGAATTTCACTGTATTTTATTAAATTTCATTGTTGTGTGTTAGCCATTGTAGGAAGATGGGTTGGAAATCGACCTGCACATCTACTCATAGCAAGAAATCTACCCCCCTGTAGAGGCGTGATTAGCATTCAAGAGGTGGTCAGGAAGACAGCTCGTTGACCTGCGTGAAGAAGGAAATCCCGTGCAAACTCTGCCCAGGCTACGAGTTTCTCTTTCAATCTCTACGTTTGAAACTCTCTAGCAGCGATCTAAGCTTTGAGGGCGCGATTTCCACGCTGAGGTTGTGATCTGCTCATTGCAGACAGTTTAAATTGGTGGTTGGCCCCTTCAGAGTTCATGCTTACCCTGCAATAGAGCGCGCTTTCAAAGCAACAAATCGCACCTTCAGCAACAGATCGTGCCTTCACTTTGATTGCCTGATCTTGCTGCAGATTGGCATGGGCATTCGCAAGGAAGTGAAGGATTTGTCAGAGGCATCTGAATATGTGGTCAGAGAGACATCAATTTCTGTTCAAACTTGTAGCCCACGTCGCAGATTTTGGAGGAGAAGGCAGAACACGTTAGAAATTTTTGAGGAGCCAAAGCCCATCTTACGCCTTCAATCGACCACTTCAGGTCTTCAATTGGCCACACATCGCTCTCTCAGGCCTTCGCCAATGGTCCTCTACGCCCTCATCGGCCCTTGACCAGGTGGCTTCTTCAAATGGACTGTTTGGAAGACTTTTATATAGTCCAATTTGGATTCTAAGTCTCTTTTCAAGTTTTGTAAGAGGGATATTGTTTCGGTTTAGGGAAAAATTAATGAGGAGGTTGATTATGTGAGTTTTATAATCATTGTAACATATAAAGTTAGCATATAAAGTTAGCCTCTAATGTTAACATATAAAGTTACACATTATATTTGTCCATAGAAGACGAAGGGTGAGGCCCGGGTTGGTAGGAGGCCAATCCCCCATCACAATCAAACCCTTTTTATTCTTCTTTTCACCTTAACTCCAACAAGTGGTTGGAAGGGCATATTCACTTAGATCCAATAGGTTTAATTTTTGTTTTTCAAGTGCACTTAATTAAATTAAGTCTTTTTTTAGGAAATTAACTGTTTAATAACTTTTGCTCGGTAGCTCCAAATTGAGTACCGTTTTTTGCAAAAGTGAATGGTTTTTCATTCTCCATGCATTGGTCAAATTTATTTTGTAAAATGCATGAAGTTATAAAGTGCCAAAATCTGGAGGGGTCTCTCTTTCAATAGTTTCGGGGGGGAGAGAGGGGGGGGGGGCTTTTTTGCATTTGATCATTTGCACATTTAGACCATGTCTACATGTTTCCTAGTCAAGTGTAAATATTTTGGGAGCACTCAACATGGGGATGAATTTTGTTCTCATTTCTCTCAGACTATCTTTACACTGCTTTGTAAGACTGCAAAACAACGTACTACTATCGTCTTTCCAGATCCGCCACTTTGGGATGTATATCTACCCGACATTTCATGTCTTTTTGTAGAATCCCATCTTGTTGATTTGGATGATACTATTGACGACATTCGTCTTCTTTTTTATGACAACTTCAATGAAGTTTCATCATCCTTGTCTTCTTCAGATATTCTTGCTCATGCCTTGCCTACATTAGCTTCTATAGTGACAGTATCAGATTCTTATGGTTCTAGTTATCACCATACATCAATGATCTGTGTGGTCCGTATTCTTGAATCTTTGTCACAAATCAACTTTGGTTTGGAGATCATTGAGCATTCTACGAAGACATCATAGGCACCATCAACGTCTTTGGATCTTGTGCATAATTCAGAGACCTTTATACTTCTTTCTGCATGTTCCTATCAAGAATGGGAAGATAATTTGCACACTTTTGTAGTTCACCTTCTTCCTAAAGGGATAAATGTGGTTCAACGTTCATGGATTCTCTTCAGCATACTTCATTGAGCATCTATACTCACTACAACATATCTTATGGGGGGCTTCCAAGTCTCTCTCTTTCTCTCCTATGGGGTGAATATCTCTTGTACTTTTGTGATAGAAGTAGTTCTTGGGGGGTCTTGAGTCCTCCTATCTTTCTTCTTCTTTCACTTGTACATCTTTTGCTTTCTCTCTTTTTGGAGGATAATTTTTTCTCACTGAGTTTTCTATCTTTCTCCATTTATGAGAGTTTTGCATTGTGCATGGGTACCTAAAATGGCCTTGTAGCCGGGACCCATCTTTTTAATTCCCACCTAAGCTATGCTTAAGGGGGGGTGTTGTTGTACTCGAGTTAGCTTTACACTTGGCTTACTTAAGCCTAGTTAGGTGTCCTTGTTGAGTTCACACCTCAGTTCTTTCCACTTCGTGTAGATCTTGATCCTGATTTCCACATCTTGTGGATCTGGATCTTCTTGTTTTATCCTATTTAGTTAGCTCTTTGCTTTCAATCTATTATGGGGTTTTTACAATATTTTGTGTTGTGCTTGTTTTCTATTTTTTTGATCCTAGAAATCTTATAAATGTAAAATATATTAATATTTTATGATTCATGGTTAGGGAGACATGTTAACTTTTGTGATCACAGTTAGGGAAGCAAGTTAAAGCCTTATGGTTTATGGTTAAGGAATTTATAATACTTGCATGTTTTGGAGTTTAAGGTTATCAAAGGAAAAGGTGTGTGTGTGTGATGGGTGGGAAACAATAATTATGTTGAATGCTAGGCCTACATGTCATATCGACAAATCAAAGATTAAAGTGTTGGATAAGGTTGGTAATACTTTCTATACAATTATACTATGTGTTAAGTCAATTGATTGACCAATAATGATAAGTTATTGAAAACTCTCAAATATTACATTATATGCTCAAAAGAATTTTTGTAATGCTAATCTCCTAAAATGTCACTTTTACCATGACTTATAATAAAATAAAAATTAATATTTATCTTGAATAATATGAAGATTGTCAATGCACTTGTCCTCTTTCACATTGAGAACGTAACTAGCTAATATTAAAGACTTTTCATACTAATGATAGTCAAGAACATGTACGAACTATTAAACAATTTCTATCTATGAGTACACTTGTCCTATTTCACGAAGAGATTAAAGACTTTTCATAGTGATGATATTCTATAAAAATATAATACCAGTCTAATAAGTCAACATTATGTTAAAAATATTAGTCTGCTTTGACAAACTTGTACACGGTTCTGCCCCACTAATATCGATACAATCTGCCAAGTTTTGGAAATCTAGTGGACGAGGAAACTTTTGATTTTCATTGAAATTGAAATTATTTTATAGTGACGTAAGGGCTGACGGTTTGACACAAAGTCCAAATGTGAATTCAACCTTTTGATTAATGGTGCTGAAGTGAGAGAAGACTTTGGACGAAGTTAGACTTGCACAAGGTTTCATTATAGTTTTTGGGTTCTTTTCTAAAGTGTGGGGTCACGTAGCAAGGTGTGAGGTCACTCAAAATAAATGGTAGAAAATAAATTAGGTTAGCACATATATATGTGCAATAGTTGCTAAATACCAAAAATAGGGTAGAAAGTATAGAAGCAAGGGAACAAGAAAGTGAATACAAGCTTCATGGAATGTGGCAGCAAACCAAAATCTAATAGAAGAAATAGAATGCTACAAGAATAGGTAGCAATGGTTATAGAAGTAGGGAAGCATGGGTGACAATTCATACAACAATCAACAAAAGAAAACTTAGACTTGGTAAACCTCAAAATATCAAAGTGTAGAGCATAATCTTTGCAAAAAGAGAAATGCTTAGGGCATAGAGGAAAAGCAATTACGGGGAAAACCAAGTCAAAAGATGTCAAATCATGGACTCAAGTTGTTAAAAGCCCAGTCGATGAGATAGAGGAAATAATAGAAAAGGATAACAAAGCACAATCAAGAGAGAATAGGGCAAGTTAAGAAAGAGAAAATTATATAATTATTAGACAGGGGTGAGATTACAAAAAAATTGAGAGTGCCTACAATCTTACAAGTAAATTTCTAAGGGAAAAGTTGCATCAGAGGGGATTCATTTTCCAACCTTTCCAAGAAAGAAGGATCGGAAAATTAAGTGAAGAGGGTGTTAGGTCGACCAAAGTCGTCTTAATGAGCACAAAAGACAAATTCCAACTTCTAAACAAAAAGATGCTTTTGAAGGGTTCAAGTTTCTTCTTAGATAAATATTTGACCTCATTGCAAGAAGGCAAGATTAGTGGAATTTACTAAAGTAAGAGCAACAAGGGACAAAGGCAAAGGGTATGGTTACCAAACATTGGAAAATCCATTGTCACCATTTTTTGTCCCAAAACACAACAAAGTGACAAGAGAATAGTAAAAGGAAAGCAAGGTTAACAATAGCAACAATGAATGTAACAAAACATAAATGAGTAAAAAAATTAAAAAATTGACTTGAGCCTTTGGCCCCAAGCCAAATAGGAAGTAGTGCCTCGCCTCCCCAAGAGCACTTAAAACTAGTGAGTTGGAACTATAGAGATTACCCATGAAGAAGGGGGCTTAGATTAGTTCCTATCATTGATGGTAGAGATTCAATGTCTCACCAAAACTCAATATCATGGTGGGTGCAAGACATCTACTTTTGAAGGGTACACAATGTTTACAATTTAGAATGATATAGTTGGTAATAGCAATGGATACAATGATATAATGGTCTTAATAAAAGAAGCACAGGGAAGAAACATTCAACTAGAAGAAATAGACCCAAATAAGTAATACATTTGATTTAAAAATAATGAGAATGGTAGGAAAATCATAATTGTATTATTTTATTTTTCTCTCTAGGGGTCAAATTATTTTTAAAAATGGGTTTAGATTGTAAGTATTGATTTGTAGTGCTAAAGAATATATTTCATCTCTATTACAAGGATAGTTAGTGATCAAATTGGTATATTATGCAACAAGGAGTATAACAATCCTCTATGACATGAAAGAGGAAAGCCAACAATGGTCAAGGCACTATTCAACAAATAACAAAGATATCAATCATTTTGATGAAGAATTACTTGTTTTATGTGTGATTTTTTATTTGGTTATTTCTAAGATATGGGTAGATGGAAGAAATATAAAAATTATACATACAAGGCATATAACAAAGAAAGTGTTGTTGATTATGTTACTTGTTCACAAAGGTTGATTGATAAGATATAATAAAGATTGTGAATGAAAACCATTTTGATTATTTAAAATTAGATCATAATATAGTTTGATTTTTTCTATCTTGACCAAATACAATTCAAAAATACCCGCCTTTTTAAATTAAAAAATAAAAATAAAAATCTTACAAGGGAGTTGTACCTTAATATAAATTCAAAGGAAGATCACTAATGAAATGGTGATCTCTCCAACTGTTCATTGCTTATTTGTTTTTATTTTGGACAAGGAGTCATTTTAAGTTAATTGTTAAGAAGACAATTTTGTCAACCAACACGATCAATGAGCAACACGTTCTTGTGTTTGGCTCATAACCCAATGTTGACCTAAGGTCTCCAAGTTACTTAATTAGTCAAGATTTATATAAAGGTATTTTATTCTCATACAAATATATTTATAAATGATTCATAGAATTAGTGTAATTATAATTCATAATCTTATTAACACACATATGCAAATAGTTAGAATAGGTAAATTTAAATTATTCACCAACACTGATGGCACAAACTAGTTGTGATGTAGAAAGGTCTATCAACACAGACTAGTAGGACCCCTCAACGTTGACTTTAGTCATCCATGCCACTCACGCTACACCTATCTATCTATCATAAGCAAAAGAGATTCCTAAGATACAGAAACTTAGTTTTACATAAAACCTTGGTACAAATATGTTTACTAATTGATCTTCAAATCTGTAAAACTCTAGATTGATTTCTCCATTATTCATGAGCTCTTTAATAAAATGGTATCTTGTATCAATGTGAATTCTCCTCTTGTGAAAACATGGTTTTTGACAATACAATTGTTAATTTCTTGTCACAAAAGATTGGTGTTAACCTTGTGAAGCTTGAACCCCTCCCTTCAAGGCCACCAGGCATAACACACCTTTCTTGCTAGTAGAGGCTTGCTCATGTTCATGAGTTCTTAACATAATGAAATTTTTTAGGCCTTGCGAAGCTCAAAGTTTCATATTTTGGTGCCTTATTGAAGTTGTCAGGAGGATAGCTTTGATATGATATGGGAGCCTAATAATATTCTCTCATTTGCCACGCGTTGGCGGCTAACCTAGTGGATGGCCTGAGGATCCATTAGCCCGTGTGAGCATATGTGGTGTTTGCATAGTGGACATCGAGTTATGCTTGTGAATGTATTAGACAAATAGCCTAGACATGATCCACATCAATTTGGACAAACAGTCGAAGCTTGATCTGCCTCCCTCTCTTCTAGGATTTGATGTTGTATGATTGAGATCTTTGTCATTGTTGCATACATATGTGTCTTGAATTTCTACTTTAGTGTGAGTTTGTGATTGTGCTCATCCTCTCACTAAAGTGGGGGCTAAATGTAGTGTAGGAAAAAGTATCCCTTTTTCACACTTAATTTGGGAATAAATATTAAATAAAATGAGCTAAATTATTCTTTAATTTAGTGTTGTAATATGTGTTTTACATATTCACATTGAGTTTAGGGCCTAATTAAAATTAAAAATGGACTTGATTGTGCCTTATTTTGGTGTTGTAAGTGTATCTTTACACTTTCACACTTATCTAGGGCTTTATTAATTAATTGAGGTTAATTTTCCTTAATTGGCCCCTTTAATTCAAATCCAAACCTAATTCAATATAATTTCCAAAGAGGAAAACTCAACATTCATTAATATCATAACATAAAACTTATCATTGGAGAATGTGTCCTAGGTAAGTGACCTAGGACCCATTCACCCAAGCGCGAATGGGTTCTCACTTAGACCTAGGACCTAAATTTTTATTATGTTTTTGGTGGTATTTCAATTATTTCAAATGTATATTCACATGTCAGCGTATTTTATTTGAATTTCAAGAAATTTATATTACATATGTATAAATAAGAGGTCATTTCACTATTTTTCACCTAGCAAGTTTGATTCAAGCACTCTAAGTTTTCAAGTGAGAATTATTGGAGCATTTTCAAGGTATTCAAGGTAGATTTATTAAAGAATTATTGCAGCAATTAAGATCCATTATCATGGCAAAGTCTTTGTGCATCATGAATGTTATTTGAGCTAATATGTTGATGTAGTGTTCAAGATCAATTCAAGCATTCAAAGGCATTGTTTCAAATCAAGTTTCAAGATCAAGATCCACATCCATTGAGGCCATTTCATGCAAGTTGCAAATCTAGATTCCAAGGTTCAAACAAGGGTTTGGTGAGTTGTGACATAGGCTTGTTCATTTATCATTCCTTTCATACTATTTCATTTCATTTTCAGGTTTAATTACCAAAAAAAGGTTTGACCAAGGCAAATCCCCATTCACCAACAACAAAACATTTTTTCCTCTTGATTTGTGTTTACAGATTTTAGGTGGAAGATCTCTTAAAGAACAAAAATTGCAAAGTTGAAAAAGTTGCATTTATCATCATCATTATTGTAATTTCACATAAACTCACCTACAAGATTTATTTTTGACTCTTTGATTGTGAAAGTTGGGGATCTAGGAGTGCAGGCACGATAGAAGAGAACCCAAAAACCATTTTTATAGAGCTTTAGCTAGGACACATTCGCCATTCAGTTCAATTTGTTTCTTGACACTCCGTGAAGTCACTTTTTTCTGAAATTTTCAACATTCCAAAATTTGTTCTTAAATTGATAAAAAATAAAAAAAAACAATTTTAAAAAAATCTAAAAAATTACAGGAATAAACTTCATCAAGAGTTCTACATTTCATAAGTTTACATCATTTTAAAATTCAAAACATTAAGACCACTTTTATATGGTCGAAGTTTAAATTTTCTTTTGTTTTTGGTCAATTCCTTTATAAAGTGTGACACAGGTTTGTGCTTTTACCCTTTTTTCAAATGTACAATTGAAACATATTAAAAGATAATGAATAAGACATTTCATATTAAACAAAAGATATAATCCCAATGCTAAGTAATTAGATTTTAATAGAAGCATTATATCTAACAATGTATACATTACTTAAAATTATTGTATTTCCAAAGATTTGAGTCTTTCTTCCTCAACTCTCATTTTGGTGAGTTGCTTCCCTATTTTTATTTTTTCATAACGATCATATGAAATGGTGGTGAGATTTTGAGTTCATCCAAATACTTAACATATGATATAGAAACAAATGGTAAGCTTGTTCTTTCTCTAGATCCTATATCAATTATTGCCTTGGAAAGAGTCAATCCTTGTGATTTGTTGATTGCCAGTGTCCAAACTAATCATAATGGAAATTGGCATGTGTGCCCCTTTTGTATTGGTGAAATTGGAATTAAATTTGAAGATGCATCTTCAAACAAAATTCTAGAGTAATTATCAAATTCAACCATAACTTATATTGGTGGATCTGGTGGAGAACTTTCAAATTAGTATATGATTATTAGTGTCAAATAACTATTTACACTATATTTAAGCTCACTTAGGTCAATATGAGGTTAGACAACTTCTTGTCTAACTGAATGTGCAACCATTGAGACCTATAGAGGTTACCAAGTTATTTGGTAAACCTTATCATCTACCTCTTTGAGGTTGGAAGTGTTTTCATCTCACCTCAAAGGTCACTCAACACTTGGCACACGAGGTTGATGACTTGGTCATAGAGGTAGGTCACTCAACACTTGGCACACAAGGTTGATGATTTGGTCATGGAGGTTGTTGGTTTGCACACTCCAAGTGTTCTACCTATAGGACACTTGTCTACTCCTTTGTGCCACCTTATGGGACACTTTTCAATTCACCTCATAGGTGGATTGCCTCATCCTTGCCTATATAAGCAAGGTATTGTACTCATTAAAATTGAATCAACTAATACAATCTTATGCATTGTTCATGTGCTTGTCTTCTATCTCCTAGATCTTCCTAATTCTAATATGGTATCAAAGCAGGAAGGAGATAATGCAAGCCATTAAGTGAACAAATTGATTGTATTTAGTTGATTCTGTTGTTATGTGGTAATAAGTTGCAGAAAGTTGAAGCAAAAATTCGAGCATCAATGAGGTGGTTTGAGGCGGCATTGGTCATGGCCTTGTGCAGAGAGATCCAATGTGAGCGTTTACAGCCTTGATTTGATGATTTCCGGGTGGATTTGTGGCGTGGTGTGCCATAGAGTTTGGCAAATTCAAGGGGCACCAAGCAATCCCCATTGCAACCATTTGTGCAATTTAATCAAACATTGGTAGTCAAGGGTTTAGACTACAACACATAGCGTGAAGGCAGTTGAAACTGCTTGGGAGGAGTGACTAATGCAGTCCATAATTTGCACGGTCAACGACCAACATTGGAATTAGCAGCTTGAACCCTTCTATGGTGTGAACACCATCTCAGCTTGCATGTTTCTCATCTACACAACCTTCAACTCAAACTAGGGGTGTCATTTGGGAGGACGACCTATGTGCAAGCCTCACGATTGACCTACATACTAGATGTGCATACCCACATGAAGCCTCACGAACCCCACCCCAATGCAACTCAGCGACTAAGAAGCATGTGTAGAAAGGTGGTGCCTTTTGATTCCTCCATTCTACCGTATGCTTCTCAGTCGTTGAGTTGTGTTGGGGTGGGGTCCGTGAGGCTTCATGTGGGTATGCACATTGAGTATGTAGGTCAGTCATGAGGCTTGCACATAGGCTGTCCTCCCAAATGACGCCTCCAGTTTGAGTTGAAGGGTCTTTTATTTGAAGATAGTTTTTTCCCATTAGGTTTTCTATCTTTCTCCATTATTTGTAAAAGATTGCATTGTAAATGAGTACCTTATCAAGCCTTGTTTTCAGGACTCATATCTTTAGTGTTTAGCTTACTCCCTAAGTATCACTTAAGGGGGGTTGTTAGTGTGAAATAACTATTTACACTATACTTAAGCTCACTTAGGTCAATATGAGGTTAGATAACTTCTTGTCTAACTGAATGTGCATTGAGACCTCTAGAGGTTACCAATTTATTTGGTAAACCTTATCAGCTACCTCTTTGATGTTGGAAGCATTTCCATCTCACCTCAAAGGTCACTCAACACTTGGCACACAAGGTTGATGAATTGGTCATGGAGGTAGGTCACTCAACACTTGGCACACAAGGTTGATGATTTGGTCATGGAGGTTGTTGGTTTGCACACTCCAAGTGTTCCACCTAGATAGGACACTTGTCTACTCCTTTGTGCCACCTTATGGGACACTTGTCAATTCACCTCATAGATGGATTGCCTCATCCTTGCCTATATAAGCAAGGTATTGTACTCATTAAAATTGAAGCAACTAATACAATCTTATGCATTGTTCATGTGTGCTTGTCTTCTATCTCCTAAATCTTCCCAATTTTAATAACGATATTTAAAATATATCTTAAAGCTCCATTTACAAGACCTTCTATCCACAGATTAGAGTTTAACATGACCCTTGCATCTTTAGCAATTAATAATTCGACACCCAAATCATTATTCTAATTATCTTAAATATAAACAATGTTATTCATATCTCTCCTCCCCCATCACCCAATGATACTTTTGAAGCCTCATTATCAAAAACCATTTTTCCTCCCATTGCTTTTGCTTTCAATTTAGCCCATTGAAAGTCTCATACTCTTCTCAATGGCTCAAAGAGGTTATTT
The DNA here is from genome assembly GCA_007115665.2 of Sequoiadendron giganteum. NCBI lineage: Eukaryota > Viridiplantae > Streptophyta > Pinopsida > Cupressales > Cupressaceae > Sequoiadendron > Sequoiadendron giganteum. The sequence goes on from CM021107.1 coordinate 641,849,088, forward strand.
GTTAAAAGAGAAAGTGTAAAGATTTAATTGAACCTAATTATGGTGTGGTAGCTAAATTGTTACATAGTACTATGAGCCCAAACCCAAAAATGTACAAATTGTTTTGAACAAGATTTATGATTACTCCATCAAGCAACCAATATTTGGAAATACCCAAGCCTATTGATGATAAGAATAAATAATATATTACAAAACATGTCTATCAAGTGATAATAGTTGATATTGGCCCTTCAACTCATGAAGGAGATATCTATAATTTTCAAATATTAGTTGCTAAACCTGTATGTAGAACAAAGAAAGAAAAGGCTATCAAGGAGCAACTTGAAGAACAATTTTAAATTTTGGCATCTTACATCAAGAATATTTTGAATATTTCAATACAACCAATAGGCGGGCCTTGAGTTTCAAGTGATATAGACATACAAAATATTGATAAAGATACAATGGAAAGATTAAGAAAATATCAAGAATTTGGTAAAGCATTTAAAGATTGGGCTAAACAAATAACACTAAATGGACTCTTTTTTATTGGGAAATCAATAATGTTATACAAAAAAACTAAGGAGAATATTAAAGTATTAAAAAATGAGCTCCAAATAATTATAAAGAAAGAAACTACTTGACATCTAATCATACAAGACATAGAGGAAATGTCAAAGATCGATACTAACACATGTTGTTGATTTAGAATATTTTTTTAAACCTCAAGAGTATAATGCTACAATATGGATAAGAAGCATGATTGAAAACTTACAACTATAAAAAAGCTATAAAAAAATGAAGAAACTCCTTAGAGAAGTTGATTATATTAGATTTGAAATGGTACTAAGTTTTTTAGTTATGGAAGTAAATATATTTAAGGAGAATGATTCGACTCTAGAAGACACTCAAGTGACTGAAGAGAGTTTCAAAGACTTCATCTCTAAATTTTTTTTAATAAAAAATTCTAGTGCCAACACAATGAGGAAATCGTCTATAGTGTCAGACATAGCATGTAGTTTTCATACAATTTTTTTTTAATTATGAAAACAAAGATGAAGGAAATTGGGGATTCTATATTAGCTTGGGAGAAATGTCTATTCAATATTGTAGTCCTAGAAACAAAAGCCTTGAAAACTACAAGAAAAGGATACATAAATTACAAAATCCTCTCTTCATCCTCAAACAAAATAGAAGAGACAATAGAAGATGTGCTAGTCAAAGAAATTTGAAGACTTTTTAACAAACATTATTTCATAATTGTAATAAGTCATTTCCATACAACTTAAATGTAGCTCTTTTATAACTTTATGTTGGATAAAGATGAACTTTATTATTTCATAATAAGTTATAAGTTGGTTAAATAGAAAATCCTATATATATGAGGCTTTGTCTTTTCAAAAAGGACTTTTTGGCTTTCATAATTTTGAATTGTAAGGGTGGAGTTATATCTAGCTCATTGCAAAGAAAATAGAAATATAGAATATATTTGAATATAATGTTTCTCGAATATCTTTTGAGTTGTTTTCTTCTCTCATGTTGAGTAAATATATTTTCTTTGTAAATCCTTTTAATCAAATTATGGAATGATTTAGTCTTATACATAAATTATCTATGCAATATACTATTGGAAAGTTTAGGGTACTCATTATTTTCTATTGCATGTTAATAATATTTGTGGTATTCATTATAAAATTCTTAGAAGTATCCTCCTTTTTTTGTAATGAAGTTAGTTATCATTATTTAAAATACATGCAAGAAATATGAGTTGATATTCAAATGTTTATTGACCGGGTCTCTTCCAAACTCCATATTTTTTCCTTTTGAAACCTTTTGATATTTTGGGTTAGAAATACCACCAAAAATCAAATATTTATCATATTAGAGATTTCCCCCTCTTAACATAGAGGTAGGTTGTCTAAACTTGCAACCTTATACCAACTATTAACACAATTTTCACTATCCTTTTTGGCATAATAGAGTTAATTTTTAAATTTTATTACAGTGCAAATTTGTGTATAACATGGCTACATAAAAAAATGTGAAATATTATTATTTAAAAGCCTATATTAGGTTTGAATTGTTTTAGCTAACTCTAAAAAATGAGTAAATCCATGATGCAAAGTGAATAACTAGTCAATACATTATCCTTCAAATTAATTGGAAATAACAAGTATCCTATCCTTATCTTCCTATGAATAGTCCAAAAATGTAGTAGTGAAGGGTCTCAAATGTACATTAGAATCAACTTTATTATTGTGCATTTCAAAATGAGGTTCCCTGTAATGACAAGGTAAATGATAAGTGATAACTTTAAAAGAAAGTGGTGTAACTTCTATTTGAACATACTCATGTCTTTATCTTGTTCACTAGGCATGGTATCAACCTTACACTTCACTCTATCTGAATTTTAGATAGGTATGTCTAAGGTAGAAGAACCAATGGTGGTAGTAGGAAAATGAGTCATAATATTTGGGGTATAAGTGCCCGTTGATAGGAGATGCTTAAGATGTCAAGGTATAGACTTGGCCATGTTGGAAGGAATGGTGAGGGTAGTTGTAGGAATAGTAATAATAAAGGGGGAATTGAAATAAAAATATAGTGTGGAGAGTGGGGGTGGTAGAGGAAAATAATAGGAACAAAGGTAAACATGGAAATGGTAGGGATAGCATAGAAAGTAGGTGAAGAAGTAGTGGTATTAAGAGAATAATGAATATGAGAGGAGGTATAAAGATCAATATGAGAAGTATGAGCATAACAATATCCAAGATGAAAGTGGAAGGTGTGGATATATAGAAACATATAAAAATAATAAATAAAACCAAGAAGTGATTGGGAAGATGATATATCTTAGGTAGGATCTAGAGGGGGAGATTCACCATTCAAATAATTAGAAGATGTAACCTTAGCACCAATGCCTTGGAGCACAAGTCTAAATCAACTTTTTTGTTAATGAAAGAGTCATAAAGGGCCTCAACCCAAATATGTAAGTCTATTGATATTATCTAAACCAGAAAGCTCACGTGTGAAATTCTATTATTTCAAATGTTCTTCATGATCAAATTTCTCAATATGGGACAAAATATTAATAGTAAAAATAGCAGTACCCTTGTTAGCACCATAAAAATATGATTATTGATAAATTATTTTATTTGAGGATGTAAATGAGGGCTTCTTAATTATGGTAGTGAGAATATGGTTGAGACCTTTGGCATGCAAGAAACTCACAAAAACCTAAAGGATGAGTGGTATATCAATGGTGTGACATCTCTAAGTATAGAATTAAAATAACAAAAAGTAATAATATCTATAAATAAATCAACAAATAAATCCATAGCAACCAAAATAAAGGATGGGTAGGGTGGGATGAAAACATGATCACATAATAAAAGTCGAAACCATTTAAAGAAGGTATAATATAAAACACAAATAAAAGATAATCAAAACCCTAAAGAGATCTAAAAATAAAAAATGCAATTAGATATAAGTTAGGTCTAAAATCCTATTAAAAATGAATGAACATTAATGACAAAGCCAAGGGTTGTGCAAAAGAATATTAGGTTCACTAAATAATGTGTAGGAATAAATAGGCTTCCTCAAAATTTCATCTAGGGAAATAATTAAAAACAATAGTAAAAGCCTAGGATTTTAGATTTGGGACCAAAACAATAAATAAATATTTAAATTATGACTTAAATAAAATTGAATTTGATACATAGGTCAAAATCTAGAAGAAAGAAAATATTACTAAAGATGCTAAGAATTGATTTGTCACTATTTAAAAAAATAGGGTATTGTTCTGATGAAAACCTTAGAATATATAAATTGATTTTTTCTTTCTCTCATTCAAGTTAGTGTCCATGAAACTAATCCTCACGTTTCCAAAATTGGAATTGGCATACAAAATTGAACTTGGCTTGCAAATGTGAATTATTATAAAATTGATAAAGTTGTTTAAATATGTGTATCAACTTACTATAGCTATGTTCAATGAGGTAGGCTAGTGTCAATATACATAATTTAAACACTTGCTAGGAAATTATTTGTTCTCTTTTCATAAATTCCTTGGGTGCACTTATTCACAATGATGAAGACAAATTGAAGACACTAGGTAACCATGTAGTCTGCATGAGATGATCTGTAATATTAATGCTCTATTTATGCTCTTTTTAGATTTATCATGAATGTTATTTTATACAAATAATCCTTGATGATATCCAAATATTTCAAGGCTAGCCTTCAAATTAAATGAAGTAACACAAAAATCCACACGTTTACACGTGCATAGTTAGGTCATAAATATTTGTAAAAAAAGACATCAAAGTATCAATTTAAAATTTGAGATTTAAAGTTTGAGTTTTAAAACTATAGACACTAAAATGACCTAGGTCAATTTTACACTTGCAAACCTAAATTATGACGGTCAATAAGAAATCTCAAGATTAAAACAAGATCTTAGAAATAGATAGTGACATAGATATGTTAGGATAAGATCATAAACTATATTTAACACAAGAATATGTCATTTTAAAACTTATTATTAAATAGAAATAATTTAATTAAAATAGACAACATTTAAATATATATATATGATTTTCATCATAACAATAAAATATATCAGTCATATTATATAAATAGATCTAATACACTCTTACTACATTATAATCTTATCCATTATTATTTGAATAAAGAAAGATATTGTTATATAATATGTACAATTTATCATAATTAAATATATTGAAGATTTGTTAAAATGTCACACTCACTCTTTTATGAATATCTTCAAGTCTTAAAAGTTACAAATCAATGAGATGTATTTCTTAAATCTAAAAGCAACAAATCATGTGATACTACATTAACACACCAATAAAACAAGATTTAGTACATAATTATGAGTCTAATTTTTTTAAATCTTTTTTATTTTTTTTAAAGTTAACAAAAAATACTGTTAAAACATGCTGATGTAATGCTAACACCTTAGTTATAAACCGAAAACTCAACAATTGAGAGTTAGATGCTCAATTACGAATCCTCTCCCCTATATTAGGTTTGCTAGTTTAACAAACATAAATTTTATTTTGAGTGCTTTGTCAATAACCAGGCTGGGATTACGTATTGCATCCAAAAACAGTACAAATGCTTACATCCAGAAGTCTAAGAGCCAAGGTGGAGCTCTAACATGAAGAGTATACACAGTGACAAGCACTCTCTAACATGAAGATTATACAGACACTGTACAGCAGCAACACCATAACACACGAAGAGCCATCTTAAACACAGTAGCACCGTCAACAAAAAAGTTTTAGAAGGTTGATGTATTACCCTGATTGTGCAGAGTCTATCGTACATCAAGAGACATGGAAATGGAAGCAGTTGTGTTGCGACTGTAACATGTAGGAGGAGACTTCATTAAAGTAGCGTTGGGTAAACTCATCTCCAAATAAAACGAAGCATCAAAGCCCGGTATTGGAGCTTCTTCTTCAAGTATTTGCAGAGCTTGTCTCATGCCAACCCTGCCTCCTGGCTGTGGATTAGAACAGAGCAGTCCCAATTTGAGCACTCTCTCCATCTCAGCTTCATCATATTCCCCACCAAGAGACGGGTCGGCTGCATCCATGAGAGTGCCTGTAGCATACAACTCTCTCACCCAGTCCACCATAACTACTTGTTCAGATTGAAGGGAGGGATCAACAGGTCTCCTTCCACATGCAACCTCCAACAAAAGAATACCAAAACTGAACACATCTGTGGCTGGGCTGGCCTTTCCTGTGTGTACGAGCTCCGGCGCAATGTACCCCAGCGTTCCCACCACACGAGTAGTATGCGAGTTTTCGTTATGCTCATACAGACGTGCAAGCCCGAAATCTCCAAGCTTTCCATTGAGCTCTGAGTCCAGCAAAATGTTGCTGGACTTGATGTCTCTGTGCACTACACGTTGCTCCCACTCTTCGTGAAGGTACAGCAAACCCGCAGCGACATCTTTCAGGACTTTGTACCTGTGAACCCATTCGAACACCTTCTTTGGCTTTCCAAAAATCTTCTTGTCTAGGCTGCCATTCGGCATGTAGTCGTAAACTACGAATAGCTGTTTTACTCGCCTGCTGAAGCCTCTGATCTGCACAAGATTTCTATGTTGAAGGCGACCAAGACTGGATATTTCTGCTATGAATTCCTTCATCCCTTCCTCGGTTTCTCTAAGTATACGTTTCACAGCTACTTCGAGGCCGTTTGGGGGAAGGACTCCTCTGTAGACCCGACCGAAGCCTCCGGATCCCAAAAGTTGTTCGTCTCTGAAACCCTTTGCTGCAATATGTAGGTCTTTGTAGTTAAATCTGTGAGGCCAGTACTCCGTCTCCCAGTCTTCAATAATATCTCGGTACTGGTTTCTCTTCCACCGGACAAGTGATGCTGCCACCACCACCAGGAGGGGGAGGACACAAGCTGTGGTAATGCCGGCTATCAATCTGAAATTTGAGCTCTTGGATTTTCTCTGTTTAATGAGATCACATAGCTCCAAATTCAGGACCGGGGCGGCTCCATTTGTGGTAAAGCTCCAGGCGACTATGTAATGCTCTCCAACCAGTGAGGTTCCTGTAGCTGCTGAAAAGCCAACGTAGATTTCTTCTTCAAGAATGTCAGACAGAGGAATATTTCTAAGACTAATCAGGGGTTTCTCTGGGCGAACTGAACAAGCCTTTGCAATGGTTACATTGAGCTCTTTTAGAAGATGGTCATAATCAATCCAAGCTTGAATATTCTGTCCATTGTCGAGTTCCAATACCAAGAACTGGCCGTTGTCATTCCAGTAGCCCGCAAACGTAGAGACTAAAGACCTGAGGTCGTTGAGATCGACACCAACGTGATTGTCGTCACGTTCCTCAAATTCCAAGTTCATTACTGTGTCGAACTCAACCGCAAAGAGATGATTAGAGGCCTTTCCTATGCTTGAAATATTTCTCAACAAGCCAAGATACGGACCTGGTAAAAATCCTTCTGGAGATTTGTAGGGTGTCATTATAAACGCCAGTCCATGCCCGCTTGGTGAGAGACATGGACTGGTGTTTATAATTTTAAACACAAAACTTGTGCTGAAAGACAAAGTAGAATTCAGAGACCCGCCATCTTTCATACGCACAGGATGTGGATAAAAAGCACGGCCGATACTGGATTGGGATTGATCATTAAGGGAGATGGCTTTGGACTGCACTGAAGCATTCCCAAACAATTCGACAGTCGGGGCATCGAATTCGTTGAAGGTAAAATTAGTATGGGATTGTGCAATAAGCGAAGGTGGGAGTAGTAAAAAGAACACAATCACTCCTACCATTGTCAAGCTCCAGCTGGACTTCGATTTTCTGTTCCAACGTCAAACATAATAACCAACATATATTAAAATGCAAAAGAAAAACTTATGGCAGGTTGAAATATGTCTGGCCATAAAAGCCAAAATCGAAGCAGAAATGCACGCAAGGTACATTTTTTGTAATCCAAACTTTCGAAAGGATGCAGATTTTTACCTTTCTGTCTCTTGCAAAAATTTTACAGCTTTTCCGTGGTTTCCCTTCTCATGCCTCCGATGTTCTCTGGTTATTCGAATATAAAATTCGAAAGAAGAAACGAAAGAATCATATCTTACAGTGTTCACACGTAAACTGTACCCATGTTGGGGTAGTTAGATACGTTCGCAATAATATATTATATTTTAGTTATTATAGGTAAGATTGCGAAAGAATCATATATTATAGTTATTGTAATTGATTTTTTGTGCACTAGTTTGTCGGTCGATGGGGTAAGGAATCTGACATTTTTAGAATAGAATATAAGATTTTTAATCTTGATGGGATTAAGATGGTTCTTGAAGATAAAGATCTTATTATTTTTGGTTTTTTTGAAGTGTTGATCTTCTCCTATTTAATTTGATAATGAATTCTTTCATTCTTTCAACTTTCTCATTAAATAAATTGTGAAAGTTGTTGCTGCTGAATTACTTATGTACTTGTTCCCGAAGTCTTTGTATGCATTGCAACCAAGAATAAAGAATTTTTTTTGTTTCCACTATCTCTATTGTGTAAAAGACACACTCTCTTCCCAAACTTCTTTTGGCCTTTTCCATCTATATATTTCATACCAAAGATGATGCAAGTTAATCCTCAACTAGGCAATGAGAATCTTTGACCCCTATAAGATTGGCCTCTAAAAATACTTTTTACTAATGGTCCAAGGTGGGGTTAAATTCTTCAAGGCAATATTTCTTTTTTCTTCCTAGCATCTTTTCCCACATATCCTTGTGAAGCTTATCTACAACAAAAGCCTTTATTTCTTTGTCATTATTAAGGCAAACATTCAAGTGAATGTGTCACTTGTTCATCCACTTGCAACTTTTCTTCATCCATGACTTATTTCATTCATCCAAGACATCTTTAAAGATAACATTAGGTTAACAATTTGCTTCCATCTACACATTTTTCATATATCTTAAAACATGTGCCATAGTGATGGTTTCAATAGGAATTGCACCTATTTTAGCTAGAAGAATCTTATAGGGGACTAATGCTTTTAGCTGAACAAGAATTTGCTTGTGATAATGTATTTTTGAATTCTCTCTATCTACATCCATTTTTTGTCAAAAATATTGCTCTAGCCCAAATTTCACATCTATGTGTAGACACTGAAAATTGCCCTAGGTCTCCTATGACACGTTTCATTAATTTTTTGTCTAAAATTGAAAAATAATTTATTATTTAATTAGCGCTAATATTCTTCTTCTAATTCTCTATAATTAAATAATTTTTATTGTTCTTTTAAACCATTAATTAAATATTTTTCATTATTTAATTAATGTTCATCACTATTTCTTCTTAACTATTCCTCTTAGATTAAATAATTATTTAATCCCTTACTTAATATTTCTTCTCAAATTAAATAATTCTTTAATTCTTTAATTTTTCTTCAATTTCAATCATCCTTGTCATCAGTCCAATTGATTAATTCATTCAATTGACTAACCCTTTCAACATTAACATGTCCTAGGGGAATTAATTATTTAATTAATTTCCCTCCCATATCCAAGTGTGATAAATAAATAATATTTATTTATTTATTCCCTTTTATCTTCTTTGTAATTAAATAAATTCATTTTATTTTCTTACCTAATATGGGCTCATAAATTAATAAATTATATTTATTAATTTATTGCATTTATCCTTCTAACTTGCTAATTTTGAAAGGTGAGGGCAATTCATCTTATTTAATTATAAAATCTTTAATTATCCTCACCTAGATTTCATTCCCACTTATCTCTCCCACTTTCTCTCACTTCACTTTCACTTTTCTCTTCCACTTTCCAATTTTCATTCCCACTTTCTCTCACTTAATTCTTTCCCCTTTCCACTCATGACTCTTATTTTCCAAATCCACTCCCCACTTTCGAAATGACAACTTTTAGTTGAAAATAAATAGTTTCCTTATTTATTTTCAATTAACACTTTTCTTTCTCAATTGAACTCATCCTTCACTTTTTCATTCCTCCACTTTCGAAAAAGTATATTTTGATGAAAATAAATACTTTATTTATTTATTTTCAATTAACTCATTTTGTCCTCCACTTTTAAATGCAAGTTTCCCTTCTAACTTATCCTCGCATTCAATCTTGTCCATTGATTATCATTCAATCTTGTCCATTTAATTATCTTTTCAAAATCTATAAATTGAGTCCACTTATTTCTCAATTTTCAAGAGATCACATCTTTGATTTCCTTGCGATCATTCCGTCAAATTTCTTTCAACATTTAGTGCATTTGATCACATTTGAGAGCTACACATCAAATCTATTGAAGGAATAAGAAGGATAACAAAATGCAGTGAGAGAAGCACATCACAAGGGTTTGCATTTCTATTTCTTTCTTTATGCATTTCGTTCTCATAATTTTGTTGATGTATCAAGGTTTTATTTCATGATATTTGCTTTGTGGTCTCAACATTTTGATATCATGTATGCTTTAACCATTTTCCCTAGATACATTTGGTGAACCGGATACGAACATGCATTACACTTGATCTAATTTTGTGGTTTTTTACAGGTTTTAGGTGCTTTGGTGACTTTGATTGTAGATTTGCATGGTTGGAAGAAAATCTAACATTCATAGTTTCTTTGTTTACATGCAGGGTTAGATAGGACCTCATGCACACAATGTCTAATTAGGTAGTTGAATTTACAATAAAGATTCCTTCAATTGGTTTAAAATGATCAACAAATCTTCATCTAATGCTAATTAGGGGGTTTTAAATTGACTACAATTTCACATAGCCTAATTAGGGGTTAAAATTGATGATTTTTTTAAAAAAAATTTGGCTTAAAATGAATCCTACAATTCTCACATAGTCTTGATTAGGATGTGGATCAAAGAACAACAACAAATTTCACATTTCATGCATGCAAAGGATTTAAAATGAACAACAAATTGAATTTAATCATGGCATAAATTGATCTAATCATTTCAAATTAAAGTGGAATTAACCTCATCTAGTCTTAATTAGGATGCAAATGGATCAATAAACATATATCATGCAAATTTTAAAACAAGAATATTTGCTTTAGTTTAGACAACACTTCATTTTCTTGCGATCATTCCGTCAAATTTCTTTCAATATTTAGTGCATTTGATCACATTTGAGAGCTACACATCAAATCTATTGAAGGAATAAGAAGGATAACAAAATGGAGTGAGAGAAGCACATCACAAGGGTTTGCATTTCTATTTCTTTCTTTATGCATTTCGTTCTCATAATTTTGTTGATGTATCAAGGTTTTATTTCATGATATTTGCTTTGTGGTCTCAACATTTTGATATCATGTATGCTTTAACCATTTTCCCTAGATACATTTGGTGAACCGGATACGAACATGCATTACACTTGATCTAATTTTGTGGTTTTTTACAGGTTTTAGGTGCTTTGGTGACTTTGATTGTAGATTTGCATGGTTGGAAGAAAATCTAACATTCATAGTTTCTTTGTTTACATGCAAGGTTAGATAGGACCTCATGCACACAATGTCTAATTAGGTAGTTGAATTTACAATAAAGATTCCTTCAATTGGTTTAAAATGATCAACAAATCTTCATCTAATGCTAATTAGGGGGTTTTAAATTGACTACAATTTCACATAGCCTAATTAGGGGTTAAAATTGATGATTTTTTAAAAAAAAATTTGGCTTAAAATGAATCCTACAATTCTCACATAGTCTTGATTAGGATGTGGATCAAAGAACAACAACAAATTTCACATTTCATGCATGCAAAGGATTTAAAATGAACAACAAATTGAATTTAATCATGGCATAAATTGATCTAATCATTTCAAATTAAAGTGGAATTAACCTCATCTAGTCTTAATTAGGATGCAAATGGATCAATAAACATATATCATGCAAATTTTAAAACAAGAATATTTGCTTTAGTTTAGACAACACTTCATTTTCTAAGGGTTCAAAAATAAGTATTTGCATGTCCGAGACTCGAAAGGTGAAAACATAAACACATGTTTGCCAAAGACTTAAATTTGAAACTACTAATGACATTTGATGCAGGACTATGTGTCACCAAAAATTGTAGTCTTTGGCACTTTTTCACTCATTTTGGCCTTTTCCCTTGGATTTTGGCCTTATTTTACCTTGACTCGGTCTTGAAAGCTTGCAATTCAACAACAATATAACGATGTTTTACTAAGGTGTTGTGAAGTGTTGCAACACATTTCCTCACTTTTCTATGACCCTTTCAACATAATTCACCTAAATGACACCCTTTTACCCCTTTCCAAGCCTTGTGCCAAGGTGTTGTAAAGTGTTGTAAGGAATTTTCACATCTTCCTAGGCTTATCATCCACTAATTAACCCTTTTCCTATGCTAATTTGTCCCCTTAATGTAATTTAGTCCCAACTTAAGTGTGTTTTAGGAGGCAAGTCTAATAAACATAATTTAGCACCTTTTTATTCTCGACCACCACTTGAATTTTCCCAAGTGGACTAGGTCACCACCTTGGGCAACCTAGTCCTTTTAGGCATAAAATTCAAAATTAAAACAATTTCTTAATGAGAATTTTCCTCCAGAACCCTAGTGTCGGCCTATTATGTTGCATTTCAGGAAAATTAGTGTGTAGCATGTACAAATAAGGGTTTTCACCTTCATTTTGCCTCTCTTACTCTCTTGAGACCATTTTTCACCTTCACTCAATCTTCACAAGTACTCTTGTACTCAAGACTTTCAAAGAAAGCAATGAAGCACAAGGCATCTCAAGCAACCTCCATTGGAGCTAGTTATTGCATGCTGTAGACATATTACACAAAGGTTTGGTAAGTGTTTACATTGTTTTTATCATTCAATCATCCATTCATATCATTATATTTCATTTTGATTTGATTATCATCAAAGGGGTTTGACTAAGGCAAACCCCTATTCTCTAACCTTAATCCTTTGTCTCCTCTTTGCATGTGTGATTTGTAGGTTTTTGTATGCAGATTTGTCAAGGAGAAAGGTGTTAGAAAGGTGTCCTCAACCCATCAAAATCATTCAAGTCAACAAAGCCCTAGTTGAAGCTTGGAGACCTCTTTCATCCCGATTTCTGTAGAATCTAAACTAGGCACCTATTGGGATCCAAAGTGTAGATCGAAGGCCCCAATTTCCACTTTCAGATTCTCAAAAACCCAGAAGAGGACTAGGTCACCCATAATGGCGACCTAGTCCCTTTGAGCTGGTTTTTAAGGGATTTTCACATTTCTAGATACCCTTTTGGCAGAAACCCACTCCGACAAAGTTTCCCGACAAAAGGACTAGGTCGCCCAGCTTGGTGTAAATATCCTTTTACACATTTTAGGCTGATTCCAGAACCTTCCAAGACTCCTCATCTGCAAGTTTCCATTTCAAGGTGCACAAGCTCTCAACCTTCCAGTTTAATTTTTGTTTGCATGCACTTAGATCATATATTTAGATAGTTTGCATTTAGTTTACATTGCTTTGTGTACATAAATCATAGATTAGTTTTTTATCATTTTATTTTAGTTTCAGCCACACAACACACACATATCACAACCTTCATCGATTATCCCTCCCTTTGAATGCAACCACCGAAACCCTTGTAGCCACCAAGCAGAAAGAGAGCCATTCTTCTCCCAAGTGATCCTAGGTGAAAAACCCTAGGGGCCTAGCAAAGGGGAATCCTCTTTCCCTAGTCAAAGCTACATTTTTGGTGGTTCACTTTCATCGAAGATTGGATTTTTAAAACCAATTTTCTTTTTAGATTAGAAAACATTTCAATTTGGTGCTTAAAAAGAACCTTGTTTGTTGTGTTTGGTGCGCTTGCATATTCTGTGTTACCTAAGCTAGTGTGTATGTATCCTCTCCCCTTGTGCACCCTTGCGATCCTGGGTGACGAGAAATACAGATTGGTCTCTTTTTTTTAGGAGAGGCTTCCTTGGGGATTTCATCACCTGAGGGTTTGACCTTGAGCATATTTTTTGGTGAGCTATATCAAAGGGGGGAGAACAAAATTTTTACCCCAAGGAGTGGCTAGCATCATTCGAAGCTGAGCCACGAGACCCTCGATTCGTCGAGACTTGCTGGTGATGAGAGTGGGAGTGAGCCTCCCAGTTCTCAGGCTATTACAAATGAGATCTTTGTTCATGGATTCACTTACTAGATACCTTTGTTTTAGAAGACAAAATCCTTATATTTGTTGGCATAGGAGGTCGAACCTCTAAAGTTGTCCCACACTTTTGTGGTTCATTGTAGAGATGAATAATTTATTGAGATCCTTGTGGTCTTAGGGAATTCAGAACTTGGTATGCCCAAGAAGTGAGTGTCATGGAGGGGAGCCAATACTACCAAGTTCATTTGTCATCCGCTTTGAATAGACGCGGCTAGAGAAATCCAAGTGGGAATCGAGCAAATATTGTCCCGACCAACCATAGGGATTGTGTTTGTTTTCATCTTGAAATCAAACTTTTTCAACCAAAACCAAACCAAAAATAAGTGTTTGATATTGTGTTATGTGTTTTCCAATAAAACATCATAAAAAAAAATCAAGATCCCATCAAAAATTGGTTTGAAAACATCAAACCAAAATAATCTTCATAGTAATCTTGAATTTTGAACCAGTGAATTGCAAACCCTTTAACAATCATCTAAAACTTCTCCATTTAGGATTCCATCACATTTTAGGTTGCATTATCAAGGACCTACACCATCATTCAATCAAGGACCTTCACCATCATTTAATCAAGGACATACACCATCATTTGTTAACCAAGGAACTATTTCACCTTATCAAAACATTAATCAAGGACCCACACCTTCCTTTCAAAATAAAATACAAGGTCCTACACCTAAAACCAACCAAGGTCCATTCCGAATCCAAAATACCAATCAAGGGTCTTCACCCTAATTCCAAAAATACATTACTTTTGGGACAAATGCTAATTTCACTCCAAATCAAACCAATGCCAATCCAACATTTACACATCAATATCAACAAGGTCTCACACCTCAAAATGTTAACCCAAATCCAACATATGACCCAAACAACATGACACCAAATCAAACGAATACGATACCATCACTTGTAGACACCTTTATATAGAAAGTATAGACCCTCCAACAACAAATGAAAAATATGCAATTGGGGACCAACAAGAAAAACTATTCCATGGAGGAAATGTGCCCCTTTCCATTTGATCGAAATCTATACATGCCACCCTTTCCCCCTCATGTCACAACACGAACTTTGCCTAAGTATAAGGGAACAAGGGATCCACTAGAGCAAATTCAAGAATTTAACACATCATGTATGGAAGTCTCATACGATCTACCTATTTGATGGGACCATTCCCTCGAAGCTTCACATGGCCAGCTCTAGATTGGTTTGCACATCTCCCTCCAAGGATTAGAACATGGGGTGAACTACCCAATAAACTCATTAACAACTTTTCTTTCAACATAAAAAATGATGTCACCCTTGCAACATTAAGCACAACCTTACAAGAAGAAGGGGAATCACTTACTTCATTTTACCAAAGATGGCGAGGGTTGGTTAGCAAGTTCCCTTGTCAGATTCCTAAGAAACAATTGGTTACCATGTTTGTTGAGAACCTAGACAAAGAAATGATAAGTAGCCTATAAATTCAATGTTGCATCATCTTCGATTAAATCCTTGAGAAAGGTGTCCTTATTGAAAAAGGTCTTGTCGCAAAAGGACTGATCAAAATAAACAAAAAGACTCTGAAATCCAACAATGATAAAAATAAATACTGGTCCCAAAATAAGAATGTCACAAATGACGGAGTTGTTGATGCAAAAATGATAACCAAAGGCCCAACCATTCATCTGAAAGGTCTGTCTACATCAAATACAACCAACATACCAAATCCCCAAACACAAGGTCAAACATTGAATGCAGTTTAAAACACTCAACAACGTAGAGGTCCTTCCTGAACCAAGAGAGCATACAATCAATTGGGCCAACTCATTGAAATCGTCTTAAAAACACTCTTGCAAACCAATACCATCCAATTACCAAACATAAAAAATTATTAGCCTACATTGGTCAAGCCTGATTGGTGAAAAGAAGATGAATAGTGCGAATACCACCATGGGAAAGGACACAAGACATCCCAATGGTGGACATTGAAAAATATCATCGAACACCTTATTGAGAAAGGAATCATTTTAGTAGATAATTCACATAATAAAACAAATGTTGATCACACCTTCTTCAAAACTCCCTTGCAAGATCATGATAAAGGAAATGCCTCCAATTCAGGTACTAATAATAATGCCAATTATACCGAAGTCAAACATGATTACAACACAATTATCCTTAACTTAAGGCCTTTTGATGAGCACATCGCTACTATCACCATAAACAAGCCAAGCTCAGACTATGTTGTCACTACTCGTCGAAGTAAGATAACCATTCTAGGACCTTCCGCTAATCTGCAACCAAAAGAGCCAATATAACCTCTTGGTCCAATTAGAAAAGACTATCGTACAAATTTCCATCTTGGATCTCCTTCGCATATCCCCACAACATAGAGCCATCCTTGACAAAGCCTTGCAAGAGGCATCCATACCCACTAACCTAGATGTCAACGAATTTCGGGCCATGGTTGGATACCTTGCTATGCCACACCATGTCACATTCTCTGAACAAGACTTCTCTACAGAAATATCTGACCATAACGATGCACTACACCTTGAATTTTGTGTTAATAAACACAAAATCAAACGAGTCTTAGTAGACAGTGGAGCAGGCCTGAATATTTGCTCACTAAAATTGGTGAAGGCATTAGTGTACTTTGAGAATGATATTGACCAAACTAAGATTTTTTTTATCAAAGCTTATGATGATGCTGAGCATTCATTTGAAGGATTTATTTTGCTTCCTATAAGATTTGGTCCAACAATACCGAATACACTGTTCCATGTCCTAGATCTGAATTTGTATTATAATCTTCTCCTTGGTCACCCTTGGATTCACGCTATGAGGGATATCCCTTCCACCTACCACCAATGCCTCAAATTTCCTCATGATGGCACTAAAATTGCTATCCCAGGGGATCCAAACCCATTCCAGTATTGCTCTAGGATACGTGCACCAAGATGGTTCCCGAAAAGGAGGCTTAAGTGGCCACTTTTTTTTTGAAATTAGGAAATACTGACCTTGGACGTGAAATTGAGGATACTCACACTCAAAATTTTGAGATGGAACAAAAACAAGGATCAAAGTGCTCCGAGTTTAATTTCTAAATTACTAATTTATTTTGAAAATGGTTGAGATTAAGGGGTTCAAAAAGGGATGCACACAAATTGGTATTTTTTTTGTCAAAAAAACATAACATAGCAACTCTTGTATGACCCTAACATGGTGAAATTTTTTGTAGTATTTTTAAAATCGCTATAGTAAGAAGTTAGCTAACAGTATGTAGTTGATGCATGATTTTTCTGATGATTTTTTAATAAATATTTGATTTTTTACTAATTTTCTAAGTGGACACTTCCTGAAAAGAAGAATTTTGGTCGTGCTCCCCCTACAAATTTTGGAAAGTAATTGTTTTTTTAAAAATTTGCAGAATGGAGTCTAGTTTCTAAAAATGTAATTTATTTGAAATTTTGATGAACGGTTAATTTATAATGAAAAAAACACTAAACATTTCTTTTTGGAAAAAAAGAGACATACAAGCAAAATAAATTATGGATGAAAGGCTTAACATTGTCAAAAAGTGAAAAAAATTATATTGTTGGATAGCTAAGAGAGAACCTAACATTACCCAAATGTTCGATTTGTTTGATATTGAACCATGTGCAATCCTGATGGTGAGCATGAACCCGATTATGTGAAATATATAGAATTTGCAAAAACGCGTCTCTGGTCATTGGGAATGCCCTCCAAGCCTTTGGGTTGGTATTCCAAGGAAAACACCAATCCCAAGGCTTGGGGATTCCCAAAGCAAGATATAAAATGCACGCATTATAATGCGCTCACGTGTTATATCTTAGTTTTGACATGTTTTGTGAATGCATTGACAAAACGCGCCCGCGTTTTGATCTACATCAAATTTATTTTTCTTCTCTTTTTTTTCTTTCTTCTTGTTATCTTTGAGGGAAGCTATATACATGAAGTAAACATTTAAGTATAAGTTGACATTTACATATGGACATTTACTTTCTTATACTTTAAGTTATATTTCATGTATATAGGCAGGATGTTTGAGAGTGGTTTCAGATCTCTAGGAGTTATAATGAAAATTCTAGTTTTTGGAAGATCTTAAAAATTTCAAACTTAGTCAAATTTCAGTAATCAACATGTCGAATTTCAATAATCAGGAGGTGAAATTTTAGTAGTCAGCAAGTTGTATCATCTTTCTCTCTCTCTCTCTCTCTCTCTCTCTCTCTCTCTCTCTCTCTCTCTCTCTCCTTCTCTCTACTCTCTATCTCTCCACTCCATCTCTCTCCCCTCTCTCTCTTCTAGTTTTTGGAAGATCTCACAAATTTCAGACAATCAAATTTCAATAATTAGGAGGTGAAATTTTGAAGTAATCAACAAATTGAATTATTTCTCTCTCTATCTCACTGATTTTTATCCCTTACACTCTAGACCTCTCTCACTATCTCCATCCCTTTTTTTGACTCTCTCCCCCTTGATCTCAAGAACTTTGTCTCTCTCTCATTGTCTCTCTCCTTTTCCCTCTAATTCTCTCTACCTCACTTCTCTCTCCCTCCTTCCCTCTCTACTTATCTCTATCTCCCTCCCTCCCTCCATCTCTCTCTCTCTCTCTCTACCTACCTACCTAACTCTCCCTTCATCACCCCCTACCACTCTCTCTATTTATCTCTACCTAACCTCTCTCTCACCTCCCTCTCTCTCTCCCTCCATACTTCTCTCTCCCTCTCTTCTTCCCTATCTACTCTCTATCTCCCAATCCCTCTCTCTACGTAGCTTTGCATCCATCAAACCTTACCACTCTCTCTCTACACCTCTCTATCTCACCTTTCTCTCCCTCCCTACCTCTCCCTCCCCCATTCCCTCTCTACTTCTCTCTATCTCTCCTCTCTCTCTACCTCTCTTTCCATCTCTACTTATCTTTATCTCCTCTCTCACTCTCTCTACCTACCTCTCCTTTCACCACTCTCTATTTCTCTCTATCTCCCCTCTCTCTCCCTCACTACATCTCCATCACTCTCTCCCTCCCTCTCTAATTATCTATATCTCCACTCTCCCTCTCTACCTATCTCTCCATCCATCACAACCTACCACTCTCTCTCTATTACTCTCTATCTCACCTCCCACTCTCCATCCATACCTCTCCCTCTCCTTCCCTCTCTAGTCTCTATCTCCCTAATACCTCTCTACCTACCTCTCCATACATCACTCCCTAACACTCTCTCTACACCTCTTTATCTTGCTTATATCCCTCCCTCCCTCATTCCCTCTCTACTTCTCTCTACCTCTCCTTCCCTCTCTAATTATCTTTATCCCCCTATTGCTCTCTCTCTCTCTCTCACTAGATGTCTCCCTCCCTACCTTTTCCCCTATCTACTCTCTATCTCTCCTCTCCCTCCCTCTACCTCTCTCTCTCTCTCACTCTCTTTCAATCCTCCCTCACCCTCTTTCTCTCTCACTCTCTCCTCTCTATCTCGCCATTCTCTCTTTCCCTCTTTGTAACTCTCTACTTCTCTATATGTCACCATTCTCTGTTTCCCTATTTGTAACTCTCTACTTCTCTATATGTCACCATTCTCTCTCTACATATATTTATCTCACCTATCCCTCTTTACCTCTCCCTTCCTATCCTCTCTCACCAACCCTCCCTCCTTCCCTCTATCTCTATATCTCTCTACTTCTCTCTATCTCACCTATCCCTCTCTACTCGCATATCACTTGATCACTCCCTACCACACTCTCTCTATTGCTCTCTATCTCACCTCTCTCTCACCTCCCTCTCTCTCTCTCCCTCCATACCTCTCCTGCTCCTTGCCTCTCTACTCTTTATCTCCCTAATCCCTCTCTACCTACCTCTCCATCCATCACTCCCTACCACTCTCTCTACACCTCTTTATCTCACTTCTCTCCCTCCCTTATTCTCTCTTTACTTCTCTCTACCTCTCCTTCTTTCTCTAATTATCTATATCTCCCTTAGCCCCATCTCTCTCTCACTAGATGTATCCCTCCCCACCTTTTACCCTATCTACTCTCTATCTCTCCTCTCCCTCCCTCTACCTCTCTCTCTCGCTCTCTCTCACTCCTCCCTCACCCTCTTTCTCTCTCACTCTCTCCTCTCTATCTCACCATTCTCTCTTTCCCTCTCTATAACTCTCTCCTCTATATGCCACCATTCTCTCTCTACTTATCTTTATCTCACATATCCCTCTTTACCTCTCCCTTCCTCCCCTCTCTCACCCACCCTCCCTCCTTCCCTCTATCTCTATCTCTCTCTACTTCTCTCTATCTCACCTATCCCTCTCTACCCGCATATCCCCTCTATCAATCCCTACAACACTCTCTTTATTTCTCTCTATCTCACCTCTCTCTCGCCTCCCTCTCTCTCCCTCCATACCTCTCCTTCCATCTTTCCTTCCTTATCTACTCTTTATCTCCCATATCTCTCTACCTCTCCTTCCCTCTCTACTTATCTTTATCTCCTCTTTCCCTCCCAACCTCTCTCTCTCTCTCTCCCCAATCCCTCCCTCCCCATCTTTCTCTCTCTCCCTATGAGGGTTGAGGGTGTAAGGTTTGGTGTTTAAGGTATAGGGTTGAGGTTATACGGTTAAGTGTATAGGGAATAGGGATTAGGGTTTAGGATATTAGGTATAAAGTTGAGGGTATAGGGTATAGGGATGAGGGATGAGGGTTTAGGGTTTAGGGTTTAAGATAGGGTTGAGGGATAGTGTTTAGGGTTGCAAGTATAAGGTTAAGTTTATAGGGTATATGGATTATGGTTTAGGATATTGGGTATATAGTTGAGGGTATTGGGTTGAGGATATTAGGTTTAGGGTTTAATATTAATGTATAAGTTTGAGGGTTGAGGCTTGAGGTATAATGTTCAGGGTTGAGGGTATGAGGTTAAGTGTATAGGGTATAGGGATTAGGGTTTAGGGTGTAGGGTTAAGGGTATAAGGTATAGGGTTAAGGCTTGAGAGTGTAGGGTTTTTCGTTTAAGTATAGGGCTAAGGGATAATGTTTATGGTTTAGGGTATAAGGTTGAGGGTGTAGGGTATAAAGATGAGGCTTGAGGTTGTAGGGTTTAGGGTTTAAGGTATAGGGTTGAGGTTTGATGGATAGTGTTGAAGGTTGAGGGTATAGGGCTAAGTGTATAGGGTATAGGGATTGGGGTTTAGAATAATGGGTACAGGGTTGAGGGTATTGGGTTTATGATTGAGGTTTAGGGTTTAGGGTTTAGTGTACAAGGTTGAATGTAGGGTTTAGGGTTTAGGTATAGGGTTGAGGGATGATGTTCAGGGCTTAGGTTATAAGGTTGAGGGTATAGGGTATAGGGATGAGGGTTGAAGGTGTAGGGTTTAGGGTTGAGGGTATAGGGTTGAGGGTTGAGGTATAGTGTTCAAGGTTGGGGGTGTAGGGTTAAGTGTATAGGGTATAGGGATTAGGGTTTAGGATATTAGGTATAGGGTTGAGGGTATTGGGTTTAGGGTTGAGGGTTTAGGGTTCAAGGTTTAGGGTACAAGGTTTAATGTAGGATTTAGTGTTTAATTATAAGGTTAAGGGTTTAGGGATAATGTTTAGGGTTTAGGATAAAGGGTATAGTGATGAGGGTTGAGGGTGTAGTGTTTATGGTTTAAGATATAGGGTTGAAGGTATAAGGTTAAGTTTATTGGGTATATAGATTAGAGTTTAGGATATTAGGTATAGGTTTGGGGGTATTGGGTTGAAGGTTTACGGTTAAGTTTATACGGTATAGGGATTAGGGTTTAGGAGAGAGAGAGAGAGAGAGAGAGAGAGAGAGAGAGAGAGAGAGAGAGAGAGAGAGAGAGTATTCTCTAGTTAGGGTGGGACAAAAAGACTTGAGAGAGGGGGAGGGGGTGGGAGGGAGATACTTGAGAGAGAGGGAGAGAGAGAGACGACCCCCATTTTTTCAAACAGGCCACTACATTGCTAATTTCATTGAATTGGCAAGCCAGTGGGCCCACTAGCTTTCCAATTTAGTGAAATTGGCAACCTAATTTGCCTTATTTGAAAAAATGGGTCAAAGAAATGGGGTCTCCTGGTGATGTAATTCTTGGACCCATTTTTTCAAACAGGAAACTACATTGCCAATTTCATCGAATTCACAACCTAACTTGGCTTGATTGAAAAAATGGGTCAAAGAAATGGGGTCTCTCGGTGATGAGACCCCAATTCTTGGACCCTCAACCCTTAATCTCACAACCCCCCTCAACCCTCAATCCTCAACCCTCAACCCTCAACCCTTAAACCCTAATCCCTTAACCCCTATACCCTCTACCCTATACATTGGACCCTCAACCCTATACCCTCAATCCTTTACCCTCTACCTTAAACCCTCAACCCTCAACCCTCAACCCTTAAACCCTCTACACTCTAACCTATACATTAAGCCCTCAACCCTCAATTCTCAACCCTCAACCCTATACAATGGACCCTCAACCCTATACCCTCTACCCTCAACCTTAAACCCTCAACCCTCAATCCTTAAACCATAAACCCTTAGACCCTCTACCCTATACAATAAACCCTCAACCTTCAATTCTCAACCCTCATCCCTTAATCCCTCAACCCTCAACCCTTAAGCCCTTAACCCTCAACCCCTATACCCTCTACACTATACATTGACCCGCAACCCTAATCCATCAACCATATACCCTCAAACCTATACCCTAAACCCTAAACCCTAAACCCTCAACCCTTAATCCCTCAACCCTTAATCCCTCAACCCTCTACCCTCTACCCTCAACTCTCAACCCTTAAACCCTAATCCCTCAACCCCTATACCCTCTACCCTATACATTGGACCCTCAAACCTATACCCTCAACCTTAAACCCTCAACCCTCAACCCTTAAACCCTAAACCCTTAAATCCTCTACCCTCCACCCTATACATTAAACCCTGAAACCTCAATTCTCAACCCTCAACCCTTAATCCCTCAAACCTCAACCCTTAACCCTCAACCTCTATACCATCTACCCTATACATTGGAATCTCAACCCAATCCTTCAACCATATACCCTCAAACCTATACCCTCTACCCTCTACCCTCTACCCTAAACCCTCAGCCCTAAACCCTTTAACCCTAAACCCTTAAACCTTCTACCCTCTACCCTCAAACTAATACTCTCTACCCTGAACCCTAACCCCTAAACCCTATACCCTCAACCCAATATCCTAAATTATCAACCCTATAGGTCCTCCACCCTAATCCCTCAACCCTATACCCTATACCCTCAACCCCTATCCCTTTCTCTCTGTCTATACATCTCACCTTTTTCTCCCTCCCTCTCTCCTACCCTCTCTAATTATCTCTATCTACCCTGTCCCTCTTTCTACATACCTCTTGCTCAATCAATCCTTACCACTCTCTCTCGCTCCCTCCCTCTATCTCTCTCTATCTCCCTCCCACTACCTCTCCATCACTCCCTCTCTCTCCCACTCCCTCTTAGGGTTTAGGGATTAGGGTAGAGATTTTTCTTGGGTTTAAGGGTTTAAGGGTTGAGGGTAGAGACCCAATACACTCTACCCTCAACCCTAATCCCTCAACCCAATACTCTAAATCATCAACACTATAGGTCCACCCTAATCCCTCTGTTGGCCTCCTACAATGATTTTAATAACTAAGCCTTTACAACCATGATTCAGAGATTGGACATCTAACTTGGATAGCCATTTTAACCATCATGAAGGTGCATTTAAATTTTCAACCCAGGGACGCGAACTTGAAATGGGTCAACACAGTATGTGCACTAGGAACTCAAAGTAGTCATCTTCATTCTACAACTAAGAAAGATTTAATACTGAAAGTAAATTGCATGGAAAGGAACAAAGTAAATGCTAAACATCACTCAACAATTAAACTAAACTGAACTTGCATGATAGGAATGAAAATTTGAGCAACAAACAGGGAACTACTCTATCCGCTTTGGCTGTTGGAACAGTCATATAATGAAATTCTAGTGGCTGTAGGAACGGTCAGTGCCAAATTCTTAACTAATTACTAAACAAAAGCTAATAACTAATCTAGCTAAACTAAAGGATAAATTACTCACCAAGTGGGCTCCCTTGGATGAGTATCCTCTAAAACTAATATAAACTCAAATGCTCAACTCATAATCTCATCTTATTCATTGGGAAATGCAAAATACAAAAGAGTAGCTTGACTGGAAACGCTATATTATCAGATCATACAACATCAATAACTCAACAACTCGACAACTCCCCAAGAAGGAGGATTTGAACCTTATTTATACTACCAACTAAACAAGGCAGTCAACTCCCACTAACTGAGAGGATTCCATTTAGGGAAAACATAGAAAAGAATAGAAGGGCGGTTACACATGTAGGGAGTCCGGTTAGACATGTATGTCCAAACATAGACTCAACACTGTAGTAACACTCACATTTGATCAATTATCATGAAAGACTGATATAAGGTGGTTACATGTGACTGACATGGGGAATCTCCTGTCGTCATCCTTCAGTTGACCCTTGAACGATTCCTCTGCATGACCAACTGGCGGCTGCATTTCTCAATTTAGTATCCTCAAGTATGTCTGCATGGCAATGTTAGTACGCATAATAATTGCACATCTACAACCATCTTAAAGAACATACATCAACCACATGCAGAATTAATATTCATAGTCCACATAATAGGCTAATGTCATTAAAACTAGTAGAAATAGAATTAAACCCAATGTCTATGGTTTGAGGGAAACTCTATAAAGCATCAACATTTAATATCAAAGTCCATGTCAACTTCAGCAAATAAACTATAGATTCTACCCAAATTTGGACAAAAAAATAGGCTCATCACTCCCACCAACCTAACGTTTTGCTGGTCCTCCAACAGGGGAAGAGCTATTTTTCTATCTGGTCAAAGCTCTAAAATTTGCAATTGATAATTGTCCAATATTAGTGTCTATTGAGCGCGAGTCAAGGTCCCAGTAGAATCCTCCCAATCTATCAAGTCTTCTCCATCTTTGATTTTCTTCATCAATATCATAACGATAGAATCTAAAATTTGGAATAGGCCACATGAGAATAGGTGGCTGAAAAGTCAAGGGAAGCCATTGTCGTCCCTTTGTTCTCCCAAGATGAATATACCTTTCAATCCTTTTTATCATTGCAACATAGTTCTAGATGGAATGAGGTTCAACCTATTTCAGCTCATCAGTTAAAGTGTTCCATCTTTGTGATAGATATCCTTTCATGGTGTCCTCTTCAGCTTCTGTCTTTACCTCATATTCACTGTAAACTGCCTCAATCCAAGGCATAATTTTGTTACTATAACTAGGCCTGAAAAGGATTCTATTCCATTCTCTATAAATATCCTTCGGGTTTCTTGATTCATCTCTAATGGTGAAGGGGATATTGGATTCCCTCTTCCTATAAGCATTATATTGCTCTCCCCAGCTAATCTCATTTTTCACCCAAGACATGAATTCTCTCAGTTGGATATCTCCAACATACAACAACGGGTTCTAGTCTTGGTCTTGAGTTATAGCAAAATTATGTAAATAAAACTCACATAACAAATTCTTCATTTCAGGGGAGGCAATCCTATAAGCATTGGAAAATTCAATGGGAGTCTCAATAGAGGGATTCAAACCTGAGATATTTCTTAACTGTTTAAAAGAGAGATATTTTTCCTTTAGGTGCAAAGAATAAAATCTTGGAGGGGTTCTGCATTCTAAAATCTGTGGCACCAGGGTTGCAATGTTGTCCACCCTCTCCTTTAGAGAGACAATCTCCTCATTCTTTTCTTCAATAATTTCATCCCTCCCTTGAATTTCTTTTTTCAATATTTGCTTTTCCTTTTTCCATTCTTCCTCTCGCCTTTGTATCTCTCCCCATAAATTTAAAATTGTTGTATGTACTGAAAAATTAGGAGGGTTATGAATACCTACTAGGATTTTTGTCGATGGTTGCTCCCCATATAGTGCCATTTACATAGATTCAGGTTGTCCAACTGGCTCAGGCTGTAGAGGTACAATTTCTTCTCCCACTTCTTGCTGTAGGAACTCCTGATCTGATTCTTGGTCTTGCTGCAGGAACTCCGAATTTTCTTCATGCTCTAGAATTTCAACTTCCTCTACAAGGGCAACAAGATCTGCCAGGGTCACTTTTGTTTCCTCTTCAAATATATTCTTTTCTTTGAAATTTTCTTGCCCCATTGGGGCTTTTTTGATCTTATGTGATGTCCTTCCATGCTTAGGATTTTCCCGTGAAGGCATATCAACAACTAGTTTTGATTTATTAAGAGGGCTCTCACATTTTCCTTTGGCTACAGGATGAATAGTGTCAGCCTTTCTCTTCTTAGGACTTGGCACCTCTCTTTCCATAGGCTATGTTTTGGCTTTTCCTTTATAAAATGTCCAGGCAAACTTTAGTGCAATGTCTTCATCAAAACCATCCAGCTTTAGGAAGTAGTCCAACCAGCCACAGTTTCTAAATTCAGCTAGGCACTGTGCATCCTACAATAAGGAATCATGAACCAATGGCTCATTTCGAATTAGTCTGCCTCCCATTGTCTGCAATCAATTGTCATTCTGCAAAATTCCCTTCCTTGTAATTCTTGTCTGAAGACAAATTCCTTTTTGCAACACTTCCTAGCTGAATTGTCCTACACCAATGTCAACTGAATTTTCCTTCTCTCTTTTTTATCTTTTACCATTTGCAATTCAAGATTATGATGGGGTCAATAATGGCAAAGAAGGGGTAATAAAAGGGAGTTATGATGAAAATAAATGGCGGCAAAAATTTAGTGTCACATCACATATGCGAGTCGTCCTTCACTTTAGATTTTAAATCGACTTAGCTAGATTTGCTGACGCAGAAAAGCATGGACTGACGTGTGGGAAATGTACCTGCATCTTTCCTTCCCCCCCTAACCTAAATTTAGACACGTGTCCACACATGCGAGATGGCAGTAGTGATTTGATAGGGAGGTATGAAAATTATGTGAACATCCATACTAACGTACACCGATTAAATGAATGCACTAAAAAGATAATTAAGAGTGCAATTAATGTGCACATACCTGAATGTGTGGAAGATACGTTGCAAATATCATGGAGAAAGTACCGTTCACCTTTTTAGGAAATAAATTGGGCAATTAATGATGATGAAGTGGAATGAAGTGATGGAAGAGAGAAAAAGGTGGTGACAGATGGGCGGATGGGTGAAGAAATGGAATTCTAAAAAAGTAGAAGTCTTCATTATGACAAGTACGTACCTTAATTAGCTAGAAGGAGGGACACTAGGTCCACTTCCTTCGGCTGCATGAAGCTCGGGTGTTGCATGTTGGATGAATTACTGCAGTAACTCTTCTTTGGAGGCTGGCTTGTGATACAATTTGAGACGATGACCATTGACTAGTAACTTGAATTTGATAGGGTCAATGGTGGTGAGCTAAACAACTCCATTGGGAAAGACCTCAACAACTTCATATGGTCCTAGCCACCTTGTCTACAATTTTCTTGCATTGTCCTGATATCGTGATTCATAAAGCAATGCATAGTCACCTGAATGAAATTTCTTCTCTTTAATAAAATTTTCATGTCATTTGATTCTTTGATTCTGCACGGCCTCAGTGTGGTGCAATTTTTTCTTCCTCACATCATCTAAAGCATTCACCTACATGATTCTTTCCTTTTGTACCTCAGAAATATACATCCCTAAGTCTACTACAGTTCTAAGAGTCTTGTCTTCGAATTCAATGGGCATCATAGTTGTCTTCCCATATATTAGCTCAAATGGAGTGAAGCCTGTAGTTGTTTTCCAGGTGGTTCTGTAGGCCCAAAATGCTTCTGATAATTTTTATCCCAATCCTCTCTATGAATAGCCACTATTTTGGTTAGAATGGCTTCAATTTCTCTGTTGGTCACCTCAACTTGTCCTTTGGTCTGGGGTGATAAGGAGTAGACTTTTTGTGCCTTATGTTATATTCATTGACTAGTGTTGAGGTAAAATGAGCTCCTTGATCAATTACTTTTTCTCTTGGCACTCCATATCGTGTGAAATTTTTTTCATAAATAAATTCTGCAACCTTGTTATCTCTTGCATGCTTCATGGCCTCGACTTCTAGCCACTTAGTTACATAATCAGTGCATACCAAGATATAAGACTTACCATTTGTTAGGGGATCAATGGGTCCCACAAAATCCAATCCCCACTTGTCAAAGGGAGTGACTACTACTTAGAGGTAGAGTGGCATCTCATATGATTTGGTTGGCCGACCCATTCTTTGACACCTATCACATTTCCTTGTATATCTTCCTGCATCCTTGTGGAGTGTAGGTCAATAGTATCCTATGTTCAAAATCTTTATTGATGTCCTTTTAGCTGCAAAATGCCCTCCACAGGGTTCATCATGACATGCATGCAAAATTTCATATGTCTCATCTTCCCTCACACATCTTCTCATAACATGATCTGGTCCAGTATAAAACAAGCATCCAAAAATCCATGAAAAAAGAAAAGATTTTTCAATGAATACTCTTCTCTCTTTTGGAGAGAAGTGAGGGGTAACTCTCCCTATCACTAGGTAATTAGCTATGTCAACATACCAGGGTGTGTGCAAACTAATAGAAAATAGATGCTCATCAGGAAAAGAGTCATCTATAGATTGATTATTTTCTGATGTGGCCAATCTTAAAAGAAAAACTACAACAACATTGGCCTTCCCTGGTTTATCCACAATGGTTATGTCAAACTCCTGCATCAATAATAACCATCTGGCTAACCTTCCCGAGATCAAGATTTTATTCATGAGATATCTAATGGCTGCATGATCGGTGAGCACAAACATCTGGTAGCCTGTTATATAGTGCCTGAATTTTTTTAGGGTGTAGGTTACTGCCAACATTTCTTTTTTTGTTAGTGTATAATTGAACTCAACTCCTTGTAAGTTTTTGCTGAAAAAATAAATGGCATTTTCAATGGCTCCTTCTTTATGTCCTAAGACCGCTCTTATAGCATAGTGTGATGCATAAGTATGGATGTGAAAAGGAATTTCCCGATTAGGTACCTTAAGTATAGGAGCATGAGTCAAAGCTGCCTTCAAGTCAGAAAATGCTTTGGCACAATCTTCTGGCTATTGGAATTCAACATATTTGGTTAAGAGAGTATACAATGGTGCTGCTATTTTACTGATGTCTTTGATGAAACACTTGTAATATCCTGCATGTCCCAAGAAACTCCTAACATCCTTTTGTTTTGCAAGTGTAGGAAAATTAGTAATTACCTTAATTTTTGTAGAATCTACTTGAATTCCTTGGTGGGAAATGTAGTGGCCAAGAACTACACCTTCTTGCATCATCATGAAGCACTTCTCACTGTTTAAAGATAGATTTTGGTCTTCACATCTCTGTAGTAATTTCTTGAGATTTTCCAATGCTTCATCAAAATCAGCACCATAGGTGGTAAAGTCATCCATATAGATTTCAATGGAGTCAAGGGAGATGTCTGAAAATATGTTGATGACCGCTCTCTAAAAAGTGGCAAGTGCATTACATAAACCAAAGGGAAGTACTAAATAGACATATGTACCCCATTGACATGTGAAGGTTGTCTTCTCCTGGTCCTTAGGTACAATTTGGATATGATTGTAGCCACTGAATCCATCTAGAAAAGAGAAGTACTGCTTTCCTGCAAGTGAGTCTAGGACTTGATCTACAAAAGGCAAGGGAAAATGGTCTTTCTTAGTAGCAGCATTGAGTTCCTTGTAGTTGACAAAAAATCACCATTTTCCTCCCTTCTTGGGCACAATCACCAATGGAGACACCCACTGGCTATCTGAAATGGGATAGATAAATCCTGCATCTAGCAACTTTTGCAACTTTGTTTTGACAATTTCTCTCAATGCAGGGTTGATTCTTCTTTGTATTTTCCTTACCGGTTGACAATAATCTTTGATATATATCCTATGGGTGCAAAGCTTAGGTTCTAGGCCTTTCATATCATGATAATCCCATGCAAATGCATTTTGGTGGGCCTTCATCAAATTTTCCAATGACAGCTATTGTTTGTCTCCAAGTTTGTTGTTAATATTCAAATTTTTTCCTTCGAACACCTGTACTTGTGTAGTTAACTTTATCATAGATGTTTCATTAATACATGGGACCTTAAGTTCATATGGAAGAATTGTGTGGAACATACCTATTGCTGCAAGAAGTTTTTCTGCTTGAAGAGTGGTTGTAGGAAGTTTATCTACATAAATAGTGGTTGCAGGAAGATCAGGAAGATCAGGCAGAGCAAGCAAAAGTGTCTTCACGGGATCAACAAAACTAGATGCATGAGGGGGTGGCACCTCCTCTATCTCACAATGGTTCTAAATTATTAGATAACACTTCATCTTCATCTTGAAGCTACAGGAAAGGACTTCTACCTAACATCATAAGCTATGCCACAAAGTTAACTTCCTCGGTCTCTTCACCTACATGTGGCCATACACGATTATCCTCATCATGCAATGGATGAGAAAGAGGATAAAGAACAAGATTTTTGGTGTTTCTACCATCATAAATGGTCATGTCACCTATCTGACATCCAATATAAGCGTCTGTTGTTGCTAACCATGGCCTTACAAGGATAATAGGATACCCGCCTAGTGTAGCTTTAGGAGAAAGAATCATGAAGTCGGTTGGATACTCCCAAGAGTCTAGAATCACCACAAGGTCCTCTAATGTACCATTAGGATTAAAAGATGAACTATCAAAAAGCTACATGACAGTGGGAGTGGATCTCATACTTACAACATTTAGTTGTTGTAGGATGTCTTTAGTCATCACATTTATTGTTGCACCCAAGTCAATCAAAGCATTCTTTATGTGTATCCCATTTATAAAAACTTCAACCACAAAACTACCTGGATCATTTTACTTGGAGATAGTTACTTTTCCAAACATGATGTTAGCCAGCTGTCCCACTACATGGACTGTAGTTGGGTCTTTCTTTTTCCTGCTTGGCTTCTTGAGGCATGCTTCTTAGATTGCTTTGCTATATATAGGAACATCTTTTATGGTCTGGAATAGGGGTATCTAGACACATATATGGTTAAGATGGTCTAGAATATCAAAAGTGGTGTCCTCCTTGTCTTTCATTTGTTTGACAACTTCCAATCTCTGAGGGAATGGTAGTTCTTGTGTCGTCTGCTTGGCTGGAACTGGTTCAATATTTTTAGGTGCACTAGGCTGAATGAGAACATCCAGAGGTTCTTCTTCCATAGGAAGCTCAATGATAATGGGCATGGAAGGAGCTGGAAAAGTAGTTCCTGAATGCAAACATATGTCACTTAAACTCACAACATATGCAGGGAATTGATTTGGATCAATAGAGTATACAGGTTGTTGTTGTGGTTTATTATTTGGGTTAGGTGTGGGCTGGGCTAGTAACTAGGTGGGTTTAGATGCATTTGAGATGGGATTAGTAGGGGGAGGCATTATAGTAGGTTGCTGGGGTTGAGAAGGTGGTTGCATGTAACTGGTTTTCTGGTTTGGCCATTGTTGTCCACCTCTCCATTGAGATGTTTGTTACCAGTTTCCTGAAGGTGGCTACCAAGGTCCTTGAAATTGCCGCCAATTCCCTTGAGATTGCTGCCACTGATGTGAAGAATTTTGATAATTGGGCCAAGTATTTGGAGGGTTACCCCAAGACTATGGTGGATATCCTCCATATTTGGATGGACATGGGGGATACCACTAGTTACCAGATGAATAAGAGTTAAAATATGGCCCAACAAAAGATAGTAGATCTAGTGGCATACCTTGTCTTAGAGCCCATGGCTTCATTTGTGCAAAAAAGTAGACTTGATATTCCTTAATCTGAATTGATTTGAACTCAGGTGGAATCTGCTTGCTGTCAATGTTAGCTACCATCTTGCATTTGCAGTCCCTCTTCTTTTGTCTGCAATGAGGGCAATATTCTGTCAGCATTGCCTCTACCTCCTCTTGTTTCTTCTTGGCATGAAGTGTATCTAGCTAAGTAGCTAGATTTTTTATGATATCCTACTTGAAATTTTCCAACAAATGAGTAATCTCCATCCTTGAAACTCCACTAGTGGATGAATTACCCATAGAGGATTGGTAAGCTCTCCCTATCTTTGAAGCTGCCCTAGAATAGTTCTGACATATCTTCTTGATATCCTCCCAAGGAACTTTAGTGATATCTCCTCCTGTCATCAGGTCCAAGGCATTAGTTCAACTTTCATTAATTCCTCTCAAGAAAAGTTGCTTCTGTGAGTCTTCATTGAGTGTATGGTGTGGATATTTTTGCAAACAAAACAAAAACCTTGAAATGAAATCCTCCAGGCACTCATCTTCCTTTTGCTACATTCTGAAAATGCCATCTACTCTCATATCACTGCCCTTGCAATACTCTATGTATTTCTCAAGGAAATTTGTCTTCATGTCCTCCCAAGTCTCCACAGTATCTTTGCCAAGGCTCATAAACCATCTTAATGCAACTTCTTTCAAAGTGGTAGAAAATAGCTTAAGTCTGTGGGCATTAGTAGTATAGTCATAACTTCGACAGAGTATATCAAACTCAAACAAGAATGTATTAGGATCTTCTGTGACAAGTCCATAGAACTTAGGAAAGACTGAAGCAGGGATACTTTTGAGGTTATCTAATTCATTCTGATGAGCAATGGGGAAAGGAAAAGCTGGTGGGTTCTACCTGTTAGGCCTGTTTCCATTTGCATCACCCATGCCTGCTTGATGAAGTTCCAAAGTAAAGGGTTCTTCAACTAGATTTTGATCTTCAAGGGAAACTTCAGAACTAGTTAGGTCAGGAAATGTATTAACAAAGGGGTGTGGCTCTTCTTCTTCTTCATTTTTGGGTAGATTTGGAAGCTCTACTAGTTGAAATGGTTTTGGATTATTAGGAAGGAATCTCCCATAAGCATCTCTTCTTCTTCTATGCATGCGGTATCAACTAAGCATCAACCAACTCACACAAAGAATTGGTGAAAGAATAGTGGATCATAACTTCTAAATACTAAGAACAAATTCCACATATACTACAACAGGAAAAACTAGCAATGACTCCAAAGAACTCCCTAGTTTGACACCATCCCCAACAATGGTGCCAAAAATGTTAGCCTCCTACAATGATTTTAATAACTAAGCCTTTACAACCGTGATTCAGAGATTGGACATTTAACCTGAATAGCCATTTTATCCATCATGAAGGTGCATTTAAATTGTCAACCTAGGGATGTGAACTTGAAATGGGTCAGCATAGTATGTGCACTAGGAACTCAAAATAGTCATCTTCATTCTACAACTAAGAAAGATTCAATACTAAAAGTAAATTGCATGGAAAGGAACAAAGTAAATGCTGAACATCACTCAACAATTAAAATAAGCTGAACATGCATGACATGAATGAAAATCTGAGCAACAAATAGGGAACTACTATATCCGCTTTGGCTGTAGGAACAGTCATATAATGAAATTATGGTGGCTGTAGGAACAATCAGTGCCAAATTCTTAACTAATTACTAAATGGAAACTAATAACTAATCTAGCTAAACTAAAGGATGAATTACTCACCAAGTGGCCCCCCTTGGATGAGTATCCTCTAAAACTAATATAAACTCAAATGCTCAACTCAAAATTTCATCTTATTCATTGGTAAATGAGAAGTACAAAAAAGTAGCTTGTCTGGAAATGCTATATTATCATATCATACAACATCGATAACTCATCCACTTGGAAACTCCCCAAGAAGGAGGATTTGAACCTTATTTATACTACCAACTAAACAAGGCAGTCAACTCCGACTAACTGAGAGGGTGCCATTTAGGGAAAACATAGAAAAGAATAGAAGGGCGGTTACACATGTAGGGAGTCCGATCAGACATGTATGTCCAAACATAGACTCAACACTGTAGTAATGCTCGCATTTGCTCAATTATCATGAAAGATTGATATAAGGTGGTTACATGCGACTGACATGGGGAATCTCCTGTCGTCATCCTTTAGTTGACCCTTGAATGATTCCTCTGCATGACCAACTGGCAGCTGCATTTCTCAATTCAGTATCCTCAAGTATGTCTACATGGCAATGTTATTACACATAATAATTGCACATCTACAACCATCTTAAAGAACATACATTAACCACATGCAAAATTAATATTCATAGTCCACATAATAGGCTAATGTCATTAAAACTAGTAGAAATAGAATTAAACCCAATGTCTATGGTTTGAGGGAAACTCTATAAAACATCAACATTTAATATCAAAGTCCATGTCAACTTCAGCAAATAAACTATAGATTCTACCCAAATTTGGACCAAAAACTAGACTCATCACCCTCAACCCTATACCCTCAAACCATATCCCTCTCTCTCTATCTATACATCTCACCTCTCTCTCCCTCCCTCTCTCCTACCCTCTCTAATTGTCTCTATCTACCCTCTCCCTCTTTCTATGTACCTCTTGCTCAATCAATCCCTACCACTTTCTCTCGCTCCCTCTATCTATCTCTTTATCTTCCTCCCACTACCTCTCCATCACTTGACCTATTTGAAAAAATGGGTTTGAGAAATGGGGTCTCTTGGTGATTTACGTCATCGATAGATCCCATTTCTTGGACCCATTTTTTCAAACATGCCACTACATTGCCAGTTTCACCAAATTGGCAAGCCAGTGGGCCCACTAGCTTGCCAATTTGGTGAAATTGGCAACCTAACTTGCCCTGTTTGACAAAATGGCCACTGGCTTGCCAATTTGGTGAAATTGGCAACCTAACTTGCCCTGTTTGACAAAATGGGTCCAAGAAATGGGGTCTTCTGGTGATGTAAATTTCTTGGACCCATTTTTTCAATACAGGCCACTACATTGCCAATTTCATCGAATTGGCAATCCAGTGGGTCCAGTAGGTTGGAAATTTGGTAAAATTGGAAATCTAACTTGCCTGTTTGAAAAAATGAGTGAGACCCCATTTCTTGGACCCATTTTTTCAAATTGGCCACTACATTGCCAATTTCACCGAATTGGCAAGCCAGTCAGGCCCACTAGCTTGCCAATTTGGTGAAATTGGCAACCTAACTTGTCCTTTTTGAAAAAATGGATCCAAGAAATGGGGTCTCCTGATGATTTACATCACCGAGAGACCCCATTTTTTCAAACATGCCACTACATTGCCAATTTCATCGAATTAGTAAGCCAGTGGGCACTGGCTTGCCAATTTGGTGAAATTGGCAACCTAACTTGCCTTGTTTGAAAAAAAGGGTCCGACAAATGGGGTCTCTCGGTGATGTAAATCATCGAGAGACCCCATTTCTTGGACC
The DNA here is from genome assembly GCA_007115665.2 of Sequoiadendron giganteum. NCBI lineage: Eukaryota > Viridiplantae > Streptophyta > Pinopsida > Cupressales > Cupressaceae > Sequoiadendron > Sequoiadendron giganteum. The sequence continues at coordinate 641,884,103 of CM021107.1, forward strand.
CATTTTTTCAAAACATGCCACTACATTGCTAATTTCATCGAATTGTCAAGCCAGTGGGCCCACTATCATGGCAATTCGGTGAAATTGGAAACCTAAGTTGCTTGTTTGAAAAATTGGTCCATGAAATGGTTACATCACCGAGAGACCCCATTTCTTGGACCCATTTTTTCAAAATAGGCCACTACATTGCCAATTTCGCCGAATTGGCAAGCCAGTGGGCCCACCAGTTTGGCAATTTGGTGAAATTGGCAACCTAACTTGCCTGTTTGAAAAAATGGGGTCTCCCAGTGATTTACACCATCAAGAGACCCCATTTCTTAGACCCATTTTTTCAAAACAGGCCACTACATTGCCAATTTCACCGAAGTGGCTAGCCAGTGGGCTAACTAGCTTGACAATTCAGTGAAATTGGCAAACCTAACTTGCCTGTTTGAAAAAATGGGGTCTCTCGATGATTTACATCACCGAGAGACCCCATTTCTATAACCCATTTTTTAAAAATAGGTCACTACATTGCCAATTTCACCGAATTGGCAAGCCAGTGGGCCCACTAGCTTGCCAATTTGGTGAAATTGGCAACCTAACTTGCCCTGTTTGAAAAAATGGGTCCAATAAATGGGGTCTCTCGATGATTTACATCATTGGGAGACCCCATTTCTTGGACCCATTTTTTCAAACATGCCACTACATTGCCAATTTCACCGAATTGGCAAGTCAGTGGGCCCACTAGCTCGACAATTTGGTGAAATTGGCAACCTAACTTGCCTATTTCAAAAAATGGGTCCAAGAAATGGGGTCTCCCAATGATTTACATCACTAGGAGACCCCATTTCTTGGACCCACTTTTTCAAACAGGCCACTACATTCTCAATTTCATTGAATTGGAAAGCTAGGGTAGAGGGTTGAGGGTAGAGGGTAGAGGGGAGAGAGATAGGAGTGAGTGAGTGAGAGAGAGAGACTTGAGAGCGGGAGAGGGGGTAGGAGGGAGAGAATTGAGAGAAAGAGAGGGGGTAGGAGGGAGAGACTTAAAAGAAAGAGAGAGAGGGAGGGAGTGGGAGAGAGATAGAGGGTAGAGGGTTTAAGGGTTAAGGGTAGACGGTAGGCGGTTAAGGGTAGAGGGGAGAGAGATAGGAGTAGTGAGTGAGTGAGAGACTTGAGAGAGGGAGAGGGGGTAGGAGGGAGAGAATTGATAGAAATAGAGGGTAGAGGGTTAAGACTAGAGGGTTTAAGGGTTAAGGGTAGAGGGGAGAGAGATAGAGGGAGTGAGTGAGTGAGAGAGACCCGAGAGAGGGAGAGGGAGTGGGAGGTAGAGACTTGAGAGAGAGACAAAGACAAAGAGAGAGATAGATGGTAGAGGGTTAAGATTAGAGGGTAGAGGGCCCACTAGCTTGCCAATTTGGTGAAATTGACAATCTAACATGGCCTTTTTGAAAAAATGGGTCAGAGAAATGGGGCCTCCCGGTGATTTACATCATCGAGAGACCCCTTTTCTTGGACCCATTTTTTCAAACAGGCCACTACATTTCCAATTTCACCAAATTAGCAAGCTAGGGTAGAGGGTTTAAGGGTTTAAGGGTAGAAGGTAAAGGGTTAAAGGTAGATGGGAGAGAGATAAAAGGAGTGAGAGAGAGAGACTTGAGAGAGGGAGAGGGGGTAGGAGGGAGAGACATTAAGAGGTAGGAGGGAGATAATTTAGAGAGGGAGAGTGAGGGAGTGGGAGAGAGATAGATGGTAGAGGGTATAAGGGTTTAAGGGTTAAGTGTTTAGGGTTTACGGTTAAGGGTAGAGGGGAGAGAGATAGAGGGAGTGAATGAGAGAGAGATATGAGAGAGGGAGAGGGGGTAGGAGGGATAGGGTTGAGAGGAGGTGGGAGAGATATAGAGGGAGGGAGGGTTAAGGGTAGAGGGTAGAGAGTTTAAGGGTTAAGGGTAGAGGGTTTAGGGTTTAAGGATTTAGGGTTTAAGGGTAAAGGATAGAGGGTAGAGGGTTTAGGGTAGAGGGGAGAGAGATAGAGGGAGTAAGTGAGAAAGTCTTGAGAGAGGGAGAGGGGGTAGGAGGGAGATACTTGAGAGAGAGATGGGGGGAGTGGGAGAGAGATAGAGGGAGGTAGGGTGGAGAGTGGAGGGCAGATGGTTTACGGGTTTAGGGTTTAGGCTTAAGGTTAGAAGGGAGAGAGATAGAGGGAGTGACTAAGAGAGAGAGACCTAAGAGAGGGAGAGGATTGAGAGAGATAGAGGGAGGGAGGGAGTGGGAGAGAGATAGAGGGAGAGAGGGTTAATGGTATAGGGTTTAGAGTTTAAGGGTTAAGGGTTGAGGGTTAAGGGTTTAAGGTTTAAGGGTTAAGGGTAAATAATTAAGGGTTAAGGGTAGAGAGGAGAGAGATAGAGGGAGTGAGTGAGTGAGAGAGAGATACCTAAGAGAGGGAGAGGTAGTAGGAGGGAGAGACTTGAGAGAGAGAGGGAGGGAGTGGGAGAGAGATAAAGGGAGGGAGGGTTAAGGGCAGAGGGTAGAGGGTTTAAGGATTTAGTGTTTAAGGGTTAAGGGTTTAGGGTGGAGGGGAGAGAGATAGAAGGAGGGACTAAGAGAGAGATACCTAAGAGAGGGAGAGGGGGTAGGAGGGAGATATTTTAGAGAGAGAGATGGAATGGGAGAGATATAGAGGGTAGAGGGTAGAGGGTTAAGGGTAGAGGGTTAAG